>BSQZ01000124.1:0-167500 GCA_033239005.1 Lamellibrachia satsuma | reverse complement strand
TTAGTTGTGGCCCGCAACTACGAATAGGTGAAGCCAATTAGTTGTGACCCGCAACTACGAATAGGTGAAGCCAATTAGTTGTGACACGCAACTACGAATAGGTGAAGCCAATTAGTTGTGACGCGCAACTACGAATAGGTGAAGCCAATTAGTTGTGACCTGCAACTACGAATAGGTGAAGCCAATTAGTTGTGACCCGTAACTACGAATAGGAGAGGCCAATTAGCATAGGCATTGTTATTACACTTCACATTAAAGTACACAGTTGTTTCAAGCGTTTGTCCAAGTTTTGCCTCTTGATCTGGTGAACCAAATAGAAATCTGTTGAGTTAGTGTATTCTGTATTGTGGGCCACTTATCGATTTGTTCAAGCTTTCACTGCCGGTACTATGGACCAAGTACAGCCTTTGCAGTTGTTCTTCTGTTCTTCGGTTTGGACTGAGATAAACTAACCGTATTGACCAACTGATTTAATTTAATTTTAGTTTGTAAGGCGGCTCCTCGATAGCGACTATCAAAGTCTTAAGGAGTATCCTGAACTTATTTGTTCATTTACCTTAATATATACCTTGTTTACTCACAGACGTATGCAGTTGTATTATGTAAAATTATAAATCAACATGGATATATATATATATATATATATATATATATATATATATATATATATATATATATATATATATATATATATATATATATATATATATATATATATATATATATATATATATATATATATATATATATATATATATATATATATATATATATATACCTCATGTCCGTTGCAGGCACTGCAAATGAAATAAACCATGCAGCCGTCCGATATTAATCAATATATCAGTAGTGTAGCATTGTGTCCAATGCTCACGCAAATACACGTTGTTCGACACCGGCTGTGTTTAAATCAACATCATGCGTAGTATTTATTAAATTGACAGCGAAATAAACTAAATCGTCATAGTAGGTACTTCTCACTTACCGTACGCAAACTTATACACCTGCATATTCTGCCTTGGCTAGTAGGGACACATTTCTCTGGTCGCACCCACGCATGGCAACGTAAACAAGCTAGCCTGCCGCGTGGCCTCAGTGTCCCAGACCCGCCCTCGAAGCGGTTCAGGTAAACAAAGATTGATTGGTTCCCGTGGAGCCGAGACTAGACCGCGAGCATGTATGAACCGGCGCGGTCACACTTCAATGCATCTATACTGCAGGTTCTAGTGACGCCGCCTAGTGGTTTCACCGGTAACTGAATATATTCTGGAGGATTAGATGGATTTACAGTAGGACGTGCTTCTCTGGATAAAAGCATGCCAGGAAATGGGCGTCGCCCCAAACATTTAAAGAATTTTTAACATGATTTAACAAGATTGCCATCCCAAACAACAAGTTCCAGATGTTGCTAGTATAGATTTAACAAGATTTAACAAGATTTGCCATCCAAGCCAAAGGCCCAGATGGCAAATGGACAAGGAAGCCATTGGCTTATCGAGAGTCCAACAATGTTCACCTACTTATAACCCGCCCTCCTGATATATGTGTCAACCTTGTTTTTAAACATATTCACGCTGCTAGCAGTTACACAATCTGTAGACAATTTGTTCCATTCATTTATTGTCCTCTGTGAGAACGAGTACTTCTTGATGTCCAATCTACATTGATCCTTTACTAATTTTACCTCATGTCCTCTAGTTCTGCCATCCTGCTTGAGTGAGAAAAACATATTTCTATCAATATTTTCATACCCATTCAATATCTTAAAAACTTCAATCTGATCTCCTCTTAACCTCCTTGTCTCTAGAGTTGTTAAACCACATTCTTTCAGGCGTTCTTCATAACTAAGGTCTCTAAGTTCTGGAATAATTTTAGCTGCTCTCCTTTGTATGCGTTCAAGCGTATATATATCCTTCTTACGATATGGTCTCCATGCTTGTATACAGTATTCTAAATTAGGTCTAACTATTGCTTTATAAAGAGGTATAATTAACTTTTTTCCCTTGTATGTTATGCTTCTTCTAATCAATCCAAGAATTTGATTACCCTTTGAAGCTGCAATACCACAGTGCTCTGAAACTTTCATATCAGCGCTAATTGTAAATCCTAAGTCCTTTTCTTTTACAGTAGTACCCATAATAGTTTTATAGTTTACATTCAAGTTCCCATGTCCTGTATGTAGGCATTTACATTTCCCAAAATTGAACAGCATCTGCCATTTCTCAGACCATTTCACTAATCTGTCTAGATCGTTTTGTAAATGTTGTTTATCACCATCAGTATTAACCTTTCTAAACAGTTTTGTGTCATCCGCAAATTTCAGTACGTTACTTGTTATACTGTCGTCCAATTCATTGATATAAATTAAGAATAATATAGGTCCTAATACTGATCCTTGAGGTACCCCACTCAAAACCGATTTCCAATTTGAAACTTTTCCATCTACTACAACTCGCTGTCTTCTGTCAGTCAGCCATTGTTCTATCCAGTCAGTTATGCTATCCCCGATACCATGGGCTTTTAATTTAAGTAGCAATCTTTGATGTGGCACTTTGTGAAAAGCTTTCTGAAAATCTAAGTAGATAATATCTACTGGCGATCCCACGGATATCCACTTAGTGATTTCTTCCAAAAAACATAACATATTTGTTAAACATGACCTCGCTTTAAGGAATCCATGTTGAGATGAATTTAATAATTTATGCTTAACGAGGAAGTCCACCATATGGTCTTTAATTAACCTTTCTAATAATTTACAAATCACTGATGTTAAACTCACTGTTCTGTAATTCTCTGACTTATTTCTCGAACCCTTTTTAAATAATGGTATGATGTTTGCTTCTTTCCATTCAAAAGGAACAACTCCCTTTTTTTAATGACAAGTTGAATACTCTTGCAAGTGGTATACTGATTTGATCTACTGTTTCCATTAGTAATTTTGGAGGAATCCCATCCACTCCCGATGATTTGTTATCCATCATTGCCTTTATTTTCTTAGCTACTAATTTTGGAGTTACAACTAACGGTCCTAAATATTAAGATTTTGCCCCCTGAAATTTAGCATCAGCAACAGGTAATGAACTAATATCTTCTTTGGTAAACACTGAACTGAAGTAACCATTTAGGTCTTCCGCCATTAAAAACCCCTGTGATATTATATTTCCAGCACTGTCTTCTAGAGGTCCAACCTTGTCTTGTACGTTTTGTTTACTTCTGACATATGCATAAAAACTCTTGCTGTCATTTTTTATGTTACATGCCAGTTTTTGTTCATAGCTTCTTTTAGATTGTCTGATTTCAGTTGTAGCTGCATTAAGTGCCTCTTTGTATTTTGCATAGTCTTCTTCCTTTCTGGTACGCCTATAAACCCTCCAGAGTAGCAAACAAAAGTACTCTATTAATATGATGTTACGGTGTTACGTTGTGGCGAGCGCAATTTGCATAATTTTTTTATTTATTGTAGGGTTGAGTGGGGCAAGGAATCCCCCATTGGGACATCGTGTGAGGAAAACAATCATTTCGGTATATATATATATATATATATATATATATATATATATATATATATATATATATATATATATATATATATATATATATATATATATATATATATATATATATATATATATATATATATATATATATATATATATATATATATATTCCTTGTGTCGAAATTGTGTACCTATTAGTGCCCTGCGCGGGCCGGGCTTTGGGTCCAAGCCCGGCCCGGCCCGGCCCGGCCCGCAGCCCGCGGGCCGGGCCTCTACATAATTTCGCGGGCCGGGCCGGGCCGGGCCTGGGCCTACATACTGCGGGCCCGGGCCGGGGCTGGGCTGAAAACAATTTAAACACAACGGGCCTGGGCCGGGCCTGGACCTAGTGTGAGCGGGCCGGGCCGGGCCTGGGCTGGGCCTGGACATAATAAAAATATTTATACAAAACACCGATTATTACTTTATTATTTAATAAAAACTTATTATAAATTGTAATTCCGGTTAATGAATGCTTAAACTTATTTCTTTAGTATTATATAGTTGCAAATTGAGACCTTGCATGGAATCTAATGGCCCCATAAGTTCACTTGGCTGGAAGTAGCCAGCTCCAAATGTTTACTTTAGAAATATTTGCAGAGGCAATCAAGCCATGATTAACCATCAACTTATCACCCTTTGACCCTACCAGTGGACATTCCATTGTCTAGGTCTTCCCTCCAAACATTGCCCACCTGAATGACCTGCCCACTGCCAAGTGCCCACTAGGTCACTAGCCCACTACCCAATACCCAACCCAGTTGGTAACTGGTATTTCTCCCCAGTCTTAATTCATTCACACTTGTGCTAATTCACACATGTATGAACCTGTCTGTCTCAGGCTAGTGACTGCAGGCCTGCTGGAAATGCCACTGGGTGTCAGTGCCAGTGGGTAACATTTAATTGAAATATCAAATTAAATTATGTTAACTTAGTTGAGCTAATTCAATTAACAATATAAATTGGGGTTATGGCTTGCATATGGGTTAAGTCAAGGTTAGATAAATAAATATCCTACCCTAACCACAAGCCAATACATTAAAGCCAAATATAACAAATGTTATCATATTTAATAGTAATGACACTAAGAAGTTTTTCTTTATTTTTCTTCAGGATATTCGTAATTTTGAAGAAGTTGGTGGTGCTGGATTTTTAGAACTCATCCAGCACACTATGGAACATCAGCATAAGAGTAGTATTCCACTAAGAGCTAAGGATATTATGCCCCATCCCATATATGTATATATGTTTTTTTATTTAATAAAACAATAAGTCTGTTTTACAGTTTATTTGTTTTTCGTTTTTATTATAAGATTATAGGTTTATCTTCTCTAAACTTAGCGGGCCGCGGGCTTGCGGGCCGCGGGCTTACCCATCTTTGGCCCGCGGGTATGGGCCGGGCCTGGGCCTGAAACTTGCGGGCCGGGCCGGGCATGGGCCAAACATTCACAGTCTGGGTCGGGCCTGGGCCGGGCCTGGGCCTAAATTCTAGTTTGCGGGCCTGGGCCGGGGCGGGCTTGAAAAATTATTGCGGGCCTGGGCCGGGCCTGGACTCAACGTGCTAATTGCGGGCCGGGCTTAGGATCAAATTCTAGGTCCGCGCAGGGCACTAGTACCTATTCCCTGAAAAAAGTGTGTCTATTTAGTGGAGGTTCTTCCCACGGGGCAAGAAGCCTCTATCTGGGCGTTTGTAATATTATAATTTATTGATTTTAATATTTATTGATTTTAATATTTTTCTCATATATCTCCCACGACCGATATATTAATTTATATAATTCTGAAGCTCACATTTTAATGTGAATAGCTCACCGAATGTTTTATCTTTGCTTAAGCCTTATTTTCGAGCTTTATGGCTAGGTGGAGGAATAGCAATTTCTCGCTTAGGGGCATCTTACCTCATCATACCCTATGATATACTGTATTGGTTACAATTGCTCTACATCCTACCCCCATGTCCGTTGCAAGGGCCCCCGGCTCACCGTGCAAAGTGTCGTCCGGATCGGCCCACACTTGCGGCCGGGCAAAGATATAACATATCGATGCACCTTGGTTCACAGGGGAACATCCTAGTATCTAGCTGCACTCTTCCAAAGTTCGCTAGACATTCGGCAATCGGACAATCGACTTCTGTTATTAGCGAGCCTGGGTCGCACGGCGGGCGTTGCGGGAATGTTGCTAGTAGTGCACGCCGTACGAGACGATCTTCCTGCATTCTTAGAATGTGTCCAAGCCACCGCCATCTGCGTGACTTCACGGCTTCCACGACGGCGAATGATGATATTGACGCTTCTTCGTGGGCAGAACGGCCGGTGATGACTGCGGACATCGAGGCGTTGGTTCCGTTCAACGTTTTTTGAGCGGTCTCGTTACCAGCCTTCACAGTCATAGATCATTGTTAACTGGACCGCAACCTTATACAGGCGTTCCTTCATGCTGCGCTGAATTCCAGCATTTTCCCATGTATACCATAGCGAGGTGAACCTCCCGCCCGCGACATCTGTACGATATTTCACGTTTGCCGCGCACGCACCGTCGCCTTGCGACCATGACCCAGGGTACTCGAAATTGAGTACTGTGAACTGGAAGATGTATCAAAGAAGGTTCATGTACACGACTGCGTCATTCTTCTAGGTGATTTCAACCGTAAGCTACCGTGCATAGAGGAAGACATAATAGTTTACTGCGCTTTATAGATAATAATTTATAATGTAGACTCCAATTTATGCATAGTGGGTGGGGCATAGCGCCTACGGTGACAAATATTTCCGCACCCACTGGTTTTGTTAAGCGAAATGTGTGTATATAACACGATGTGTCGGCAACATGCTGTTGTGTGTCGGCAATCTGAATTAATAAACCGTTATCATTGGCTGATACAGACCCTGAAAGGGGGGTGCCCAGTTTCCCGAACGAGACACGAGATGGCAGGACTCAGAGCTATCCACATTTCTGAAGGATATATACGCACTCGCCCAAACGCCCGCACGCACGCACGCACATAATAGTTCCTCTCTTATAAGGCCACCCCTTCTTCAAAGGCACAAAGGCAGTATAAAGACAGTGATCATTTGTGAGGAGGGAAGCCTTATTTGATGCATGGAAAAGCAGGTGATGATGTACATCTAGTGATTGTGGCCTTATACGAGTGAATCACTGTTTTGTTTAAGATATCTAACATATTTTACCAATTCATGTTTTTGCGAATTCATACCATGTGCACCACCCATCGTCTTGAAAATTCAATAAATGTTAGTGTTAACTTGCGTGATCGTATTGAACACCTCCACACCACCAGAGTAGAGTTGTACGAACACTTCCAGTGAATTACAGCGATTAACTCGTCGCGTCCTGCAAAGTTCCATAAACTTGTTGTGACTGGCTTCAGAAACCAACGCTGTGATCATGTTTTAGACTTTCACTTACCACTTTGGTGAGACATTTCCATAACTGAAATCGCTATTTCCATAACTGAGGAAGTCTTGATAAAGACATAACTCAATATTACTTAGCGATGCAAACGTTGACTGCGTTGTATGCTTGGTCATGCATCATTGGGAAGTCCAAGCTGAGTTGCTCGACCTTTTCGGCGAAGGCTACGCATTTAACTCCGGAGTGACACTAGAGAAACAAGAATTTATTACGTACCTTCTGTTTTTCATCAGGACAAACTTGAACGGTTCTTAGTTTGATATGTCAAATGCCTCATCAGCGCTGATGAAATAAAAACACATTTCGCATTTCGGACATGATCTTCTGCTAAATCAGTTCCCCGACGATGGCATTAATTTTGTTCTGTGTAATCTTCGACGCATGCGGATCGTTGTTGTTTTGCGTTGCCAAGTACGTCTCCAGAACCACATCGTCGTGATTCTCGTCAGTATGGAGATGGGTGGCACATAGCGTTGGCTTCTCATGGCGATATTCTGTTTTTAGCAGGGAATGACCGTCTTTACTATAGGCTGCAGCTTAAGGCAATTGTCTCTAACACTAGTTTGCAAGCCTGACAATAGTTACTGACCAGTGGAAATAGAAAACACTGAACAAGAATCAGTTTGCTTGTAGTAACGGGTACTACGGGTACTATGCAAACCTGAACGACCGGGAAACAAACAGCGGAACTGGTGTCAATGTGCCTAGTTTGTAATCTAAAAATTCCTCATCTGAGGAATATGTCCTGGGTGGATGGCGCCATCTCGCCGTTTCTCGACAACTAAGTTTGACTTGATGAAAAAGATCCGGCCAAAATGGGGGGTGGGGGTTACCGGGCACCCGATTGACACCTCCCGGATCCGCCCGTGGTTGTACTCTCTCCTGCTATTGCGATGTTTACTTTCTGGTCTAACCATGGAAACGACCGCTTAGAGCCGCCCACCTTCTCATATATTTACCATACATATCCACATGTCATGTGGTCAAACATTACTCTTTCTTCCATGTAAGGTAAAAATTACACAAACAAAAGCTAGCTATATCTTCTACGCCTAGCTCCGCGAAGCTAGACATAGGAGCTGGCAAGTTGTTTGTTTATTTTATCTTTATATGGAAGTAAGAGTAATGTTTGACGACGTCACATGTGTAAGTGTGTTGTAGATATATGAGGAGAAGCTTGCAAATCTATGTGGTCGTTTTCATGGTTCGGTCAGAAAGTAAATAAGATCGAAGTCAAAGGCTACTGGCGTCGCTAAGCTGCTCCGAAAAATAAAAATTCAAAGATGATTCTGCCGTATCACTTGCCACTAGCGGTTCGAAATCGTTACATTATACTTTTATTCTAGAAAATTTACATCGCTATCACTCGCTCTAGTGACGCGAGTGAAATTAAACTTAAACATTGCAAAGAAATCCCTGATTGAATATAAATATGTCATAAGTGACGTAACAAAATCACGTGATCGCCCATCTCATTAACTTTGAATTTTACACGCGCTTTGTGAGTTAGACGCATTTAGCCAATGCCTCGTTGTTATTCCTTTTAACAAATAGCGGCCGTTCCTACGATCGTAGGGTCTTGCATACGGGACCTGTAATTGGTAATGGACCAGTCGTCGCAGGTCGGACGTGTAACGGGGAGTATTTCGTGGGAACGCTGTTTGATGTTTGGCCGCGCGAGCGGTTACTTCCCTGAAACACGTCGTACAAGACCGGAAGTGGGACGAAGTCATGCGTCTGCACATGGCGTGGGATAAATTGACAAATCTACGTTTCAACTAGTCTCGCTTATGCGGCTCTCGTTCGCCTTCGTGAACTCGCCAAGAAGAGAGTCTGGCCCCGAGGGTGTGGTCTCATTGTTACTCAATGTCACCACTCCTTTTTGTGTAGGCATTACCGTGAAGCACAGGCAATCAGTCAACGTCATTATCGATATTCTACGCTAAACCTTGTTTTGCTCGATTTAGCTATTCAGTCTGACAGTTGTGTCAATATAATCAAGGTTTAAAGTTAATTCGAATTGCATCGTATAAACTGATCAAAGTTTACTCGTATACTAATATTCTTATGAGTTAGCCAAATGCCCGTCGCATACGTCTAATTATGTATGCGACCAGAATCTAGACGCATGTACATAATTTCCGTCACATTGAAAATTACACTCTGCATCTAGGTGGTGACGTATTCGACAAACGGTGGCGCCCCAACATAAAGCCTGGATAATCGAGGCTGCGTTTCAGGTCAATGTGCCATGGGTAGTGTAGTACTACTACCGCCCCTTCTTCTTCTTCTTCTTGTGTATGATTCAAGGGGGTCAATCACTTGTCGGATTGCATGTCCCGAAGCCAGGCGCGATTCAAGGACAATATAATACTACCGCCCCTGGCTACCGAAGATGTTCCACCCTACTCTACCTGAGCTCCACGTGCCGCCATCTGGTGAACGGAAATTAACAAAATTCGCTGCTGCAAAAGGTAGCACCGATCGACGTGTGTGTCGTCTTCAGTGGTTGTCGTCTGCTTGACATGTTTGGCGCGAAAGGCGAGATTGTTTGATCAGCCACTCTGGGGTATTTCAAAGTTTTCAAGCAATGCACTGTGATAGCAAATGGATATTTTATGTATGTAATTGAATCAACAGAATCGTTAGACTTAGTAGGATAATATTACTGACTGTCAGTCATGATTCATCATTTTATTTAAGAATTAAGTTGCTATTCAATTGTAATCTCGACAACGACTCTCATTCTGTTTATTTTTTCACGACACTACTAGTGATGTATATGGAAACAAAATATTGGATTACTGCACGGTGCGGAAACTCGTCACGAAACTACAATCCAGATCCGGCCACCTGCCATTCAATAACAATGACAATGTGAATCAGTATGGCCTACGGGTAAGTACAGGCTACAGTCAGCTTTACACATGGACTGCATGCTTTACACAGCTATCAGTTTTCCACTTGGGCCACTAGCCTTCCATCTGGGCCAGTGGCTCTCTTCAGTGTTGTACACTGATGGACTCATAGCCATACATGCAGGCACCAGGGAGACCAGTGTTGTACACTGATGGACTCAGAGCCGAAAATTCAGGCCTCAGGGAGACCAGGGTTTTTCACTGATGGACACACAGCCAAATATTCAGGCCCCAGTGAGACAAGGTTTGTAAACTGATGGACTGCCACTCTTCCATGCAGGATCAGAGAGACCAGTCCCAGGGAAACCATTGTTGTACACTGCTGGACTCACAGTCATACATACAGGCCCCAGGGAGACAAGTTGTACACTAATGGACTCACAGCTATATATGCAACCCCAGGGAAACCAGTGTTTTACACTGTTGGACTCAAAATCATACAAACAGGCCCCAGGGAGACAAGTGTTGTACACTGATGTACTCACAGCCATAAATGCTGACCACAAGGAGATCAGTGTTGTACATTAATGTACTCACCACCATACATGCAGGCCCCAGGGATACCAGTGTTGTACTAGTACACTGATGTTCTCACAGCCATATATGCTGACCACAGGGAGACCTGTGTTGTACACTGATGGACTCCCAGCCTTACATGCAGTCCCAGGTAGACCAGTATTGTACACTGATGGACTCACAACGATACATGATGACCACAATTCAGATCAGTTTTGTACACTTATGGACTCGCAACCTTAAATGCAAGGCCCAGGGAGTCCAGTGTTGTACAAAGATGGACCCACAGCAATTTATTCAGGCCCCAGGGAGATCAATGTTGTACACTGATGAACTTACAGCCATACATGCTGACCACAGGGAGACCACTGTTGTATACTGATGGACACACAGCCATACATGGAGGCACCAGGGAGACCAGTGTTGCACACTGATGGACTCACATACATACATGCTCACCACAAGGAGACCTGTGTTGTACAATGATGGACTCACAGCCATACATTCAGGCCCCAGGGAGACGCATGTTATGCACTGATGGACTCACAGCTGTACATGTTGACCACAGGGAGACCGTTGTTGTACACTGTTGGACACACAACCATACATGGTGACCACAGGTAGACCAGTGTTGTACACTGATGGACTCACAGCCATACATGCAGACCCCAGAGATACCAGTGTTGGACATTGATGGACTCACAGTCATAAATGCAGACCCCAGGGATACCAGTGTTGGACATTGATGGACTCACAGTCATACATGCAGACCCCAGGGATACCAGTGTTGGACATTGATGGACTCACAGTCATACTTACAGGCCCAGGGAGACAAGTATTGTACACTGATGGACTCACAGTCATACATTCAAGCCCAAGTGAGACCAGTTTTGTACACTGATGGACTCACAGCCATAAATGATGACCACAGGGAGATCAGTGTTGTACATTGAAGGACTCACAGCCATAATGCTGACCCCAGAAATACCACTGATGGATTCCCAGCTTTACATGCAGGCCCAGGTAGACCAGTATTGTACACTGATGGACTCACAATGATACATGCTGACCACAATTCAGATCAGTTTTGTACACTGATGGACTCCCAGCCATATATGCAGGCCCAGGTTGACCAGTTTTGTACACTGATGGACTCACAATGATACATGCTGACCACAATTCAGATCAGTTTTATACACTGATGGACTCACAACCTTAAATGCATGGCCCAGGAAGTCCAGTGTTGTACAAATATGGACTCACAGCCACTTATTCAGGCCCCAGGGAGATCAGTGTTGTTCACTGATGGATGCACAGCCAAGCATTCTGGCCCTAGGGAGATCAGTGTTGTATACTGATGGACTCACAGCCATACATGCTGACCACAGGGAGACCAATGTTGTACACTGATGGACTCACAGCAGACCCATTTTTGTTGGGAGCTCCCACTTTTGGGACCCATATCCCATTCTTCCGTGTCGGAAATTAAATCTCCCATTTTCATGTTTCCTCCTGTTTTTTATACTTTGTACCTTTTACCCCCAAATTTTTTGACCACACCATTTTTATAAATAAATATTTCCCCATTTCCATTGTGGCGGAAACTTTCCAAATAGCAACACTGTTAATATTTGTGTCATTGCATATTTCTGAATATTCTCTCCACTGTAATCATATACACTTCAATTGGAAGGAAATTATCACGTCGTTTACAAACATCGAATCAAATCAAGCATTCGCATGAATAAGCATGAATTTTATCCTTTGACAGACGTGTGACAAATTCGTCATTTGGTGGCTTGACTCATGAATCTACATCGCACTCAAATCTCCAGTTTTGTATTTTCGGAAACTTAACTTGGCTGACTCTCAGCCGTGCATGCTGACCACAGGGAGATCAACGTTGTACACCAATGGACTCACAACCTTACATGTAGGCCCCAGGGAGACCATCTGTTGTACACTGATGGACTCACACCCTGACATGCAGGCCCCAGGGAGACCAGTGTTGTACAATTATGGATTCACAATGTTATGTGTAGGTAGAGCGTGATCATTGTTGCCCCTGTATGGGACACTGGGATATGAGTTTCAATAATAAACAAGTGTGCATTTAAATAATTTGCCTCCTGATAAAGAAAACAGGGACTAGCTAGGTTTATGTTTATTTAGCAAAACTGGCCTTGCATATTGAATTAGCTGTTGTTGGTGGTAAATTTTTGTAACATACATTGTAACACCCTAACAAGTTGTATTTTGTAGTATTTATTATGTCACAATTTGCTGATAACAACATGCCATTGTAGTTATAATTTGTTTTTGTAAGTTTGTATCTTACTACTTTATAAATGTATATTGCTTTTTATAAAACCTGGCTGTTGTTAGAAACAGCATTGTTTGACAGTGGTGTTTCTGTCTGATGTAAATGAATATTAATTCAAACATGACCGAAAGTTAGCGAAAGGAGATATAAAACTGAGAATGTAAATATGTTCATAGCTGAACTACATGTCACTTCTAACATGTGTCACTTTCTGGTTTGTTACTTTAACATGTCTTTAGTGAATTGAGGGATCTGATGGTAGTTGGAAGAGGTAAGAAGTATTTGTTGTTTTTTTGTGGTCCAGCTAATGTTTTAATATATTTTTTACATATTTTTAATGAATCCTATATATGTCAAATACATTGGTTTTTGTTTTAATGCAATTTAAATGTATTTTAATATTTGTTATTATTTGATATTTTAACTATTTTTGTTTTAAATCTTTGAAAGCAAATATTTTGGAAAATATATTTAAACGCATTTGCATTGGACACCTTTCTACTGTTCATGGCAGTTTTGTCACACATGGTTTGTCCCAGTCCAACAAGGTCAAGTTGTGAGGTGCATAGCAAGACAAATAAGTTGGTTTGTATCATGTCATTACTATCTTTTTGGACATGCACATAATTGACTATGTTTTAAATTTATTCTAGTATTGAGTTTTGCAGTTCAATGTTGTTTTTGTACCTATTGATTTTATATTAGTGCCTTAAATCTTGTTCCCTAGGTGATTCAACACCCAATCAGCAACATCAATATGAGGTGAGTGTTTAAAAACAAGACAAGCCATTTAGATTGTATGGAAACATAACTTACACTTGCATGCATTCATGTGCACACATGCACATACACATTTCAGACATGCACATGTCACATACATTCAAGTCACACACACGCATGTATGCACGCACGCATTCATGTACACATACACATGCATTGTCATACAGTATCTGATATAATTGTTATACCATAATTTTCTTATTAAAATGTAGAACTATGCAAATCCATCATTTAGAAATTTTTTATAATTGTCACTATTTATTGCCCTAATGTTATTTAATATATAAATCAAAGTGTTTGTTTTTTTGTCTGTTGTTTTATGCACAGGTACATTTGTGGGCCGGTCAGAACAAAACTTTGCAAGGTGGCTCACTAAATTTGCAAAGAGGCTGTAATTAAAGTTGCAACCATGGAATTATTTTGTTTTCTATGTCATTGTAAAGATAATAATTATGCAGACACATTTGCCGCTGGATGTATGCATACATGTTGGATACTTTTCAAGTTATTAGAGTTTGTCTGCACCCCATACAGGTGTTTATGGACAGAAAGCTTCTATACATAGCATAACAATCATTAGCTACATTATTGTAGTCTTCTTATCTATACCCAGGGTAAGTGTGCACTGGCACCAAGTCCAAGGGTCTCCAGGGCACCAAGTCCAAGGGTCTCCAGGGCACCAAGTCCAAGTGTCTCCAGGGCACCAAGACCAAGGGTCTCCAGGGCACCAATCCAAGGGTCTCCAGGGCACCAAGTCCAAGGGTCTCCAGGGCACCAAGTCCAAGGGTCTCCAGGGCACCAAGTCCAAGGGTCTCCAGGGCACCAAGTCCAAGGGTCTCCAGGGCACCAAGTCCAAGGGTCTCCAGGGCACCAAGTCCAAGGGTCTCCAGGGCACCAAGTCCAAGGGTCTCCAGGGCATCAAATTATACAACTTACCAGTCAAGCTGATAACATCTTATTAAAAATCCACTATTCACCTATAACTTTCATTTGGTATATAAGTAATTTGTCAAGTAACATATTTGTTATTTGTGATGTTGTAAAGAATGCATTCATGATTAACTTTGGCCTGTTTTCACAAAGCTGACTAGCAAGTAATGTACAGATAACAGCAGTCTTGTGAAGTGTGGCGTTCAGTCATTATAGGCAGCTCTAGCAGACCTGTTAAGTTTCTGAAATGACAAGACGAGGTTTGTGCACAATGCAGAATCATGAGTCATAAAATGTCTATAACATGATGCAACTACATGAATATTAACAGTGTTGCTATTCAGAAAGTTTCCACTACAATATAAATGAGGAAATATTTATTTCTAAAAACGGAGCGTGGTCATAAAATTTGGGGGAAAATGGTAGCAGACATAAAAAAAATGGGAGGAATGACACCTTCTCTTGGGGGAAACCCACCTATCATTTCCAATCATTTACAGATACCCATTGGCTAATTCATCTTTCCTGGGGTCTGTCAAAAGGTAAGTTTAGGTAGAGAGGAGAATCTGGCAGTTGCAGGGCGGCAGGAGTGGTTGCCTAGGAGTAGCTGGTGTGTCATCAGGCAGTGTCCTAACTGGCCAGTGAGTCTGTCAGATAGTGTTATAGTTGTCGAGGTTTATTGTTAGCTGTTTAAAGTTTGGGGTGTGCCAGGGACTCTGTCTGTGAGACAAGATGTTTTAAGTGTTTCATTGTCAATTGGTTTAATGTTTGGAATGTGTTATTAGTATTGTATTATAAATAAAAGATTGTTATTTGTTTGTTAGAGTATTCTAAATTGTCGCATTAATAGAGATTACCTTTATGACAACTGGTTCAGTTGGCTCTGAGAGGAAACCTGTAAATGTAAAATGTGTCTAGGGTGGGGGGACACCAAATTATGTTTTCCACCAGGGTGCTGACAACCCTCACTATGCCACTGCCCAGAGAAACTGGTTTAAATAAAAAACACCTACATTATAGAAACATTGTACCATCCATAGTGACAGGTTTAAAAAAAACACTGACCCTTATAATAATGTAGATCAGTGGAAAATACCTGAGAACAATAGTACATACACCCCTGTACAATTGTGTGTTTTCTATGATTGTTGCCAGTTATGTGAGCTACATCAAACATCCACATAACAAACGCATCATTAACCCGCAGTTGGACATGATTTTTGGGGCATAGAAAAGTGACCCCCCCTATAGAATTCAGACCCCCATTGCTAATTATTTATTGTTTAATCTGCAATTTTAAAATAACAGGTATGTATGTAAGTTTGGTATACATTCTGAAGTCATCACACAATTGTTTAGGATGGTCACAATTCTATAGTGGGGTTTCACAATTCAATGGGCACATTGCTATAGAAAAGTGACCCACATAGAATGTTGACCTCATTGCTAATTACTTATTATCCAGACTGCAATTTAACAGGTATATGTAGTTTGATATACCTTCTATTTATATTTGAGGTGTGTATATATCATGTTAAAGCAAAACAAGTCATGGTTTTTTGCCTATGCACCTATAAGAGTTATTTACTGTTATGAAGTTGTTCACCATTCACATATGCACCATTGCCCCAATGTAATGTAATCAATTGTTTTTTATTAATTTGGTTAAATATAGTAAATTCATGCGTAAACCTGTATTACATTGGTCTATTTAGTACAATGTATTTTAATTAATTCTGATTAATTGTGTTATTACAATGTTTATTTTCAAACCATTCTTGTGCATGCATAAAACCTATTTTAGCAAGCTACAGACAAAGCCAAACTATTAATTGGATTTACTGGTATATAAAAGTAACATACATACGTACCTATGTTATTTTTAAATTGCAGTCTCAACAATAAATAATTAGCAATTGGGTCTATTGGGGTCACTTTTCTATAAAGGAGGTCACTTTTCTATGGGGGTCACTTTGCTCTCTCACTCCAGGTAACTTTGATAGTGAACTATATATCAATATCATATTATCAGTGGCATTGGTAGTACATATTTTTAGTAATATTTTTAATGTTTGCAGAAGCGGCCACCAGCCTATACTCCCCAACGCACTTATGAAATCCCGAGACAGGTAAATATGTTGGCTATTCTGTGATTAATTAAATCTTAATGTAATTCATTAATATAGTTCTGATGTAGAGTAAAAAGGGCCATCAACGACTAGTTTTCTTCAAAAGAGGACCTGCATATTGGAGGTTCATTCATTCAGTTGTATCTTGTGAGGTAGTTAGCAGAATTGATTGAGCCGTGTCATGGATGCTTCTACAGTGGCTCATGAGAGGTGGATTCCACAGCACGTTACCACACAACCAATGTACCTTACCACACAACCACTGTGCCCTACTACACAACCACCATGCCCTACCACAGAACCACTGTGCCCTACTACACAACCACCATGCCCTACCACACAACTACTGTGCCCTACTACACAACCACCACACCCTACCACACAACCACTGTGCCCTACCACACAACCAGTGCACCGTACCACAAAACCAGTGCACCATACCACACAAAAACTGCACCCTACCACACAACCACCACACCCTACCACACAACCACCACACCCTACCACACAACCAGTGCACCATACCACACAACCAGTGCACTGTACCACACATCCACTGCACCCTACTACACAACCACTGCACCCTACCACACAACCACCACACCCTACCACACAACCACTGCACCCTACCACACAACCAGTGGACCATACCACACAACCACTGCACCCTACCACACAATCACCTTGCCTTACCACACAACCACCATGCCTTAACACAAAACCACCACGCCTTACCAACCAATGCACCCTACCACAAATCCACTGCTAGTTACCACACAAACACCTTGCCCTACCACACAACCACCTTGCCCTACCACACAACCACCATGTCCTACCACACAACCACCATGCCCTAGCACACAACCACTGTGCCCTACCACACAACCACTGCACCCTACCACACAACAACTGCACCCTACCACACAACCACTTTGCCCTACCACACAACCACTTTGCCCTACCACACAATATCCATGCCCTACCACACAACCTCTGTGCCCTACCACACAACCACCACACCCTACCACACAATCATTGTGCCCTACCACACAACCAACACACCCTACCACACAACATCCATGACCTACCACACAACCACGGCGCCCTACCACACAACAACCTTGCCCTACCAACAACTGCACCCACCATGCCCTACCACACAACCACCATGCCCTAACACACAACCACTGTGCCCTACCACACAACAACTGCACCCTACCACACAACCATTGTGCCCTACCACACAACCAACACACCCTACCACACAACATTCATGCCCTACCACACAACGACTGTGCCCTACCACACAACAACCTTGCCCTACCACACAACCACTGTGCCCTACCACACAACCACCGCACCTTACCACACTACAACTGCACCATACCACACAACCACTTTGCCCTACAACACAACATCCATGCCCTGCCAAACAAACACTGCCCTACAACACAACCACCACACCCTACCACATAATCACTGTACCCTACCAAACAACCACCACACCCTACCACACAACAACTGCACCCTACCACACAACCACTTTGCCCTACCATTAAACCTCCATGCCCTACCACACAACCACTGTGCCCTACCACACAACCACCTTGCCCTACCACACAACCAATGTGCCCTACCACACAACAACCTTGTCCTACCACACAGCCACTGTGCCCTACCACACAACCACCACACCCTACCACACAATCACTTTGCACTACCACACAACCACCTTGCCCTACCACACAGCCACTGTGCCCTACCACATAACCTCCATACCCTACTACACAACCACCATGCCCTACCACACAACAAATGCAACCTACCACACAACCAGTGCACCATTCCACACAACCAGTGCACCATACCACACAACCACCTCACCCTACCACACAACCATTGCACCCTACTACACAACCACCACACCCTACCACACAACCACAACACCATACCACACAACAAATGCACCCTAACACATAATCACCTTGCCCTACCACACAACCACCATGCCTTAACACAAAACCACAATGCTTTTCCACACAACCAATGCACCCTCCCACAAATCCACCACTAGCCACCACACAACCACCTTGCCCAACCACACAACCAACTTGCCCTACCACACAGCCACTGTGCCCTTCCACACAACCACTGCACCCTACCACACAACCACCACACCCTACCACACAACCACCACACCCTACCACACAACCAGTGCACCATACCACACAACCAGTGCACTGTACCACACAACCACAGCACCCTACTACACAGCCACCACACCCTACCACACAACCACCACACCCTACCAAAAAACCACTGCACACTACCACACAACCAGTACACCATACCACACAACAACTGCACCCTACCACAAAAGAACCTTGCCCTACCACACAACCACCAGGCCTTAACACAAAACCACCACACCTTACTAACCAATGCACCTACCACAAATCCACTGCTAGCTACCACACAACCACTTTGCCCTACCACACAACCTTCATGCCCTACCACACAACCATTGCACCTTACCACACAACCATCACACCCACCACACAACCACCATGCCATACCACACAACCACCATGACCTTCCACACAACCATCAAGCCCAACCACTGCACCCTACCACACAAACACCATGCCCTACCACACAACCACCGCACCCTACCACACAACCACCATGCCCTACCACTCAGCCAACATGCCCTACCACATATCCACCACACCCTACCACACAACTGCCATGCCCTACCATACAACCACTGCACCCTACCACACAACCACTGCACCCAACCACACAGCCACTGCACCCTACCACACAACCACCACACCCTACCACACAACCACCGTGCCCTACCATACAACCACCATGCCCTACCATACAACCACTGCACCCTACTACAAAACCACCCAATCCTACCACACAACCACCACACCCTACCACACAACCACCGTGCTCTTCCACACAACCATGTGCCCCACCACACAACCACGTGCCTCACCACACAACCACAGCAACCTGCCACACAAACACTGCACCCTACCCCACAACCACCATGCCCTACCAAACAAGCACCATGCCCTACCACAAAACCACCACCCCTTAACACAAAACCACTGCACCTTACCACACAACCACTGCACCCTACCACAAATCCACTGCTAGCTACCACACAACCACCTTGCCCTACCACACAACCTCCATGCCCTACCACACAACCATTGCACCTTACCACACAACCATCACACCCACCACACAACCACCATGCCCTACCACACAACCACCGTGACCTTCCACACAACCACCAAGCCCAACCACTGCACCCTACCACACAAACACCGTGCCCTACCACACAACCACTGCTCCCTACCACACAACCACCATGCCCTACCACATAGCCACTGTGCCCTACCACACAACCACTGCACCCTACCACACAAACACCGTGCCCCACCACACAACCACCCTACACCCTACCACACAACCAGTGCACCCTACCACACAACCACTACACCCTACCACACAACCACCATGACCTTCCACACAACCACCAAGCCCAACCACTGCACCCTACCACACAAACACCATGCCCTACCACACAACCACCGCACCCTACCACACAACCACCATGCCCTACCACACATCTGCTGCACCCTACCACACAACCACCATGCCCTACCACACAACCACCTCCCCCTACCACACTACCACCATGCCCTACCACACAACCACCACACCCTACTACACAACCACTGTGCCCTACCACACAACCACCAAACCCTACCACATAACCAGTGCACCCTACCACATAACCACTGCACCCTACCACACAACCACTGCACCCTATCACACAACCACCACACCCTACCACACAACCATGGTGCCCTTCTACACAAGCACCGTGCCCTACCACACAACCACCACACCTTACCACACAACCACTGCACCCTAGCACACAACCACTGCACCCTACCATACAACCACCATGCCCTACCACACAACCACCATGCCCAACCACTGCACCCTACCACACAACCACAATGCCCAACCACTGCACCCTACCACACAACCACCATGCCCAACCACTGCACCCTACACCCTGCCACACAACCAGTGCACCCTACCACACAACCATTACACCCTACCACACAACCACCATGCCCTACCACACAACCACCATGACCTTCCACACAACCACCAAGCCCAATCACTGCACCCTACCACACAACCACTGCACCCTACCATGGTAGGGTGCAGTGGTTGTGTAAAATATAATATGTTGCTTATATCATATTTATTTGTAATTGCCTTTATTTACTTTAATACACATAAAGTAAATTAGTTTAGCTCTATTCACATCATTTTACTTTAATATGGTATTGATAATTGGAATTGGGCTTTTGCCTGAAATAAAAAAATATTATTATTATATATTGTATTATATTATATTATTATAATTGGTATTTTTGTTAAGCAACACTTGAAAAACCATATAATAATGCTGAAAACAGTGCTACTGCAAACACTGCTTTCTGCTAATTTGTTTTAAATAAAGTATTCTACGATAATAATAATAATATAATAATACAGCATTTTTAAATGCGCTAATTCCCACTATATGGATCAATTCGCTGTACTTGGTATAAAATACTATTCACATGGTATAAAATGCTATTTAAATATAAACACACATGTGTATACACTGAATAAATAAATAAAATTACTTTAGAAATAAATAAATAAAATAATTTAGAAAACCTTAAAATCTGGTGAGAATCCTAATGCAAAATTAATGTATATCACAAATAGTCCATCCATAGTGTCCATCACATAATATTCTCTTCATTTACATATATTTGAAGTGACTAGTAAAAAGGTGAAGACTTCCTTCCTACGATGATAGTTTGATTAGAATTTTCAATATTTATATTGTATTTTATTTATTGAATTATGAAGCTTAGTTTATTAACATGGTGGGTTAAACAATTTCCAGAGACACTAGAGTGGTCACATGTTTTACTAATATGAACATTTTAAGCTCAAATTGGCACTATGCATTTATCAGATGCTTTCACAACATTTCAAAGAATTTGTGTTTAAATTATTCTAGTTTTTTTGCAGAATCAAGCGAATCGTGAACAGCCAAGTGCGGTAGGTCTTATTCCATACCTTTACAGACACTGATTTTCCATTTCTAAAATAGGCAAATTCTGTTTCAATTCCACTTGAAATTTTTTTCAGAAAAGGTAAATTCCATTTCAAATGATGGATATTCCGTTTCAGAATAGGGTAAATTCCATTTGAGATAAAACAATTTTAAGTGAATGTTTGTCTATTTTCAAACAATTGTCGCATTACAACGTAACACTTATGCATACCTTTGGCCCTAATGGTCATAGAGTGCTGATTTTGGTCTTAAAATGAAGCCAAGACATTACAATAGTCAGAAATGTAAAGGTACATTTCCCAACAGTTCCAATGTGTGTACCAAATTTCATTATAATTACAAGTTGTCAAAAATTTAGTTGGAATGACCCTATTAGGAGGTCATTGGGTGCTCTCTCCAGGTACAAATAAATCATTACAAAGCAATAATATTATTATTGACATTATTAATTATTTTAATATGTCCATCAAATAGCGGTGAAACATTGTGGTGGTGTAACTCATATTTCAGTAATCAGGAAAACGAATGCAACAGCATAATCTTTATCATACAAGTGTAAAATTTGTCTTGTTTTATTGCCAGCCCATCAATGGACATCTGGAGCCAACTTGGGTAAGTTTATGTCCTTAAGTTATAGTTTAATAGGCTTAATTACAACAAGTTGTACCTGTAAAACCGTATCTAACCTAGTGTGTGTACAATACACTTGGATAAAATTGGGCCATGGAAAAATGTCAAGGAATCTGTTCTTATCAGCGTACACAAAAAAAGTTATTTCTCTAGATAATAAGGTAACTGTTTAACAATAGTGGTGTCATTTGGTGGCTAGTGTAGAACAACTGAAAAGTGGTGTCAACTGTTTACCACCAGATTGCAACACTGCTAAGTTGTTCCACACTAGTCAAATTACAATAATTATGGATCCTCCTGATTAAAAAAGGGGGTTTACGCTAATTAGGGCCTGTATGCTTAATATGTATATTAATTTATTATTATTAATTTATTGCAAGGAAATGTAATTAACATGTTATAATTATTTAATGTTTCAGAAAACTAAGATTACATTTGTTGTCACACAACTGTAATATTGGTTTTGATTGGTGTAGCAACAACTGACCAGTGGACCTACTCAGCAAAAGTTTCTTTCATCATTCAATATTAATTCATGGTAAATGAAGTATTTATGTTATAGTACAATTTATATTTTTGAATATGTGAATACATTACAAATAAGAAAATTTAGATTTACGTAAATTCACATTTAATAACTCCTTGACATATCATTAAGATGTAATGATTAGTGTAATAATTAAATCATCCACCCATCTTTTAACAGCACAATATATAGTTTTTAGAATATGATTAACAATATTTTTATTGTTTGTATATCAAAATGCCAACTCTCAAAATTAAGTTTCTTTTTGTCATCTTTTGCTTTACTAAATCTTCAGACACTGTGTGCATATCCTTTCACTTCCCCTGTGCTAAAGTGAACATAGCATTATTTAGAAAATGGAGACTGGCCATTGATGTCTATTATTAAATAGTTTGTGACTAATGTATGTTCTATCATATTAGTGTCATTTTTGTACATAAGGGGCTGAAATGTTGTAGGCGTGCCCACGGGTCTGGCGGATGGTTCATTTCAAAATTTCCATGGGGTGGGGATATTACATTGTAGGAGTAGGAGTTCAAAATTACATACAGTTGCTAGGAGTGCTATGCATGTTTTCCGGGATTATTCCAAGTTACGTGATCAACATCAAAAGGTACGAACGCTTAGAGAAACCGGCAGTTGTAGACAATTTGTAGGATAGGAAATTGTCACTGCTATTGTCGTTGCCCTGCCAAATATTGTCTGAGTAGTACAGGTGAGAGATTTCACATGGGCAACATTAAAAACATGGCAATTAGTTTATCTTAACACTTGAGGGGTGTCGCAGGAAATGAGAGATGGGAGGTTGGAGCTAAAAATTGGTCGGAGGTGGGAGGCGGGTTCTCAAAAATGGTGGGAGATTGGTCCCGCAAGCAGGTGGGAGTTTGAGAACCCCGTCACACAGCGATTTCATGATGGTTGCCAATTGTGCTTCATGTCCTGCATTTCTTGCAGTAAATTGACGATATCTCGATGACCGCTGCATGGAGTTAACTATATTTTACATAGAATGAATGTGTGAATAAAAAATTATGCTGCTAAAATTGCTGTGTTACAATTATTTATTTTTTAAATCATAAAGTGAATTTTAAGGAATGGTGACAACAAATAAATGCCAACTTCACCATGCTATAAATTGCATAACAGGCATAGTTAATGTTGAAGCTGAAAAATCACTGTTCTGCTTGATGGTGCTTTCTCCTATATTTCTTCCAAATCAGCAAAAAATATCAAACATTTTACTATGTTGTTTATTAACAAAGAACTATGCACAGTACAAAATTGGCGGTCATAGGACTTGTACCACATTCTCAGTTTGGGTGCTGAAATTTGTAAAATATACGAACAGCTAAACGTTTAAAGATAAATAATCGTGAATTATTCTGAAAATATAGTAAATAGATATCAACTGAAATAAAAATATTATTACAAGTATTTATAGCAATACAGGATAGCAATTTGGACACTGTCCTGTATCGCAACAAGGAAATATGGGCTGCTGAAATGACTTCTGGATATACAACAATTATTCAATTTCTTTTCACCTGGTACACCTGCTGTCTTTTTTTGCATAGAATTTTGCATAATAGGGCATTACATACACAATTTGGGTGTAAATGCTTAGTTATTTTACATAAGTGTGCATGAAAGTATAGCAACTCATTCATAGGTTGATTTAACATGGAACGACTCTACTGTTTAATAATACATTCATATCCCTTTCATGAATATTCATTTTAATACTAAAAATGTTTAATTAAAATTTTAATAATTATAATATTATAATAATATTATAATAATTTGTTATGCAAGTATTATGATACTTTTCATTGTTGTAGCAACAACTGAATCCAACAAACATTGGACAAAATTGGGTAAGTTTAGTTGATATCCTTAAATTAATTAAATTTCAATATATATTCTGGTACAGTCTCTGTTTTGAAATACATCAACAAAATATGATTAATAGGTTATTCCATGTAAAGTAAACCAAAATGCCTGACATTGGTTGCATTGATATCTTCATGTTTTTCAGAATCAGTTTGGGAAAAGCCCTTGGTAAAACAAATGTGCCAGTAACCTAAATTTGAGCATCCTAGGTCAAGTAGTTTTGAGCTACAGCAGTTTGTATTTTTTGCAAGAGGGTTTTCACACATCAATTGCGAGCTAAATAGTTAAATAAAGTATATTAACGCTTTAGACCTCAACCATTTTTTAAAGACACTGGTTTGCCAGTTATTTCACCAGATACAGGAACACGTGAGGCCAGACCTTGGTTCCCCAGTTATTTCACCAGATACAGGAAAACGTGTGGCCAGACCCTGGTTCCCCAGTTATTTCACCAGATGCAGAAAAACGTGAGGCCACACCCTGGTTCCCCAGTTATTTTATATATTATATTATTATAATTGGCCAGAACATTCGGGCACGATATTCAACTTGTTCTCTAAATTATCCACCAGATTGTGTCTCTTGAATAGATTGAAATACGCTGCTATATGTTTGCATCACATTATGCATTTTAGTAAAATAATATTTTACTGTACATAATGAAGGTCTTAATTAGAAATTTATAGACTTTACATTTAATGTAGCTAAGAGTGCCGCTACTATAGCCAATTGTTTTCTTAGTGAAGGAAGCATGGAATGATAGTTGGAGTTACTTGTTATTTGTGCTGGTTTAGTCCTTGTAAAAAGAACAATATCTGCTGCCCATATTAATTTTGTTGGTCTGAAGTTGACTATTTTTTTACAAATGAAAGAACATATAGCATCTTTGTGTCTGTATAGATTAATAGAGATGTAATGTTGTTCTGATATGAACACTGGTATGGATAAATACAAAACATATACCACTTAAGAGATGTGTATTTAGCACAAAATTAGTGCCTGAAGCCCCTCTCGCTAATGATTTATTGAACAAGTCGTGCTTTTTGACCTTAATGCACATTAACTGTTCTAATTGTGGTTATATGTTATGCACATTGCAAATAACAATTCCACCAAATTTTATTTGATATGGGTTGATTAGTTCATGAGATATGCTAAATATTATGAAATATAAATAATGTTGTAGTTCGAAAATTACTGGAGCGAAAACGCTTAAATTTGGGTTACAAGCTATTCATGCTTTTTGTTTCACCCACTGGTTGAATTCACACGGAATGACCCTAATAAAAAACAAGTACTACTGTTTAAAAGTCGTTCATATCTTATTCGTGAGTACTTATTTTAATACAAGAACTATAATTAAAAGTGTATAATTATTTTCATGTTTCAAGAATTCAAATTTTTTTCATTCAAGTATAATTATGTTTTTATTGTTGTAGCAACAACAGAATCCACCAAACTATTGGGTAAGTTTATGTTGTTAAATTAAATGTCAACATTTCACCATATTAAATGTAGGAATTGTAATTTCAATATATATATATATATATATATATATATATATATATATATATATATATATTCTAGTACAATTTCTAATCTGATGTATATCACTGCATAGTTTATGCCAACAAAAATGACCAATATGCATGGCAAACCAACATTCCATGTTTCATAATACTGCTGGATAGGGTGTCTGACCAAAAGAGGACGCTGTCCCTAGTACAAAGCTGACTGGGAGCATGCGTGCATGGCTACTTTGTCTTGTACCACCAGCAGAGAAGACATCTACCAACCTGCTGCTCCAGTAGCGTGAATAATAGGCTGTTTGGCATTTCTCTGGCTGCAGATCCAGGATTGTCTGGTCACGTGGCAGCAGTCACATGATCATGACCGAGTGGCTAATCAAGGAACATGTCCGGTAACTTAAACGTCCAGGTCTTGCAGGCAATGATAGGCTGGCTGGAATCTTTTGGGGTCAACTTTGCAGTTAGATTGCCACAATACCTAGTATAGTCTTGTCACATTCATGTGATCATGGCCGAATAGCTGACCCAGGACCATGTCCAGTCACTTGAACATCTGGGTCTTGCAGCCAATGATAGGCTGGCCAGAATCTTGTTGGGTTGAATTGGCACAAAGATTGCTGCAGAACCCAGGATGGTCTGGTCACATGGCCTCAGTCATGTGACAATGACCAAGTAGCAGACCCAGAACCATGTCCAATCACCTAAACATTCGAGTCTCACAGCCTATCCTTGGGGGTCACAGCTTGTCCCAGAGAGATCTGTCCAGGCTGTCCCATTTATTGTCATGTTGGTGTAATAGTGAATAAAATAATTAAATTATCTATAATGTTTTATTCCAAGAAATGTCACGCCCCGAGAATTTATAAGTTTATTGAAGGTAGCTTTCATTTTACAGCAGATTATGTAGTTTTTGAAAGCATGTTTTATGTTGTTCCTTCCTTTGTGTAACTGCTAGCAGCGTGAATATGTTTAAAAACAAGGTTGACACATATATCAGGAGGGCGGGTTATAAGTAGGTGAACATTGTTGGACTCTCGATAAGCCAATGGCTTCCTTGTCCACTTGCCATCTGGGCCTTTGGCTTGGATGGCAAATCTTGTTAAATCTTGTTAAATCTTCTGCTTGCAGGGTCCATATCCAAACCCACAACCCTGCGCACAGCCAAACGCAGTAAGTTCCTGTCATTTTATTAAGCTTAGGATGCAATACCTGTGAAAGGATATGTCGTTTCTGTTACTTAAACATTGGAAGTAATATGATTGCCACTTGAAGATATAGTATCTAGTATAATCTCTACTATGAAATACATGAAACAAATGTTATTAATAAAAAATAGTATTGCTGTTTAACACACATTCATGAATATTAACATTAAAAGAAATATATATATATATATATATATATATATATATATATATATATATATATATATATATATATATATATATATATATATATATATATATATATATATACACATATATCTGGCTAAAGGCCTGATTAGTAAGAACATTGAGAATGACACGAACATGTATCATTAAAATTTAATGGTGAATGAGATAATTAAATTATCCATAATTTTATTCCGAGAAATGTCATGCCCATTTCTAGAAATCTTAAATTTATTGAGATTAGCTTTCATTGTGATAGCACACATCACATCATGTAGTTTTTGAAAGAATATGGTGTGTCTGATGTATCGTGTAATATTGTTCCTTCTGTTTGCAGGGTCCATATCCCAACCCACAACCATGGCCACAGCCATATGCAGTAAATTCCTATCATCATGTTAAGTGTAGGACTCTATATCTGTGAAAGGATATGTTGTTTTTTGTATTTAAACCTTGGGAAGAATATGACTACCACATGAAGACAGCCCATTAACACTGTTTAACAGCCTGAGTAACAGCCAGAACGTATATTCATATGTCAATCTACCAAAACAGCATAAGATAAATCATGTGCACACAAACCTTTAACAAATAGACTACTGAAAGTTAAACAAATTACTGTTTTGTTTTCTTTAAAATGGTGCTGTTTTAACTTTTCAATGTATCCACGTGATAGCAAATGTGATATGCTTAAAACTATTGATTAACATAATGTTACCTTGCAAAATAATTTGCATTAATAGTTTAGTTTGTAGTATGTCTGTTACAACTTACCTGTGTTATAAATACCCAAGGTCTCTTTAATTTTTTAGATGCTGAAAAATTTCACAAATTATGTGCCAATTAGCTTGATCAAACTCTTTCTTGTAAAAAAACCCTGACTCCTGCCAGGTGGTACCGTTCTATGGTTCCACCAGGTGATAGAATATCATTTTAATGTGCCATCACATAGCACCAACAACAATATGTTGTAAACACTGCAAATGATGTCCGGTGTCATGTCTGTCGCTCTGAGTTGGAATGCACATTTTGGTAAACCATTTGAGGTTACCACATATTTAAAACTACTTACGAGTCAAACATAGGAGAACATTTTCTAGTGGTAAGGAAAGGAATCTATCAACCTGACAAATGTGCTGTATCCATTCTAAAACAAGGACATGTCATGTAGTCATAATCAACCACGTACTTCACAAAAATATGGGGAGGACATGTCATATATCAATATGTATTGGCTAGAGATTCAAAGAAGGGACTTGGTTGAGGCTACCAGCCATTAACAATACATCCACATGTGGTCAAAAGGACACCAGAACATTACAAAGTCTGCTGATATCAGCCATTATAATATACAATGTTCGATCTTCTATCATCACTGGGCCTTGAAAAATGGGGGTGTTTGCATAATAGGACATGTATACATTGTATAGTTTAATGTCTTGATGCATAGTTAATTGTGTCTGGAACTGTTGCAGTACATACCGCCATGCTGTTATCCAAGTCTGCCACCCTTGCAAGCGGTAAGCACTGTACTGTATGTTTACTGTTTTTATTATCAGCACATTTGTTTTGTATAGTTCTAACTGTACAAGTACTTGCATTAGGAGACCCTGTGTTATTAGATAAGAGCCAGTGCACTGGTTGAGCTTATTTTAGGAACAAGACAACCTTTAGTGGCAGACCATATATTGGTCTGGGATAGTCAGGAAACTGTTGTCATGTGACCATCAATAAAAGGGCCGTGTGACACTGGAAGGGTAATTAATGTTGGTCCTCGGAAAGATAACGGATAAGATAAGATAACGAGAACATCTTGTGACATCACATCTAGTACATGGATTTTATGTAGTCATATCTGATGGTGTACATATTTCACAATGTAAATAAATATTTACTGTTTAATTATACTTGTTGTGAAGAGTTACAATAAATTATTTGATTAATTGTTTATTTGTATGGTAGTTGATCCATTCATATTCATCTACCGGCTTTTTACCTGTTTCATTTCCTTTTATTCACTCACACCATCACATTCTCATCTCAATTCCCAAGCTAATTACTATAAACTTACAGATTGGCTTGATTAGTTCGTTTTAGTTTTCCATAGTGTGACATTTTATATGTGGGTAATATGGAGTCATGAGATGATGGAAGAAGACGAAGCAGAGTTTTGTTGTATCAGGAGCAAATAACTTTGTCTTGTTTGTCGCAGTCTTCGCGCTACAGCTACAACATGAACATGGTGAGTAATTGAACATCGTGGAACAACACACAGGCCTAATTACATACCCCATTCAACAAATGATGCTGCTTACTTACTTAATCTTCTCTTGTGTTGGTTAATATAGAAAGTCAACTCAGTTGCACCACTGCCTTCCATCCTTGACTGCTTCGCACTTTTACCTCTTTCTGCTTATGCATGCATGCATGATTGCATACATATATACATACATGCATGCATACATGCATGTATGCATGCATGAATGCACCAACACACTAACATGCAGGCACACACAAACACGTGTGTGTTCCATTTTAATGATGTTGTTTTTTTGCAGCAGGAAATACCCCAAAACAACCAGTGCTGCGGAAGTACAACCACAACAGTGACATTTACTCTCTTGTGAATCTACATTTACAAACAGTTGATTCAATGTTTGAAGTAATATGTTTAGGATACTTTTCTAGCTGCCATGACACACAAGTACAAGATGGTTGTAAATAAGTAAACCTCCCAGATAATGCAGTTCCCAAAGTCATATCAAGTTGTCCTTTCTACTTAACTCTCTGAAACATTTTTTAAAGGCTTAGTGTATAAGGTACCCTAGAATTGAGAAACAGAATCTGACATAAATCTTCTGATAAGATGTCAGAAATGTACAAAGGAATATGGCTGCTATTGCAGGTTTTAATTTATACATATTTATATAGTATGTTTACATTATAGTACTGAAGCGTTCCACGTTTACACTAGCTTTATTAATATAATGTACACGACTCATGCATTGTAATGTTTATGAATAAGCCTTCCAGCGCAATGGAACATCAACCATAATGATATATTTTCACTTGTGAATTTACAAACAAATTGTTGGTTCAGTGTTTGAAGTAATATGTTTTGGATAAGTTTCTAACTCATGACACACAGAGTGGTCGTAAGTGCAAGATGCATGCTCTGTCTTCAGGTTGTAGATAAGTAAACCTCCCAGATAATGCAATTCACAAAGTCAGATCAAGTTATCTTTTCAACATAACTCTCTGAAACATTTTTAATGGTTTAGTTTTGGTTTGGTTTTAGCTTCGTTTGGTTTATCAGATATTCTGGAATTGAGAAACCGAATCTGATATATAAACCTTCTTATAAGATGTCAGAAATGTACAGTAGAGGGTGGCTGTTGTTTCAGGTTTTATTTATACATAATATATTATATGCAGATTAAAGCACTGAAGTGTTACACGTGCAAACCATATTTGTCATTATAAATCGCACAACTCGTGCATTGTAATGTTTATGAACAACATGATTTAGCCAGAAATGTGTTAAGTATTCATATATTATTAATGTGTGTTGATTGTGCTAAATTAGAGCTGTGAATACAGTTGTCTGCATTCGATAAGTGTTGTTGGTTGTAGGAGAAGTACAACACAGTTGACGCCTGAGATTTTGGGCAGACAATTGAGATAAATCAGACATCTGAAACGTTTGATTATTCACAAAGTGAATCGCCATGTGAATCGATCAATTGTCTACGAGACATGGGAATGCGAAACAATGTTCGATCATCCATCGACACTCCACGCGGCACGTCGATTGCATTCGCTGTTGCTAGACTGGCACCACACGCGCTGGAACTGTCTATGCTAGACGCTTCGTCAGCCAGTTCGTAAGAAACTTTGTGTCATTACGTAAACTGAGATTTTATAGTGAGTCGATGAACAATATTGGACGTTGGCAGATTGAAATTTTATTCAGCAAACTTGATTAGTGATTGTTTACTACACTATTTAGATTTGTATATATATATATATATATATATATATATATATATATAATATATATATATATATATATATATATATATATATATATATATATATATATATATAAATTACATATACCCCTGTTATTAAGTTATATGTAGTTGCACGAATATACACACACTGAACCATAACGAGCATGTGTGTCCGCAGACGGGATTATTTATATAATAATGTATATTATAAAGAAGACGTTTATTGTTATGTTACTTGTACGCTTGGTATATACATGGGAATGTAATCTTGTTTTTTATATATTACATTGCACATTCTTGTACTGATTTGTATTGATAAATGTAACGTTTAATATATTACATAATCTGAATGTATGATACTGGTTGGTTTGGGGGAAACGTATATATTGCGAGTAATTACGCATTATGGACATGGATTGTCAAGTGTACGTATGTATAATGATGTCGCTTAATTTTAGGCAACAATTATGCTGCATACTCCCAGTACACAATTTGTCCGCTTCTGCATGTTTTCAGATGCTGTAGCAGTAGTACATTTAACTGTCTGTCCCATGTCTGATTATGCATAATACGGTGTTGACCGATATCTGCTGGACAGTGGTTATCTCGGTTGTTTCAGCTGCTGTACGTTCAAAGATGGGTTCTACGCTTCTTTTATTTACTAATGATTTATTTTGTTATTAGGTATTTTTTCATGGATTTTATTCAACTTAGAAAATACCATAGCACTCCCACAACGTCCCAAAAACGCTTCGTTTACCATTGATAACAGAGGACTCTGGTTAACTTATTGGCAACACATTGCCAGTCGATGTCATGAAGCTTTATATTCATTTGATGGTCTCATGTTCTTACAGTCATGCAAAACGTTAACATGGCCACCCGTAGGGAAAATAACTGTGGTCAGCGCTTTTCCGTCGTCTGTAGAAAGTTTCACCACGCTCTGTACAGTGCTACTGCTAAGTGAACGCTCTGTACAGTGATACTGCTGAGTGAACGCTCTGTACAGTGCTACTGCTGAGTGAACGCTCTGTACAGTGATACTGCTGAGTGAACGCTCTGTACAGTGATACTGCTGAGTGAATGCTCTGTACAGTGATACTGCTGAGTGAACGCTCTGTACAGTGATACTGCTGAGTGAATGCTCTGTCCAGTGATACTGCTGAGTGAACGCTCTGTACAGCGCTACTGCTGAGTGAACGCTCTGTAAAGTGATACTGCTGAGTGAACGCTCTGTGCAGTGATACTGCTGAGTGAACGCTCTGTACAGTGATACGGCTGAGTGAACGCTCTGTCCAGTGATACTGCTGAGTGAACACTCTGTACAGTTATACTGCTAAGTGAACGCTCGGTACAGTGATACTGCTGAGTGAACGCTCTGTACAGTGCCACTGCTGAGTGAACGCTCTGTCCAGTGATACTGCTGGGTGGACGCTCTGTACAGTGATACTGCTAAGTGAACGCTCTGTCCAGTGATACTGCTCAGTGACCGCAGGTGTGGGGACCACGAGATGTAGGACATACTTCATCATCCTCTTAATTATATACTTTATATGTATACGCCTTCCTAAATTAAACGGTCATAAAATAGGCCACTGTAATAACGTATTGCAGCATATGAAACATTATTTGTATTATATGTCAAGGAAAACACACAAAGATCAAGACTAACAAAGTTTAATAAAGAGTTTCAAAACCAGTGTTTATCACAATGACGAATCACATAAAGCAACCAAGAACAACAATTGGTACTAAACAACAACCGTCACAACAACAATAACTACCAGTACTCAGCAGGATGGACCTGCATGATCCGCTGGTGCTGATACATCTGCATACACATTACAAGAATATCAAACAACACGTGTATGATAAATACAAAACTGTATACATTACCATTATCCAAATGTACAAATAATCCAATGTATTGCGGATTTGAAAATATCCGCTGATATGGAACACTCGGCCACCAGTAACACAGTTAAACGTACAAACAATTTAGTTTGGAAAATGTAAATATAAATCTGCCTAACAGTGTCGCCATCTAGCGACTATCGCGAAAACAACGTCTGCACCCATACCTGGTAGTTCTATACATTATGCACTGTATATAATGTACCTCCTAAAAAGCCAGGCGGGCATCATACAAATCAGACATTATAACACTTTGAAAGAGTTAACTAAAGTGGTCTGAGAATCATGACAAATTATATATGATAAACAAGTCGCACTAGAGTTTCCATGCACCTAACTAAACCTACTCAAAATTTTCAACTGACATTCTATATACCAGCCCAAAATAAATACAAAAATATAAAAGTAAAATAGAATATTAATTGGAAACCCATTGACTAACATTAAAAATACTAGTATTTTAGTTATTGCAATTACCACCCACAGCGCATGCGCACATACTACCACAAACTCCTGCTTTAGCTCAAGATTGGGCTGTTTGGAGTAAATCACTTGAAACTTGAGATAATCGCTCACGCATAAACAACACTGCAAAATACCTAAAAGCTTGCATGAAATGCAAACCGATTATGGTGGGAGTATCAACAACAAACAGCTAGCGTGCCCACGACCGCCCACTGATCCCTGCACCAGGCAGATATCAGCACTATAGGGCGCATCAAATCACACAGGACTCACCTCTCACGCAACCAACAAAGTCGTACGGTGAAATAAACTGGTACTATAATGTACAGCATTAAGTAGAACATTGTGTTAATTAAACAACCGTAAGATTAAAATATGGCAACCCCACAGAGGTTATTGCATAACATACAGACAAATACAATATAATGTATCAAACAAGTTATACGATAAATGCGCCACCTGCATAAATCCAACAGTGTTGCCATCTAGCGGCTATCGCGAAAACAAAGTATGCACCCTAAACAGGGAGTTCGCTACATTATACTTTCCAAGGGATGTGCCTCCTAAATCAGCCAGACGGGCGTCATACAAAGCAAACATGATAACACTTAAAAAGAATTGTCTAAAATGTTCTGACAACTTTGACAAATTCTGTACGATATAAGCAAGATGTACTGGCTGACATTATCGATCACGCATAAACAACACAACTAAAAGCTTGCATGAAATACAGCATTAACAATGCAACTCGCACGAAATAAAAGACACAAATATACAACGCTTATCAAATGCAACGTTTCACCAACCTCAGTCATGGGTGGAATTTATCTTTCAGAACAAGCAATTAAAAGCACATCTTAATTGCAACACATTGGTTGACCAGACTCGGAGTTCAAACCCATCCTTCGCTTTCGCAAACATCGGCGTATGACGGTGGTGGCGCCTCCTCGGGAACGGCCAGCACACAATCTGGTAACGGCCGGTAATCGCTTTCCGCATTACCGATATCGGTGGTCAATGAGTAACTAGGCGGACGACGGTGATCGTCTACATATGGAGATTCCTGCTCAGTTGATGTAATTGGGCTGAAAACAAAGGACCACAGGAATATACTATGTGTAACTGAACGGTGCCAAAACATTAACACATGAGGTGTGTCAGGATATTGAATGTCCAATCTCCCACCTGTTTAGATTTTTGTTGAAAATTCAACATAAACTCTATGTCAATATATTGTTTACATCAATTCCATTTGTTTTCACGTCTATATTCAAGTTTATCGTTAGGGGTCCCAATCCCGGCAACTCTCCCCTACTGTAGTTAGTATTACAACCCCTGACTAGCAATGATGTAACACACCCTCAGACAAGATTTAACAAGATTGCCATCCCAAAGAATAAGTTCCAGATGGCAAGTGGACAAGGAAGCCATTGGCTTGTCCAGAGTGCAACAATTTTCTCATCTATGTGTAGCCCGTCCTTATCAGATATCTGTCAATTCTATTTTTAAACATATTCACACTACTAGCATTAACACAATCATTTGACAGACAGACGACTATATTTCTCTTCTTGGAATTCCGGCATGTTGAACGACCGATACTGTAGAGGTCGATCATGGGCTAGGCCCTGCGTAGCAGACAGTGGGGTAGATGAGATTCCCATCATGTGCGAAAGAAAATTTTTACAGGGTATAACATATTTGTGTATAGAAAACCACATAATACTATTGACTGTACATAATTTTGTATGTCTGCTTCAATTTTATGTTTACTCTTATAGAATGTTATTGAATTATACAGAGCATAGCCGAACATGGTATAACAAATTATAGATACTAAACATTGCATAGCTATGTCCACAAAATAGATAATATTCTATAAAAATGTATTCTATAGAATATTATCTGAAAATAATTCTATAGAATATTTTCTGAATTCTGCACAGTTGTGTCCGCAAAAATGATATAGATTATTCTATGACAAGTTCAACATATTATTTTGTTAAGGGTACCAACCTCGACCTTTCGGCACAATGTTGAGAAAGGACATTGAACATTCGGACGAGACCGACGACAATGGAACCAACGACTAGGAAGCCGAACAATACAAGCAGACCGACGAACACAGCGTTCATGCTGACGCTTCTTTTTGTTCCGTCTGAAAGACAAATATTAAACACGAACCACGAGTTTCTTCAAACAACAACTATTGATTTACTCACTCGACGTTGAGTGAAGTGAATCAATAGATGTGGTTAGAAGAAAATCGTGATACATATATTATCTACCAACTAATTGTACATGTTCACGAAAAGTAAATATGAACATGAACGTTGGGTTGCAATGGCGTGGCATACACTAGATGGAACTTACAACGATTTGTATTGGCTGAGTGATACGGAGTTACTTGGGGGTTTCATATAATTAAAATACCCCAATTCTCAACTTTTTTCGATCTCAAAGTTGCAATAAATTAACAATGTTGTATTTAATGTCTTAATCTTTATTGCCATAGTATATTTAGTATTAACATGCAGCACCATACAAACTATACTCATTTAAATTTCCCAATCAACTGGAATTCATAATACCCAAGTTGAACTCGTTGATCATGAGTCAGTAAAGGTTAGGCTAAAGGGATGTCGCTGGCGACTAGACGAGGGACACATAACGGAACCATAGATGCAGTGAAGAAGCCAGAGAAACGACGCATCAGCGAGAAACCAGAAGCAAAGCCGAATGTCAACAAAGCCGAATGGTGGCGAGCCCTTAATTAACTGTCGATCTCGGAAGGCGTGAGTACGGTGTCAGTTGTGTAATGGTTGCACGCCAGGAGTACGTTGTTTTATTTGCCATAACAGCGAGTCCGAGAGAAACTAAATGATGCAGGTTTGTCGCCTGTTTGGAATAAATTATAATGTATATGTTAATATTTACACATGTAGCAATGGTTTATTTCTTTTCAATATTCGTACTTCATAAATGGGGTAAGATTATTACTGTTTTGGGGCAAGACGCCTCGAGGGCTTCATGCCCCACGGGAACTTGTGGCAAGACGCCTCCTCTGGACAATATATTTAACTAACGATTATTGCATACTGTTGTTGTTGACATTCGTCACTAATGTGTTGGTATTACATACTATAATCACACAACAATCGTATGAAGTTATAGATACCTTTCTCCCGTAAGGGCGGCTCCGTGCTCCGCCCTACCTTATTGGCACAGTTGTGCTCGTCAGATCTGTCCGAGCAGTCGTATACGCCGTCACAAAGCAGGCCGGGTGTCAGACAGAGCAGGGCCTCTCGCCGGTAGCAGTAGAAGCAGACAGGGGTGGGGGGTTGGAGAGTCGTCCACAAATATGTCGTCTGTATCGTGCCATTCCTGGCATTATCGAAAATAAATCGAAATACGTGATTACAGTAAAAAAAAATCTAAAATATTATATAAATATTATACTGAAATAGAATAGAATTCCACAGAGTTTGTGGCACCGATTATGTCGGTGGAATTGGGGTTTTGAATTACATTATTTAACTTTTTCACTCAAATTATTCGCTACACGTAATCAGTAAAATATAATATGTTGCGTATGTCACATTTGTTCGCCAATTTGAATCATTATATAAGCAGCATTTAAATAAGCTAACCCAAAATTATTTTTTGCGTTGAGTATGTCTATGTTATTTCGATATGGAATTTATAATTGGAATTGGTATTTGACCTCAAGTATGTAGGATGGTATATATATATATATATATATATATATATATATATATATATATATATATATATATATATATGGAATTGTTATTTGACCTCAAGTCTGTAGGATAGTATATATATATATATATATATATATATATATATATATATATATATATATATATATATATATATATATATATATATATATATATATATATATATTGTACTGTGCACAGCATACAGTGAGACAACAATCGAAATATACACAAAGCAGCGGTATTTTCATAATATCCCAGCTCATGGTGCAAGTTTTCACATCTAAAAGTAAATATTTTCTGTATTTGTATACAAATACAGAAACGCCTTATTATTAGAATACTGGGGGATTTCACAGATTGGCTAGAATATTGGGGAATTTTTCAAAAGTTGGTAGGTGGTTTAAATTCAACACAAACCAGATATTCAATTGTTATTGAAAAATATAATTGATAAATGTCTTTACTTCAAATTTACTAAAGATGACAGAACCAGAGCACAAAGTAGCTTTATAATAAGAAGAACAGCGTAAATTATATAGAACGAACTATAAAATTAACTATTTAACTCTTTCTCACCGAGGACAATAAAAGGATGAAATAAATTATCTATTGTGTACGTCATGGTAGTAGTATTAATATTATGTATAAATACAGTTATCTGACAAGGGCCGGCCACACATCCGCTAAACATTGTAGGATCTCGTTAACCTATTAATTATTTAGGTGTGCCCCCCCCGCCCCAGTAACGGCTGTCGGGACATATTTTCTCACCTGTGCCTAAATTTTTTTTAGTTTTGGCCCATATAATTAAAGAGGTATTGGCGACTGTTTTTATTTGTATATAGAGTGTGTTAGGGATCAGGTTGTAGTCTAATGCGTCTAAGTTGTTGGATCCTAGCTTCGGTTCCTTGCGTTCAACATTGACCCGTTTACTCCACAATTAGGGCACAAGTGTCACCGTTTAATTAAGGCTGGTGATTAAAAATGTCACCTTATTATTCTGAAATTGAAAATAAGTCTCCTAAAGTGTAAACATCCATCAGTGCGACGCATGCTCAATGACAACAATTATTTGGGTGTGGTCCCCGGGTCATCGCTACAACCTATAAAGACGCACCACTGTGACATGTCAGGCAGCCCGAATCATAGGCTTTAAGTGCAGATTAAACTTACCTCGGTGAAAGATGGTCCATAACAAAATGTACAATGTATCTTGAACATTTACGCGTTCAACTTGATATGCTCGCAATGTGTCTACGCGCTGACCGTCATTGTCGTCTCGGCCGTATCACGTTGGGCACGCACTACACTTGTAATTCCTAAATTACTGTGCAGCAAAACAGGATGTGCTGACAGAGTTACGGTCACCTGCCTTGCGGGGGCGGGCAGATATAGGGTTCAGCCTACAGTTGATGTTCACATTGATGGTCATTGTAACGTTTTACATGATTATAAGATAACGTGACCATCCACAATTCTTAAACTTTTCACTTGGCGCTGTCACCATCCCGTTGACATGTTGGTCGACTTTAGGCAAAACAAAAATTGTTTAGCTCTTGTAAAATGCTTGTATGTGCGATACCCGTAAATGTTTGCCAATATATGCACGGGTTACGGCAAACACGTGTCTAATCATTAAAAAATCCCAAATATCCTTCTGCCTATTAAGATCATCTAGAAATCCACCATTTTCCTATGAAGAGCTTCAACCAGCAAATGTGGCAAAATCCTTGTTCAAACTCACTTATGTCAGAGTATATCTATCTATCCAAACTTGCTATGATCTACATTCGTCTGTAACACACCACGAAGTTTAACTGAGGTATCACCTCAAATACGGAAGATTTTATCTGAGAAAGCGTCCTATCTCAAATTAAGTTGCGGCACAATGCATATATAATCATACATATTATTGTTTGTTTGACAGCCAAATTAATATGATGCATTGCCCGTAATATAAGCTGAAAATAAATCATATATCATGTACAATACATTTCCAGAACATTGCTAACCATTGAAGATTGCTTACTGTCTCTTTAAAATTACTTAGTTTTAAAATTAATATTGATATAATTGCTTGATGTTTAACCAATTATGGAATACTTTTGTCAGAAAGATGATAATCTGTAACATTTAACAGGATTTTGAGTGATTTCTAATGTGTCAGACTTGCCAATTTTTTTATGTGACTGCTTTCATGCTACTTGTTAATAAGATTCAATGCGTACTGCTTGATTTGGATATGCCACCATAAAGAGGTATCATTTGACAATACTGATTTACGCAATGCTTCCAATTGCTGTGACACAACCAACGTACAACTATTATGTCCAATGTTGCTTACACAATAAATATGAACATTAATTTTAATACAAAAAGAATTGCAATAACAATGTTCTAATAAGTTGCACGTTTCAATTAAACATTATACTAGATAATATATGGAAATTAACATTCCAACATTTAATGTAGTGAATTGTTTGCATTTAATGTAATTTGAAGACAGACATTTATCCAATTTGGTGCATTATTTTGTGAATTTGTTGACAATCTTCATTATACTTGCATGAAAAAATGTCATGTTGCACATTTCACGAGTTGACTATTTTTTTTCATGCAAGTATAATGAAGATTTTGATTTGTTGTAGCATCAACATAATTCACCAAATAATGCACCAAATTGGATAAATGTATGTCCTCAAATTACAATAAATGCAAACAATTAACTACATTAAATGTTGGAATGTAAATTTCCATATATAATCTATATAATTAATTTGAAGCATTGTTGTATCACTGAATAGCTTATAACCAACAACTGACCAACATACCTGGCCAATCAACATTAGAGGCTCACAATACTCTGCGATATGGAGGCTGACCAATCAGAGGGCGCTGTACATAGCTGATTGTGAACGTGCACATGACGACTTTGTCATGCAGCACGAGCAGATAAAACGTCCAGTCACCTACTAACCCTTGCTCCAGGAGCGTGAATGATAGGCTCGTCGGCATTTATCTGGATACAGACCCAGGATAGTCTGGTCACGTGGCCGCAGTCACGTGATCATGACCGAATAGCAGACCAAGGACCATGTCCAGTCACGTGAACATCTGCAGGCCCCAGAGAGATCTGGCCGGGTTGTCCCATTTATTGCCATGTTTTATATGTATAATACATAAATATAACGCTATTCCTTGTTGAGTTGTTCTGACATAAATTGAAATACATGAACATAATATGATTAATAAAAAACTAGTATTACTGTTTAAAAAGACATTCATATTATGAATGTTCACTTTAATATAAAAAGAATTGTAATTAAAATGTAATTATTCTCATGTTTCACGAATTCAATATGTTTTCATATAAGTATAATGCTGATTTTGATTGTTATAGTATCAACGTAATCAGCCAAAAAATTTGCCAAGTTTTTTGTAAGTTTGCGCCCCCAAATTACATTAAATGTAAACAATTCACTACAATTTCTTAGTTTCAATATATATTCTAGTATTATCTCTACGTTGAATTAAATGAACAAAATATGTTTAATTAAACTAATATTACTGTTTAAAACACATTCAAATTTCAGTCCTAATAATCATTTAAAAAAGAACAGTAATTAAAATGTAACAATTATTTTCATGTTTCAGAAACTAAATACTTTTTCAAACAATTATGTATAATGATGATTTTGATTGTTGTAGCATCAACAGTATCAACCAAACAATGCAGCAAATTGGGAATGTTCCTGTCATTAAATTACATTACATATAGAAAAAGATCTACATTAAAAGCATAAATTTCAATATGAATTATGATTGATAAAACTTATATTATTATAACACCATCATTAGTACGTAATGATTATTATTGAGTTATCCACCTTTCCCTTTAATACCACATGGTCAGTTGTCGTACCCAGCATACTATACTGAACAACATTTTGTTTAAACTATGTTGAACACTATTACTGATTCGTTTCTAATATCAAAATGGCCATCTCTAAAGTAATTTTTCTGAAGAAAATCTATAGAGGCTAGCCAAATAAGTAATCTCATTAAAAAATAACGTAAGATAATTAATGTAACATCTACATGGTTCTTGCATTTTGATATTTTAAATTCGTTAAATCCTTTTTCGGAAATAAAATTAGAAATTTCAACATAAAATGCTGGTGCACTTCTGGTGATGTATTCCATAATCTAGAAATCTTACATTTTAATCCCTTTTCACATAATATTATATTAGTTTGCTTGTTGTAGTGTTACCCAACCACCTGACCTGCCCAGCCAATTTGTGTAGGTTTGTTTCTACAATATCTACTTAGATTAATTGTAGTGGCCTTAATTGCAATAGTATTTTCTAGTACAATCTATACATTGAAATATGTGAACAAAATATGATTACCTGGTAGTAACAGGCCCTTAATCAGGATTGTGAACATTTCCAGTTTACCCGTTATCATTTTTTATTTTCCAGTTATGCAAAGCAAAAACCAGTTACACGTGTATCGAGGGTTAAATTAGAGTGATCAAATAAATGTCCGTCAAAATCTCGCATCTCATCTGTAAAAAGAACAAACTGAAACGTTACGGTAAAATGCCGTACCCATAGCCAAACCCTAAATTTAAGCAGTGCAAACAGTCCCGACATTCATAAAGGTTGTTTGGCCCGATCAGAATCAAATTGACCGTATTGATGTAAGGGTTGAACCCCAGTTGGTCTACACCCATTCCCTCTACTCATATTATATGTACTAATTATATCCTACTACAGGCATTTTCAGGATATACCCCTGTCGGTCTACTGTAAATGTCACTGGCTTCATTCACCCCATGTGTAGGGAATGTGAGATCGACAGTTCACACTCCGGGCATGATGGTTTCTCAAAAAATATTTAATTACCCTTTAATAAATATAATAATTACGTCATAATACTACATATCTAACCATTAAATACACCAATTAATTATTGTAGCAGAGTAATGTTTTCTTATTTATTGATGTTTGAGGGGGTCATAGAGTGTTCACGTCGCGACTCCTGTCAGGCTTCTGTCTGCGAATCCTTCTATCACGCAACACCCACCTATTCTGAAGATGACTGCACTCTCCAACAAAGACCAATATGTCGGCGAGCAACACTGTCGTATGCGTGAGACCTTCTCAGGGCCGGCATTGTGCATCATCTCAGCCAATGTTGAATACATTTAAGAAACCAAGCAGCAGCTTCTGGCAGATACATGTGCGAGAAGAATTAAATGTGACATTGTCTGCCTTCAATAGACGCACCGCGGAACCTCAAGTATCCGCCCAAGGATACCGAGAATGACACTCGTCATAGAGAGACCACATACTCAGTATGGCAGTGTTCGTTTTGTCCGCAGCGGAGTTGATGTTGATAAATCCTCCATGTCAGAACTCAAAAACATCGAAGTCGTCAACATGCAGCTTTATGGTGTACTTTTGGGATATTCAGAGGCAGACGATGATGGGGAATTAGTTGAAAGTTGGTCAGATTCAAGTCAGCTATCCCTCATCCACGATTCAATGCTTCTGAGCTCCTTCAATTACAGCCGATAGAAACGTGGGTATTATCCGGACCTGATGTTTTCCTCAAACCACATTGCTAACCAATGCGAGAAAATTAGCCTGGACCCATACTGCCAGCACCGACCATTTGGAATACAAATCCATACAATGGTTTCCCTTCGTGAAGTTCGCTGCCGCCATCGTTTCAACTTAACAAAAGAAAAACTGGGATAAATGTTCAGTAGAGATACTTCAATCAAAGACCTACCAGCTTCAACAGCTAACTACGATGCATTTGTGAAGAGGATGAAAAAGTCCTCTAAGATCAATATCCCGAGTGGCTGTAGGATGAACTACATCCCGGGAATGGCACATGATGCTAAGGAAATACACAAGTAAAGTAAACTCAATGGATTGTTTTGCTAAGCTAGGGTACCAACCTCGACCTTTCGGAACAATGACGAGAAAGTACATTCAACGATCGGACGAGACCGACGACAATGGAACCAACGACTAGGAAGCCGAACAATACAATCAGACCGACGAACACAGCGTGCATGCCGACGCTTCTTTTTGTTCCGTCTGACAGACAAATAGTAAACATGAACTACGAGTTTCTTCCAACCACAACTATTGATTTACTCACTCAACGTTGAGTGAAGTAAATCAATAGATGTGGTTAGAAGAAACGTGATTCATATATTATCTACCAACTAAATGTACATATTCACGAACAGTGAATGCGAACATGAACACTGGATTGCAATGGCGTGGCGCACATACTAAATGGAATGTACAGCGATTTGTATTTGCTGAGTGAAACTGAGTTACTTGGGGTTTCCTATAAATAATTTGCCCCATTTCTCAATTTTTTAAAGTTGCAATAAATTAACAATGTTGTATTGAATGTCTTAATCTTTATTGCCATAGTATATTTGACATTAACGTGCAGCACCGTAAAAAACTACACTTACTTAAGTTTCCCAAACAACTGGAATTCTACCAAACACATCCCTTTGCGGATGACAACTTGGACACTGGAGAGAGACATAAGAACGCCATATCAGCGGAGCGACGCAGTGAGTGACAAGCACTGATTGAGTTTACAAACATGATCCACAGCAGCAGAAACGCATGGAAGACCATAAATATGTTGGGAAATAACTACACAATAACACAACACGATATGAGGTCACAGCAGATCAAGTTACTCACCAGCTCCTCGTGAACAGTCGAGGAAACCTAGGGCATCGTCCCAACATAGTTAAACTTCCAAAGCCTGCTGAATATGACCAGGACGACTCTAACTTCACAACACCTTTCACCTCGAGTAAACTCCTACTTGGCATCAAAGTGATGAAACAGAACAAAGCTGCCGGACATGACGACACCCTCTGAGAACACCTCAAACATTTGGAACTAGCAGCTCTTTTTGGTGGCTACTAGACATGTTCAACAACTGCTTGAGTAAAAGTGGAGCAGTCCCTCACTGATTAACCAATTACTATGCCGTCAACCATCTGCGGACAAATCCAAAGAAGACCCAAATCGGTGCTTTCCATATTAAGAACAGGGATGCAAACTGGACCGCACCGCACTCTCAGCTACAAACATGTCATGTCATGTCATCAAAACAAAGGCAAAGGTAGGAGCCATGGAACAGCATCCTGAGGAAGCTGTCCAACTCCAAATGAGGAACAGACCCGTGGACCATACGAAGCATTGTCATTGCCTGGCGCTACTCTGCAGCTGAATGTGCCTGTCCTATATGGGTCCACCCTATACATGCCAAGAAGATGGACCTATTCTTCAACATGGCCTGTAGAGCTGTTACTGGCTGCCTCAAACATACGCGAGTGGACGACCTTTATCTGCTATGTGGTATTGCTCTACCATCGATCAGAAGGGCATCCTTCTCACAAACAGAGAATCAATCAGGGAAGTGACCCTCGCCATCCTCTATTCCAACATGTGCCAACACTAAAGAGGTTGAAGTCCATGAATAGCTTCCTTCATGCTGTTAAGCCACACAGCTGCATAATATATGATTGGCCAACCCACTTGCAGTCAAGACATAAGACCTGGCAGTATCTCAACCCCCTCGGGACTGGTGTCAAGTTTATTATTTTCATTAGTTGTTCATGTGGAAACTACTCGTCCGCACCAATCTGTGCTTGAGGGGACTCGTTTCCAGGGTGCCAAATTTTAATGGGTGATTACATGGAGTAGGCACAAAAAGATTGCGGTAACCAATGATTGGTCGTCGACCCGACTTTGTACCCACTTACCACCAACGCGGCGTCAACAACATGAACATTTTAAGACTGAAACCGACAAATTGCCAAACCCAAAGGGGACTACAAACCGTTGCCAACGATTATGAGAAGCGTTCCCCCAACACTGCATGTATCAGTGCAAGATCTGTCAGAAATAAAATACTCAAAATAAGCGAGGACATCATAGATCACGAATGGGATGTGTAGGTTGTCACCGAGACGTGGCTCAAGAAGACCGGAGACTAAGCGGTCGTTGCGGAATCGACGCCTCCTGGCTACACCTTCCAACACGTAGCACGTGCCTCTGGTCGTGGCGGCGGGGTTGCCATCGTACACCGCAACACATTCTAGACTAAGATCCTTCCAAAGCTGCCGTTCACAACCATTGAACTTCTCCCTGTACAATTCATCTACCCGTATTTGTTGACACACAACGTCTGGGTCGCTTATCATCCGCCTTCATCAAGCAAGACATCTGGAACAACATCGAACTTCTACGTTGAACTTGAGCAACTATTCATCGAGTCATCCATCTCTTTCATTACTACCGTAATTGTTGGTGATTTCAACGTTCATTTTGACGATGATATCAATGATAATACCAATGATACCACTTCGCACTTTACTTGAATCGTTCAACCTAACCCTACACGTACATTCGCCGACGCATCGAACTGGACACATATTGAATCTAATGGTCAGTCATACTGACAACAACTTCATTACTTCCGTTTCTGTTCATCCTGACTCTCTCTCAGACCACCATCGCATTGAACTCACACTTAGCGCACTGAAGCCTGCAGTCAAAACTGCGATGATTGCAAAGCGGAACTTCTGGAACATTAAAACTGATGCGCTCCGAAACGATATCAAATCTGCGTGTGCTGCCATGACATTGTCTGCGGGCGCAAATACTCGACAAGCAGAGTAATTGGTGGCGATGTACAACATCTTTCTCACTGACTATTGAGTTCCCTTGATGGCCAGCGCATACAGCAACATCCCGAATTTCAATCGACGACCCAATGATGTGAACTATTTTCACATTTCTTCTGTGAACAAATCGACAAACTCCTGTCGGGTCTTCAACAACATCGATAGGTCAACTGATGAAAAACGTTGTTTCACCGATTGTATCCATGTGTTTGATCAAAATACAAACGCAGAGATCACAGCGATTTGTGGCACTACTGACAAAACGTGCGTATTGGATCCTCTGCCAGTTAATCAGCTAAGGGACAATATCACCCGTATTGTGTCAGTCATCACACTGCTTACAAATGCCTCTCTGGATGAGGCAGTCATGCCAAGGCCGCTTAAGCATGCAATTTTCCGTCCATCGCTGAAGACGCCATCACTTGACAAAGACATCCTGAACAACTATAGACCAGTGAATAACCTCATACAATTATCCAAGGTTGAGAAAGTAGTCGCGCTTAGGACAATGACGCACGTTTCTGATTAGCAAATGGCTGAGTTCTTTCTTTCGGCGTATCGAAAAAACATTCGACTGAAACCGCGCTACTGTACGTTACAAGTGCCATCAAAACAGCCTTGGACAATAAACAAGAAACAACCTTGGTTCTCGTTGATTTTAGTGCGGCCTTCGACACAATCAACCACGACATCTTGATTAGGCGATTACGTTTGAGCTACGGCTTTGTTGTTGTACAACTGCTCTGCCGGCGGATGTCCCGCAAGGCTCTGTCCTTGGACCACTGCTCGTTTCACTGTACGTCCAACCTATTGGCGACATTATTCGGGCCCATGGACTATTCTTCCACCACTATGCTGACGACGTATAGATCTACTCACACTTCGACCTGAATCCATCCGCTTTAGTGGTTGTTGTGTAGCAAATGGAGCATTGTTTGGATAACATAACAAATTGATGGCATGGAATGATATGTGTATGAATGACGGCAAGAGAGAGCATTTTCCAATTGCACCCAGGTATGCAACTGCAATCGATGACGGCAGTGTGATTCGAGTTGGTGTTTCTACAATCACAGCTTCGCGACGTGTTCGAAACTTCGGTGTCTTCATTAACAGGCACTTATATATGAAAACGCAAGTGTCACAAGTCATCAGCGCATGCTCATTCTACCTCCGCCACATCAATCAAATCAGCCGTTTTCTACACAATCCGACAAAGGAACGCGTAGTCAATGCCATCATAACATCGCGGCTTGACGACTGTAACGCACTCTTATACGGCACGTGTGTAGGCAACATCTCGCGTCTGCAATGAATACACAACTCGGCACCCAGATTGATTTCGCGTCGTCCACGTAGCAACAGTGACAGGCCTCTGTTACAAGAACTTCCCTTGCTGCCCTTTGCACGCAGTCGATTAAAAACAAACTGGTTGTACTTACATACAAAGGAATCATGCCTCAATTAGACTTCCTGGTGTGTTACAGACGAATGTAGGGTAGAGTAATTTTAGATATGTGTAATTTAAAAAACAATCATATCATTTGACATAACTGCACTTGAGCACACATATTGGCAAGTTTGCTGGTAGAACATGTTAGCAGTGTAAACGTGGACATTTAGATGATTTAAACAGGCGGAAGGATTTTTGGGAATTTGTTTCGCCACAAGGCACGTGTAATTTATGCAGAAATTGGTAAACACTGACGGGTATGGCACGTTCAGCCATTTTAAAAGAGTTAAAATTATGCGATTTTGACAACACTCGATCAACATATCAATAAGATGATGACAACTGCAGGAAAGAAGTTTCAGGATTTTTGATAGTCCCATTTTCTTATAACCGTGCAATACGTTAACATGGTCACCCATGGGAAAGGTAACAGTAGGCTGAACCCAAATAGGCACCCTGGCATCGGAAATGCAGTAGCCATTTAACAGACATGGAGGAGTATTTTTTAAAAATGTACTGATAAAAACGTGTGTATGTCACCAAACAATGTGTGTGTAGTGTTGATAAGCTGCACAAAAGGAAGAATTTTTAAATATGAAGTTATTAATTGCCGACTCAGATGGGGCCACAGTCGTGTAGTGGCTCAGTTACATGCTCCAGCATAGAATCACGCGAATAAATCAAAACGGCTGCTAACTTCCTCATGTTGCGTGCGTTTGACTTAGAACATTGTCTACGTCAGGCTGGTTAATATTATATTATTGTATAAATTGTATTAATTCCATCTAGTCAACAAGAGCATTACTTCTTAAGCGCCGCTATTGTTTAAACTTGTAACCGTCTCATTTAGGATGTATCCTGTAACTGATCTATTATATATTAAAGAAAAAGTACATTTTAGTGTTGTGCTATAACGTTTGATGGGCATCAGCTGACATGTTAAGCTATTTGACGCTTAATAAGATATTTTGTTGTCAATAAACATATTTTTTTTTTGTATTTGCGTCTGCTAAAACTGCCCGAAAGCGTGTATGGTAAGCTAAAAGCATAAATAAGCACATTTGTGCATGGGAAATCAACGTTAATTTTCGATAATGTCTATTCACCAAGTCTCAATAACTACGTCATGTTGTGTGCAGTTCTTTATAATTGAACGGACACATGGAGTTGAAGGTATGCAAGCCTAACCGTAGATAACCCCATCTCTAGCTAACCCCTTCCCTAGCTAACCATAACTCCGAAATGGTTTACAGAAGATATAACCATTCCCAAAGGCACATGTTGATAGGAAAAGTGAATAGTTTGCTTGGAAAAGGCAAACAGGACTATCGATCACGAGCATGGTACAGACCGGATGCCAAAATGGAAATTTGCTCAAAATTAGGGGGTATGGCACCAGTTTGCGAGGGAGCAGGTAGCTATTTTGCAACAGAATAGTCATTGGTGATATCTGTTATGTGGCCCAGTGCATTGGTGATATTGTGTAACAAATTTGGACAGAATAATTGTATGTTGGTTGTGGGATCATGCCTCAGTTACAGGGCACAGTAATTCTAGATATGTGTAATGTGTAAAAAAAATCATATCACCTGACATAACTGCATTTGAGCAGACACATTGGCAAGTTTGCTGATAGAACATGTTAGCAGCGTAATCGTGGACTGTTAGGTGATTTTAATAGGCGAAAGGATTTTTGTAATTTTTTTCGCCACACGGCATGTGTAATTTATGCATAAATTGGCAAACATTGACGGGTATGGCACGTTCAGCCATTTTAAAAGAGTTAGAAACATGTGATTTTGACAAAACTCGACCAGTGGTTCCATTCTGTACTTTTTATTGTGTTGAAATGTATTATAACATCACTGGATTAATTAGGCTCCCATGCGGGGATTTGGCTAACTTATCAAAGACTTCCGGCTACTTGGACTTGGTGCAGCGACTTGAATTTGGTGTAGATCATTTACAGAAATACGTGGAATATCAAATAGAATAAGTATTACTATTGCATATATATTATACACAAACGTATTGTAGACATATATTAGGAAACAGGTTTTGTTAATTATTAGTCAGAGGGAGTATTTTAGAGTAAGTTAGTTTCGGATTCTGTCAGGGAATTCAGCGAGCGTTAATAGGGGTGTTTACAATTCGAAAATTTAGATAACATAGTGAATAGTCAGTAACAGTGAATATTGGTTAGAATAAGTATTAGTATTATACATATATTGTTCACCAACTTCTTGTAGACATATATTAAGAAACCGTTGTTGTTAACAGAGGTAGTATTTTTTTTTTCCCGGATTCAAACTCAACGAGTGATAAAAGGGAGTTTGTTTACAGGTCATTCAACCCGTGCATCGAGCTATCGTTTACATTAGCTAATATATATATAAGATAAAGTGATTTATTTACTTAAATTACATACATAAGGTAATATCTGACATAGTGGTAGTCAACGTTTTCGGTAAAAAGGAATTAACAGCAGGATTTTAGCGTAAATTAGTACACACTGACTTCGTTGTTTTGTTACACAGTGTTCTCCGTATTCGCTAGGTGGCAGGATTGTTAGCCTAAAGTGTTCTTTTGATCACAAAAACAGCCTTATTCAAGGCTAACGTAGCAAACTAATTAAAACTAAATTGTATGATGGCGCCGTGCAAACGGCAGTTAAAGGCCACAAGGCACTTAATTTGTGGCAGTTGTAGTAACTGGGTAGATTTCGTCAAGTCTGGGTGCGAGAAGTCCTGGGCTGAGGTCCAGGCAGATAGTTTTAGTTTTGAGTGTAGGGGATGCGCAAGGATGAAGGAACTAGAGGTGGAGTTGGAAGAGCTGAGGCTGCTCGTTGTGGCAATGGTGGGAAGGGAACAGGGGAGTTGTGCCGGTAGTTCCGGTGAGGGAACAGTAGACGATAAAGTGGGGAAAGACACAAGAGATGCTAGGGAGAGCTCACCTCAGCCTGGGAGGAAGCTGAGAGGAGGGAAGGTGATAGGTCATAGGGAGACAGGACGTAAGGAGACGGGAAGGAAAGGAACGGGAGGGAAGACAACCGGGGTGAAGGAGAGGGGTGTAGGGGAGACAGGAGGGAAGGAGAAGGGAGTGGGGGAGACGGGAGGGAAGACAACCGGGGTGAAGGAGAGGGGAGTAGCGGAGACAGGAGGGAAGGAGAAGGGAGTGGGGGAGACGGGAGGGAAGACAACCGGAGTGAAGGAGAGGGGAGTAGCGGAGACAGGAGGGAAGGAGAAGGGAGTGGGGGAGACGGGAGGAAAACAACCGGAGTGAAGGAGAGGGGAGTAGGGGAGACAGGAGGGAAGGAGAAGGGAGTGGGGAGACGGAAGGGAAGGGGTCAGGACAGAATGTGATGGAGGGATCGAAAGGAAGAGTTATTCTGCAGCAGTGATAGAGGGGGTGAGGAAGAGAGCGAGGGTGTTTGTGGGGATTCGATAGTTAGGAAGACCGACAGAGTCTTAAACAAGGGAGATGATGTGGTGGTCTGCTTGCCTGGAGCCAAAATAGAGGCGATAACTGAGAGGGTAAAAAACATCGTAGGCTCGGGTAAGGGTGGATCTGTTTTAGTACATGTAGGGACAAATAACGTAGAGAGGGAGGGTACAACTGCCATAGTTAGGAAATATAGGCAGTTGGTCAGAACACTAAAACAGACGCGGGTTGAGCAGGTAATACTGTCAGGGATTTTACCTGTAATGGGCAGGAGGGGTCATAAATATCGAAATTGTCGGGGGATGGCAATTAACATGTTAGTCCAGAGGCTGTGTAGGGAAGAGGAAGTTGGATTTGTGGATTTATGGGGAAGTTTTGTTGGGAGGGCTGATATGTACATGAAGGATGGGCTTCATTTAAGTGGAAAGGGGGCGGCAGTATTCGCGGACAAACTTTCAGCAGCAGTAGATAGCGACTTGGGTACAATGACAAATATTTTTGGAAGTAAACATTCTTTAAACTAGAAGTGCAGGGGGGTTACCTAGCGGTGTCTCAAGCAGAACAAGAGGCCACTAGCACAGATAAACCAATATCAAATCATCCGAAAATCATCTCTGAAAAAGGTTATAGATGCGTATGTTTAAATGCAAGGAGCATAGTAAATAAGAAAAACGAATTAAACATTATGGTAGAAGATATTGACCCTCACATAATTGGTATAACTGAATCATGGGCTAACATAGATATAACAGATGCTGAATTAGGACTGACAGGATACGTAATGTTTAGGAAAGATCGAATAGGAAGAAGGGGCGGGGGGAGTTATTTTATATGTTAAAGAATCTATTCAGGCTTATGAAATAAAACTAGAAAGGGAAGCAGATTGCGATGAAGCTGTTTGGTGCAAAATTGTTTCAGGAAATTCAAAATTAACTATTGGATTAGTTTACCGAAGTCCAAACATAAACGAAGAGGACAACACAAAAATAAAAAACGCTATAAAGGAAGTTAGTAAAGGGGAATGTATCATAATGGGAGATTTTAACCATGGACACATACAATGGAATTCTCTAGAGAGCACAGGGATTGAGGATCAACAATTTCTATGTTTAATCCAGGATAGCTTTCTTACTCAGCACGTACTAGAACCAACCAGGGAGAAAATGTATTAGATATAGTTTTGTCATCACAACAAGAATTAGTGGACAATGTAAAAATATTTGAACCATTGGGTAATAGTGACCATAATCAAATACATTTTGACATCAATGTAAAATCAGAAAGTAAAAATAAGAAAACGTATAAGAGAAACTTCCACAAAGGTAACTACAAAGATATGAGAAAATACTTAGCACAGCTAGATTGGAATTACATGCTGATGGATAAGACTGCAATTGAATGTTGGAATATTCTAAAATATGAAATTGAGAGTATCATTGATAAATTTGTTCCCTTCCGAAAACAAGGAAAACGGTGTAGAAAGAAACACTTGTCAAAAGAGGCAATTAGAAAAATAATGCTAAAACAAACTATGTGGAGGGTTTATAGGCGTACCAGAAAGGAAGAAGACTATGCAAAATACAAAGAGGCACTTAATGCAGCTACAACTGAAATCAGACAATCTAAAAGAAGCTATGAGCAAAAACTGGCATGTAACATAAAAACTGACAGCAAGAGTTTTTATGCATATGTCAGGAGTAAACAAAACGTACAAGACAAGGTTGGACCTCTAGAAGACAGTGCTGGAAATATAATATCACAGGGGTTTTTAATGGCGGAAGACCTAAATGGTTACTTCAGTTCAGTGTTTACAAAAGAAGATATTAGTTCATTACCAGTTGCTGATGCTAAATTCCAGGGGGCTAAATCTGACTATTTAGGACCGTTAGTTGTAACTCCAGAATTGGTAGCTAGGAAAATAAAGGCAATGAAGGATAACAAATCACCGGGAGTGGATGGGATTCCTCCAAAATTACTAATGGAAACAGTAGATCAAATCAGTATACCACTTGCAAGAGTATTCAACTTGTCATTAAAAGAGGGAGTTGTTCCGTTTGAATGGAAAGAAGCAAACATCATACCATTATTTAAAAAGGGTTCGAGAAATAAGTCAGAGAATTACAGACCAGTGAGTTTAACGTCAGTGATTTGTAAATTATTAGAAAGGTTAATTAAAGACCATATGGTGGACTTCCTCGTTAAGCATAAATTATTAAATTCATCTCAACATGGATTCCTTAAAGCGAGGTCATGCTTAACAAATATGTTATGTTTTTGGAAGAAATCACTAAGTGGATAGACATGGGATCGCCAGTAGATATTATCTACTTAGATTTTCAGAAAGCTTTTGACAAAGTGCCACATCAAAGATTGCTACTTAAATTAAAAGCCCATGGTATCGGGGATAGCATAACTGACTGGATAGAACAATGGCTGACTGACAGAAGACAACGAGTTGTAGTAGATGGCGAAGTTTCAAATTGGAAATCGGTTTTGAGTGGGGTACCTCAAGGATCAGTATTAGGACCTATATTATTCTTAATTTATATCAATGACTTGGACGAGAGTATAACAAGTAACGTACTGAAATTTGCGGACGACACAAAACTGTTTAGAAAGGTTAATACTGATGGTGATAAACAACATTTACAAAACGATCTAGACAGATTAGTGAAATGGTCTGAGAAATGGCAGATGCTGTTCAATTTTGGGAAATGTAAATGCCTACATACAGGACATGGGAACTTGAATGTAAACTATAAAATGGGAGCTACTGTTCTTGGTACTACTGTAAAAGAAAAGGACTTAGGAGTTACAATAAGCGCTGATATGAAAGTTTCAGAGCAGTGTGGTATTGCAGCTTCAAAGGGTAATCAAATTCTTGGATTGATTAGAAGAAACATAACATATAAGGAAATAAGTTAATTATACCTCTTTATAAAGCAATAGTTAGACCTCATTTAGAATACTGTATACAAGCATGGAGACCATATCGTAAGAAGGATATAGATACGCTTGAACGCATACAAAGGAGAGCAACTAAAATGATTCCAGGACTTAGAGACCTTAATTATGAAAAACGCCTGAGAAAATGTGGTTTAACAACTCTAGAGACAAGGAGGTTAAGAGGAGATCAGATTGAAGTTTTTAAGATATTGAATGGGTATGAAAATATTGATAGAAATATGTTTTTCTCACTCAAGAAGGATAGCAGAACTAGAGGACATGAGGTAAAATTAGTAAAGGATCAATGTAGATTGGACATCAGGAAGCACTCGTTCTCACAGAGGACAATAAATGAATGGAACAAACTGTCTACAGATTGTGTAACTGCTAGCAGCGTGAATATGTTTAAAAACAAAGGTTGACACATATATCAGGAGGGCGGGTTATAAGTAGGTGAACATTGTTGGACTCTCGATAAGCCAATGGCTTCCTTGTCCACTTGCCATCTGGGCCTTTGGCTTGGATGGCAAATCTTGTTAAATCTTGTTAAATAAGAGTGAACTGTTATCAGTTTATTCGATGAAATGATTAACTTTAAACGTTGATTATATTGTCACAACTGTCACACCGAACAGTTAAATTATTCGAAATAATGTAGAGTGTATAATTTCGATAACACCGCTGATTTTACCGATAAAATAGTTCACCGGCCCGCATGATTTTTTGTTCGAATGTAGCCCGTTGCGCCACTACACGGTAGCACGGTAAACTAATGTGTGACTAAGCTTGGCCTTCCCCTTTGAGAGATCCGAGATACGCCGCTGTAGGTATTCTATCTTATCGTATATGGATAAGAGGATTCTTTTGTAACACCATATTGGCAGTGCCTGTTAAATTTGTGTTGTGAGTCGGCCGGTCAAATATGTTTAACATTAATGTTATCCAGAATAATAATTATTGCCGGTGAACTATTTTATTGGTAGAATGTGTTTAATATATTATGCTACATTTTGTAGTATAGCAAAAGCGAATATATACGTTAATAACATTAATTAGCTATCAAAAGTATAGTGAAATAGACACCTTTCTTATTGGTGTATCGCCAAATTATCTTTAATTGTTTATTTAGGCAAAACTACAAATTGAGTATTGGTAGATTATAGTGTTGCTTTACTAAAAATTGTATGTAGTCACTGATTTCACTAAACGACGGGGAACTGTTACGGAACTTCCTGCAAACACGGTGACATAACTTTGTTATCCGCAGACGTTTGGAGAACATTCTCGGAACATTTATTTTCATGTTTAATGCCAAGTACTAATACAATCAACAGCGATTCTTTATTTACTAATTATCTATTATTTTTATTATGCTTTTATTTTTCACACATTACATTCATCTTTAAAAAATTCATAACGTTCCCAAAAACGTCCCCAAATGTTGCGTAGGGGACTCGGGAAACAGGAGACTCGGGAAACATCTTGTGAACCAGATGGTATCCATCAGGTACCCGGGCACCTCCCTGTATTTTAGTCGGATGTTTCGCTTCGCGATCTGACGCCCATCTGCACTTTTTCCTCATAGGAGAACATGTCTATCATATCAACTTGGGACGATGTCACTAGTACTGTCTTACGTAAATTAGCCGACGTCAATGATTTTATTGGCACACGAGATGGCAGTGTTCAGCCAGGAAAGCTGGAACTTTTAAATGTCGGATCTTTTGGCTATGACATGTTGCAGAATGAAGCGTATTTGAAAGCGCATATGCACTTTGGTGGTGACATTCTCTAAACACCGTAAACATATTAAGATTTTGCGAAATCTTATATTTTTATAGGGTAAGAGCGTTTGCCTAAGTGATTTTCACGAAACTGTTGGTAACATATTGGCAGTCGATGACATGAAGTTTTATATTCAGTTGATGGTCTCATGTTCTTACAGTCATGCAAAACGTTAACATGGCCGCAGTGGGAAAATAACTGTGGTCAGCGTTTTTCCGTCGTCTGTAGAAAGTTTCACCAAGCTCTGTACAGTGATACTGCTGAGTGAACGCATGTGCGGGGACCGCGAGATGTAGGCCAGACGGCATCATCCTCTTAATTGTATTCTTTATATGTGTAAGCCTTCCTGACTTAGGAGTTCTTAACATACGCCACTATAATAATGTATTGCTGTATATGAAAATAAATAAATAAATATATATATATATATATATATATATATATAAAATTATATTATATGTCAAGGACAACGCACGAAGTTAAAAACAGTTAATACAAATTTCAAAACCAGTGTTTATCACAATAACGAATCACATTAAAAACAACGAAAAACACCAACAAGTAGTAAACAACAACCATCGCAACAATAACAACCGGTACTAAATAGGACGGCCCTGCATGGTCCGCTGGTGCTGATATACCTGCATACATATTACCAGAATGTAAACAACACATATATGATAAGCTCAAAACAACATACAATATCATTATCTAAATGCAGCATCAACTGGACTGTGGCTTAGAAAATATAATCTGGTGTGAAACACTCGGCCACAGATAACACAGTTAAAGGTACAAACAAGTTAGTTGGGAAACTGTAAATAAAAAGCTGCCTAGCATTGTCGCCATCTAGCGACTATCGCGAAAACAACGTCTGACCCAAAACAGGAAGTTCGCTACGTTATACACTGCATAGAATATACTCCTCACTCAGCCAGACGGGCATCATACAAATCAAACACGATAACACTTTAAAAGAGTTGCTTAAAGTGTTTTGAGAATCATGACAAATTCTATACAATAGAAGCAAGACGAACCGGCAGAGATTATATTGCTCACGAAGATACAACACAGTTATTTATCTACACACTAGTATGAAATACAACACTAAGAATGTAACTTGCACTACATAAAAGTCTTGAAGACACAAATACACAATCATTATGAAATGCAACGTATCACCAACCTCAGTCATGGGTGGAATAGATCTTTCAGAACAAGCATTTATAAGCACGCCACACAAAAAAGATCTTCTAAACAGCTTGCTCACTGATCCCTGCACCAGGCATATATCAGCACTATACGGCGCATAATATCAAACAGGGCTTGCCTATCGCGCAACCAACAATGTCGTTCGATTAAATAAATTTGTACTAAAATGTACAGCATGAAGTAGGACATTATGTTAATTAAACAACCGTAAGATTAAAAGGTGGCACGCCACAGTGGTTAGTGCATAGCATACAAACACATACAATATAATATGTCTCAAACAAGTTATGCGACAAAGGCGCGATCTATTATGTAAACATAGCAGTGTCGTCATCTAGCGACTATCGCAAAAACATGCACCCCAAACTGGGAATTCGTTACATTATACATTGCATGGAATGTACCTCCTATATCAGACAGACGGGCCTCATGCAAATCAAACATGATAACACTTAAACCGATGGTCACACCGTCAGACATAATGCTTATGGCTGATAAAAATCGGCAGTAATTTCACCCCATTGGAAAATATTACATTTCACAATTTACTCCGTGCTTGTAGACAGGTGGATAGTTAGAAGTCCAGCCGCCTAGTGTCTCTTGGGGAAACTGGGAACTCTTTTTCTGGATCTGGATCCGCCCGTTTGCTGGGAGTGACATTCATTGTTGGTTGACCAAGGCAGGGTTCAAACCCACCCTTCGCTTTCGCAAACATAGGCGTATGACGGTGGCGCCTCCTGGGGAACGGTCGGCACACAATCTGGTAATGTCCGGTGATAGCTTTCCGCATTACCGATAACCGTCGTCATTGAGTAACTAGGCGGACGACCGTGATCATCTACATGTCGAGATTCCTGCTCAGTTGATGTAATCGAGCTGAAAACAAAAGTACTTCATGTCTTAGTCTTTATTGCTGTAGTATATTTAGCAGCAATGTTGTACTTCATGTCTTAGTCTTTATTGCTGTAGTATATTTAGCAGCAATGTTGTACTTCATGTCTTAGTCTTTATTGCTGTAGTATATTTAGCAGCAATGTTGTACTTCATGTCTTAGTCTTTATTGCTGTAGTATATTTAGCAGCGATGTTGTACTTCACGTCTTAGTCTTTATTGCTGTAGTATATTTAGTAGCAATGTTGTACTTCATGTATTAGTCTTCATTGCTGTAGTATATTTAGCAGCAATGTTGTACTTCATGTATTAGTTTTCATTGCTGTAGTATATTTAGCAAAATGTTGTACTGCATGTCTTAGTCTTCATTGCTGTAATATATTTAGCAAAATGTTGTACTTCGAGTCTTAGTCTTTATTGCTGTAGTATATTTAACAGCAATGTTGTAATTCATGTCTTAGTCTTTATTACTGTAGTATATTTAGCAAAATGTTGTACTTAATGTATTATCCTTTATTGCTATAGTATATTTAGCAAAATGCTGTACTTCATGTTTTAGTCTTTATTGCTGTAGTATATTTAGCAAAATGTTGTACTTCATGTCTTAGTCTTTATTGCTGTAGTGTAGTATATTTAGCAGCAATGTTATACTTCATGTCTTAGTCTTTATTGCTGTTGTATATTTAGCAGCAATGTTGTACTTCACGTCTTAGTCTTTATTGCTGTAGTATATTTAGCAGCAATGTTGTACTTCATGTATTAGTCTTTATTGCTATAGTACATTTAGCAAAATGCTGTACTTCACGTCTTAGTCTTTATTGCTGTAGTATATTTAGCAGCAATGTTGTACTTAATGTCTTAGTCTTTATTGCTGTAGTAAATTTAGCAGCAATGTTATACTTCATGTCTTAGTCTTTATTGCTGTTGTATATTTAGCAGCAATGTTGTACTTCACGTCTTAGTCTTTATTGCTGTAGTATATTTAGCAGCAATGTTGTACTTCATGTATTAGTCTTTATTGCTATAGTACATTTAGTAAAATGCTGTACTTCATGTTTTAGTCTTTATTGCTGTAGTATATTTAGCAGCAATGTTGTACTTCATGTATTAGTCTTTATTGCTATAGTATATTTAGCAAAATATTGTACTTCACGTCTTAGTCTTTATTGCTGTAGTATATTTAGCAAAATGCTGTACTTCATGTCTTAGTCTTTATTGCTATAGTACATTTAGCAAAATGCTGTACTTCATGTCTTAGTCTTTATTGCTGTAGTATATTTAGCAGCAATGTTGTACTTCATGTTTTAGTTTTATTGCGTTAGTAAATTTAGCAGCAATGTTGTACTTCACGTCTTAGTCTTTATTGCTGTAGTAAATTTAGCAGCAATGTTATACTTCATGTCTTAGTCTTTATAGCTGTAGTATATTTAGTAGCAATGTTGTATTTCATGTCTTAATCTTTATTGCTGTAGTATATTTAGCAACAATGTGCCGCACCGTAAAAATCTACACCGATTTAATTTTCCCTATAAACATCACACCCAGGTTGAAATTGTTGACCACGAGTCAGCAAAGGGAAAAGGTTGGTTAAAGGGGACTCTCACTGGCGGTTCGACGAGGGACACAGAAATGAACCAAAGAGGCAACGAAGAAGCCAAACAGACGACGCAACAGCACGAGCAACGAGGATGGAGCAAAGGCGTATGTCATAATTTATGAACAGTAGATCACGTAAGGCGTGGGCACAGTGTCAAATGTACAATGGTTGCACGCCAGGAGTACGTTGTTTTATCTGCCACAACAACGAGTCCGAGAGTGACTAAGTGATGCAGGTTTGTTGAATGTTTGGATTAAATTATAATGCATTTGTTTTATAGTTACGCACTTACCAATAGTTTAATTCATTTCAATATTCGTATTTCATAAATGGGGTAAGACTGTTGCTGTTATGGGGCAAGACGCCCCCGAGGGATTCTTGATCCATAAAAGGGGCGTCATTCCCTAGACCAGTGGCAAGATGCCAACTCTGGACAATATATTTAATTAACGATTACATATTATTAGTGTCAACAATCGTCACTAATGTTTTTGGTATTATATGCTACTAGCACACAACAATCGCATGACGGCATAGATACCTTTCCCCCGTAAGGGCGGCTCGGTGCCCCGCATAACCGTATTGTTACAGTTGTGCTCGTCAGATCTGTCCGAGCAGTCGTATTCACCATCGCAAAGCCAGCGGGTGACAGACAGCTCAGGGTCCCCCGTCGGTAGCAGTAGAAGCAGTCAGGGGCGTTTGGTGGGAGCGTCGTCCACAGATACGTCGACTGCATCGTGCCATTTCTTGTGAACAAATAACACACACAATTATCGAAAATAAATCGATATAGCGTGATAACCCTTAAAAATATATATGGAGTTCTATGGATATTCTATAGAAATATATAGAATTCAACAGAGTATTGTTTGTGGCTACTATCGTGGAATTGTTGTTATAATATGTTGCATATGTCATATTTGTTCGCCATTGTGCGAACGTATGCAGAAATTAAATAAAGCTGCCCTAAATATGTTATGTTTCGCGTTGAGTATGTAAATTGTTATTCTGATATGGAATTGATCATTTGAATTGGTAATTTGAAATTGGAATTGGTATGTATAATTGGAATTTATATAATGTAATTGAAACCAAGTCTGTACGATAGTATGCATGTATTTCTGTCCTAATTTAGTGTTGTATGTCTATTATGAGACTGAAAGCGAAAAGCTGGAGTACAGTAACTGAAATAGACGAGTAGGATCATGGGTTGATCCAGGGGGCGTCCATCATGTGCCCAGGCACCCCTCTTTATTTCGGCCGCATTTTTATTTATCACGTGTTAATTAGATAATATGATACACCGCAAGGTAGTGCCCAGTACTTGTTCCTCAGATAAGGACATTTCTAAAGCACAAACCAGGGCAATTGCCACCTGGTCTAGTGCTGCCATTCGTCTCCCAGTCTTTCCCAGTCTATCTCATTTGCTCCACCCCATCCAGTCTTATCCTCGTAACAGGGCCTACCCAATACAAAACGCAGATGACTTTTTGAATCACGTCGATGTGGTTCTAGAGACGCATTTGGCGACACAAAACAATGACGTCATGTAGGTCTCGAAGATAATAAAGAATGAAATTACTGCCATCATCTGGGAACAGATACGAAATGTGTTTTTTTTATTCCATCAGTGCCGACGAGGCATGTGGCATATCAAAAAAAGAACAATTAAGCTCTGCCATGAAAGATGAAAAACATTAGATCCACGAAGGGGGAGGGCGAATGGTGTGGTTGCTTTGATGTAGACCAATAACCCCCCAAAAAGGTGTAGACAATCATATACTGAACATGTGCATCGCGAAGAGATGCAGAGTGAAATAGCTCTGTCTATGCAATGATTCCATCAGTCATAACAGTGGCGAACGTTTTAATGACACCCCTAAGTAGCAAGGAGAGCTCCAAAGCATGTCCATAAAGTTGATGTATGAGGCCAGTATACCACTTAATTGATTGGCCGTTGTAGGATGTGATGATTTCAATGCTACGAAGTACTGGAGGCATTCGCACAACTCTGCTGTGAGGTGTGGAGGTGTTCTAGCGAACTACACAAGTTCAAACTAGAATTAGATGATTTTGCTAGACAATGAATGATGCCACGATTATGTAACAATGGTATCGGGGATGGCCTAATCGACTGGTTAGAACAATGGCTGACTGGCAGAAGAGAGCGAGTTGTAGTAGATGGGCAGGTTTCAAACTGGACATTCGTTTTGAGTGGGGTAGCACAAGGATCAGTATTAGGACATTTAGTGTACCTAATATATCGGGGATGGCCTAATCGACTGGATATAACAATGGCTGACTGACAGAAGACAGCGAGTTGTAGTAGATGGGTAGGTTTCAAACTGGAAATTAGTTTTAAGTGGGGTACCATAAAGATCAGTATTAGGACATTTATTATTTTTAATATATATCAATGACTTGGATGATAATATAACAAGCAACGTACTGAAATTTGCGGATGACACAAAAGTGTTTAGAAGGGTTAACAATTATGTTGATAAAAACGTTTACAAAACGATCTAGACAAATTAGTTAAATGGTCTGAGAAATGGCAGATGTTGGTAATTTTTTGGAAATGTAAATGCCTATACACAGGGCTCTGGAACTTGGATGTAAACTATAAAATTGGAGATACTGTTCTAGGCAATAATGTAATAGAAAAAGACTTAGGATTTACAATAAGTGCTGATATGAAAGTTTCAGATCAGTTTGGTGTTGCAGCTTCAAAGGATAATACAATTCTTTGGTTGATTAGGAGAAATATAACAATAAGGAAAAAAGCTAATTATACCTCTGCATAACGCAATAGTTAGGCCGCATATATATATATATATATACATACATACATATATATGTATATATATTTGTATATATATATATATATATATATATATATATATATATATATTTACGTATATATATATATATATATATATATATATACGCATGAAAGAATACATGATAGATCAATTAAAATGATTCCAGAATCGAGATATCTTAGTTATGAAGAATGACTGAAAGAATGTGTTTTAACATCCCAAGAGTCAAGACTGTTAGTATGAGATCAAGGTGAAGTTTTTAAGATACTAAATAGGTATGAAAATATTGATAGAAATATGTTGTTCTCACTCACTCAAGAAAGTACAACTAGAGGACATGAGGTAACATTAGTGAAGGATCAGTATAGGTTGGATATCAGGAAGTACACGTTCTCAAAGAGGACAATAAACGAATGGAACAAATTATATTCAGATTGTGTAACTGCTAGCACAGTGAATATGTTTAAAAACAAGGTTGACACATATTTAAGGAGGGCAGGTTACACATACAATAAAAATAAATTACACTTTCGATAAGCAAATGGCTTCCTTGTCCACTTGCCCTCTGGGCTTTTGCCTTGGATGGCAATCTTGCTAAATCTTATTAAATGTGTATGAGCATTGATGGCCGGAGTGACTGTGTTGATGTGTTTTAGCGGAGGGTCGATTCTATTGGAGTGTGGCATGTTAAAGAACATTGATGCTTGTTTGATCGAGTGACGTATGGAGTGACCGGGAGCCCAGAGCTTTTATTTATGTAAACGACGCCAACAGGTGTTAACCCATGGACTGAAGGGACCACCACCACCACCCCCCCCCGGAAAAATGCGTAGTTGCCTGGTCTGGGATAGTGGGTTGCCCCCGAAATCAGGCATCGAAATAGGCAAAAAAAGTACATTTATTTATGAGAATGATGCCAAGGCTAAAAACAGTGCCAAATGTTCCATTAGGGTTGCCTGATTATGGAATGACGAATGCAAGCTATTATAGTTAATAATTAAAGAGTGCAAAAAGGGGGCATTTATCTACGGGAATGACATCGACACTAAAAACAGTGTCAAGTCTTTCCATGGGGTTTCCTGAGAACGGAATGACCAATGCCAACAACTGTTCCTCTTGTCAGCAGGCCCCAAAGGTGAGAAAGGGGGCACATATTTAATGGAATGACGCTTATTTAATGGAATACGAAGGATAAAAACGGTGTTAAATGTCCCCGTGGGATCCCTGAGTATGGAATGACTAATTCCAGCAATTTTAGGTGGGGTCTTCCCCCTGCCAGCAACCCTAAAGGGTGAGAAAATGGGACATTTATTTATGGAAATGACGCCAAGGCTAAAAACAGTGTCACGTGTTCCATTTGGGTTCCCTGTGTACTGAATGACCAATGCCAGGATTTTTATGTAGGTTTTATCCCCGCCAGCAACCTAAACCCCATAGTTCCAAAGGGTTATTGCTTCCTTTTTAGTCATCGTAGGTACATAATCTGATTTATCAATGATGATCTCGATGAGAAGAGTCTTTACAGAAACACAGCGTTGTTTGATTTTGAAAATATTTTAATACCACCATGTCATAGCAAACGCACAAATCCATGAATTCAAGAAGGCAATCAGGGGGTCGAGTGACGATGTTGGCCTCCTCGAGTCGACCTTCTAGGTAATTGGGTACTTCTGTTTGCAGTATTTCGCCTTTGTTGGTCTTCATCGCATTTACCACCATGTGATGTGTATACTGTCCTATGATTGGCCAGTAGTGCGGCTTGTTTCATTTCTATATGAGGAAACGGGGAAACTCGTCCCTGAATGCTCCATGTTTTAGGAGCTCCGTACCACTCTTCCGCTGGACCTGATGAGGTCAAATGATGATAAATGTGTGATGATACCCTGGTCGGCGATGATGATACCCTGGTCGACGCAACTATCGCTCCGAATCTGATCAATGGTGAAAGGTACTTGCCGAGTACCAGGGGATTTGATCACCGCGACTGGAACACATCTTCACCAAACGATACCTGGCCATTGCTGCACATATTGACTTACTATTGACTTGCATCACGGGTTCATGTACGAAGATGCCGCCATTAATCACTGTTTTTATCCATAGTATTATTCCATTAAATGATTGACCCTTTTCTAACCCTTTGGGGGCTGCTGGCAGGGGGAACCCCTCCTAAAATTGCTGCAATTACTCATTCCATAGTCAGGGAACCGCATGGGAACATTTGACATTGTTTTTAGCATTGGCACCATTCTCATAAATAAATGTACTTTTTGCCCCTTTTGACGTCTGGTATCAGGGGCTACCCGCCAGCCCAGACCCGGCAGCAACGCATTTTTGGGATGTCGGGGGTGGTCCCTTCAATCCATGGGGTCAAACCTTTTGGCGTCGTTTATATAAATAAAAGCTATGGGCTCCCAGTCTATAACGAGAGGAGCGACATGGGTTTCTTTTTCTGTATTCAGAAAAAAAATCGGGCAGCGTTTCGTTGTATTTGTTCTAATCGGTTAAGTTATGTTACTTTGCTGGCTCAATTTGGGGACGGACAAGAGTTGGGTAAGCCTTTTCTTTGACATGTTGTGGGCAGGGTGATAGCGTTCTCCTTAGGAGACTAAGTGTATGATAATTTACGAGCATTGATCATTCCAGAATATTGTGATATGGTGACTCGTAAGTAATCAGGTTTTTGACCGTGTTTAGTGGTTCTCCCTGCATTGTATATTGATGAAGTTTAGGATTATTTTTGGGCGTGATGGTGAGTACTAGTAGTACCTTATAGCTTTTCAATCCTCACTTTTATCACAACTTCATCCGGTTGCGCGCGCAGCCGGATGCGCAGCCAATCAGAGCGCCTCCTGAGCGTACATCAAAGAGCGCAGTGCCTTCTGGGTAACCTAAGCGCCCCCTAGCGACTGGAGCTAACCCTAACCGTCTAGAGCGCCCCCTGGCGACTGAATTAAATATTAATTTTAATTTTTTATTTAAAAAAAAAATTATTAATATTTTTTATTTATTATTTTTTATTATTTTTTTTTATTTTAATTTTAACTGTGCGCGCAGCCTCACAACCTTCTGGGTAGCCCGAGCGCCCCCTGGTCCGTAACCCTATCCGTAACCCTAGAGTGTCCCCATTGGCAAGCCGTTACAACGAAGCAATAGAAAAGCTACGCAATATTGTCCACAAACGTTAGACAGAGGACTCTGAAGTCTCTTGCTATTATCATTAACAGGGTCATTAATAACTGAGATCAAAGGACCTAACGAGGAGACGAGAAACTAACAAAACACGATATCGTACTATATTTTCTTTATATGTAAATATTTAAAAATAATGCGCTCTTACACTTTATCCATAACTCCTACAGTTTACCCATAATTCCTACAATTTACCCATAATTCTCCTATTGAATAAGAGTACAAGGACATTTTATTAAATATTTGAAAATAATTACACAATATCGTCCACAAACGTTAGACAGAGGACTCTAAAGTCTCTCGCCATACGCATATTTTCGTTATATTTCAATATTGTTAAATAGTGCGCTCTTACACTTTACCCATACCTCCTACAGTTTACCCATATTTCCTACAATTTACCCATAATTCTCCTATTGAATAAGAGTACAATGACATTTTATTAAATATTTGAAAATAATGACACAATATCGTCCACAAACGTTATACAGAGGACTCTAAAGTCTCTTGTCATACGCATATTTTCGTTATATGTCAATATTGTTAAATAGTGCGCTCTTACACTTTACCCATAACTCCTACAGTTTACCCATAATTCCTACAATTTACCCATAATTCCTGCAATTTACCCATAATTCCTACAATTTACCCAGCACACATATGTAGTGAAGTGTGTTTGTTCGTTCACCCAGCTATAAAAAGAACGGGACTTTAGTTTCAATAGTCACTGTACCCACAGTACAGAGCTTGAATACTTAGTTGATGTACCCACAATACACAGCTACAGTACATAGTCACTGTACCAACAGAACACATCTAGAATACATAGTCACTGTATCCTGAGTACACAGCTAAAGTACATAGTCAATGTACCCACAGAACACAGTTAGAATGCCTAGTCACAGTACCCACAGTACACAGCTAGAATACATAGTAACTGTACCCACAGTACACAGCTAGAATACATATTCACTATACAAACAGTACACAGTTAGAATACATAGTCACTGTACCCACTGTACACATCTAGAATACATAATCACAGTAACCACAGTACACGGCTAGAAAACATAATCAATGTAACCACATTACACGGCTGGAACACATAATCACAGTAAATTCATAGTCACTGTATCCACAGTACACAGCTAGAAAACATAGTCACTGGACTCACAGTACACATCTAGAATACATAGACACTGTACCCACAGTACACAGCTATAATACATATTCACTGTACCCACTGTACACAGCTAGAATACATAATCACAGTAACCACAGTACACGGCTAGAATACTTTGCCACGGGTCCCAGAGAACACAGCTACAGTATATATTCACTGTACCCACAGTGCATAGCTAGAATAAATAGTTACTGTACCCACAGTACACAGCTACAATTCATAGTCACTGTACCCACAGTACACATCTAGAATACATTGTCACTGTATCCAGAGTACACAGCTAAAGTACATATTCACTGTACCTACAGTACACAGCTACAGTACATTGTCACTGTAAACACAGTACACAGCTAGAATTCATAGTCACTGTACCCACATTACTCAGCTAGCATACATAGTCACTGTACCCGCAGTGCACAGCTAGAATATAAAGTCACTGTACCACAGTACACATATATAATACATAGTTACTGTACCCACAGTACACAGCTACAGTACATAGTCACTGTACCAACAGTACACAACTAGAATACATAGTCACTCTACCCATAGTATACAGCTACAATTTATATTCCCTGTACCCACAGTACACAACTAAAATACATAGTCACTTAACACACAGTACACAGCTAGAATGTATAATCACTGGACACACAGTACACAACTAGAATACATAGTCAATGTATGCACAGTGCACAGCTACAGTACATAGACCTGTACCCACAGTACATGGCTACAATACATAGTCACTGTACCCACATTACTCAGTTAGCGTGCATAGTCACTGTACCCGCAGTGCACATCTAGAATATAAAGTCACTGTACCCACAGTACAAAGATATAATACATAGTTACTGTACCCACAGTACACAGCTACAGTTCATAGTCACTCTACCCACAGAACACATCTAGAATACATAGTCACTGTACCCATAGTATACAGCTACAATTTATATTCACTGTACCCACAGTACACAACTAAAATACATAGTCACTTAACCCACAGTACACAGCTAGAATGTATAATCGCTGTACACGCAGTACACAACTAGAATACATTGTCAATGTATGCACAGTGCACAGCTACAGTACATAGTCCTGTACCCGCAGTACATGGCTACAATGCATAGTCACTGTACCCACAGTACACAGCTACAATACATAGTCACTGTACCCACAGTACACATCTAGAATACATAGTCAATGTATCCAGAGTACACAGCTAATGTACATAGTCACTGTACACACAGTACACAACTACAATACATAGTCACTGTACATACATTACACAGCTAGAATACATAGTCACTGTAACCAGAGTATATAGCTATAATACTTAGTCACTGTACACACAGAACACAGCTATAGAACATATTCACTGTACCCACATTACACAGCTAGAATACATGATCACTGTACCCAGAGTACACAGCTAGAATACATAGTCACTGTACCCACAACATACAGCTACAACTCATAGTCACTGTACCCACAGTACACAACTAAAATACAGAGTAACTCAACCCATAGTACAAAGCTAGAATATATAATCACGGTACCCACAGTAAACAGCTAGAATACATAGCCACTGTACCTTCAGTACACATGTAGAATACAAAGTCACTGTACCCACAGTCCACAACTACAATTCATAGTAACTGTACCCACATTACTCAGCTAGCATACATAATCACTGTACCCACAGTGCACAGCTAGAATATAAAGTCACTGTACCACAGTACACGGCTAGATTACATAGTGACAGTAACCAAAGTACACAGCTACAGTATATAGTCACTGTACCCACAGTACACAGCTAGAATACATAATCACTGTATTCAGAGTACACAGCTAAATTACATAGTCACTGTACCCAGAGTACAAAACTAGAATACATAGTCAGTGTACCCACAGTGCACAACTAGAATATAAATTCACTGTACCCAGAGTACACAGCTAGAATACATAGTTACTGTACCCACATTACACAGCTATAATACTTAGTCACTGTACACAGAGTATACAGCTATAATACATATTCACTGTACCCAAAGTACACAGCTAGAATACATAGTCACTGTACACACAGTACACAGCTAGCATACATAGACATTGTACCCACAGTACACAGCTAGAATATATATATAGTCACTATACCCAGAATACACAACTAGAATACATATTCACTGTACCCACAGTAAACAACTAGAATACATAATAATAATCACTGTACCCACATTAACCCACTACAATTCATAGTCACTGTACCCACATTACTCAGCTAGCATACATAGTCACTGTACCCACAGTGCACACCTAGTATACAATGTTACTGTACCCACAGTACACAGTTAGAATACATAGTAACTGTTCCCACAGTACTCAACTTTATTACATAGTCACTATACCCACAGTACACAAATAAAATACAGCTATAATGCATTGTCACTATATCTCCAGTACACGATTAGAATACACAGTTACTGCTCACCCAGGACACAGCTCGAAATACATGGTCGCTGCAACCTCAGTACATAACTGGAATACATAGCCACTACACCCTCAGAATACAAAATCACACAACGTCGCACAACTTCGCACAACTTCGCACAACTTCAGACAACTTCGCACAACTTCAAACAACTTCAAACAACTTCTGGCGAACAAACTAACAAAATGACACCATCTCAGCATACATTTATTTATTTTATGATAATGTCTCCATCCTGCTTTGCTGTTTCTCACCATCTCAGCATACATTTATTTATTTTATGACACTGTCTCCAGCCTGCCTTGCTTTTTCTCAGCATCTCAGCATATATTTCTGCACTTTATGACACTGTCTCTAGCCTGCCTTGCTCTGTCTCAGTCGTCGGAGCGGAAGCGCTAGAGACAGTGTCATAAAGTGCAGAAATATATTCTGAGATGCTGAGAAAAAGCAAGGCAGGCTGGAGACAGTGTCATAAAATAAATAAATGTATGCTGAGATGGTGAGAAACAGCAAAGCAGGATGGAGACATTATCATAAAATAAATAAATGTATGCTGAGATGGTGTCATTTTGTTAGTTTGTTCGCCAGAAGTTGTTTGAAGTTGTTTGAAGTTGTGCGAAGTTGTCTGAAGTTGTGCGAAGTTGTGCGACGTTGTGTGAAGTTGTGTAATGTTGTGCAACGTTGTGTGAAGTTGTGCGAAATTGTGTGATTTTGTATTCTGAGGGTGTAGTGGCTATGTATTCCAGTTATGTACTGAGGTTGCAGCGACCATGTATTTCGAGCTGTGTCCTGGGTGAGCAGTAACTGTGTATTCTAATCGTGTACTGGAGATGTAGTGACAATGCATTATAGCTGTATTTTATTTGTGTACTGTGGGTATAGTGACTATGTAATAAAGTTGAGTACTGTGGGAACAGTTACTATGTATTCTAACTGTGTACTGTGGGTACTGTAACATTGTATACTAGGTGTGCACTGTGGGTACAGTGACTATGTATGCTAGCTGAGTAATGTGGGTACAGTGACTATGAATTGTAGTGGGTTAATGTGGGTACAGTGATTATTATTATGTATTCTAGTTGTTTACTGTGGGTACAGTGAATATGTATTCTAGTTGTGTACTGTGGGTATAGTGACTATATATATATTCTAGCTGTGTACTGTGGGTACAATGTCTATGTATGCTAGCTGTGTACTGTGTGTACAGTGACTATGTATTCTAGCTGTGTACTTTGGGTACAGTGAATATGTATTATAGCTGTGTACTCTGTGTACAGTGACTAAGTATTATAGCTGTGTAATGTGGGTACAGTGACTATGTACTCTAGCTGATTACTGTGGGTACAGTGACAATGTAATTTAGCTGTGTACTCTGGATACAGTGACTATGTATTCTAGATGTGTACTGGGGATACAGTGACTTTATACGTGTACTGTGGGTACAGTAACTATGTATTCTAGCTATGCACTGTGGGTACAGTGACTATATACTGTAGCTGTTTACTCTGGGTCCAGTGACAATGTATTCTAGCCCTGTACTGTGGTTACATTGATTATGTCTTCTAGCCGTGTACTATGGTTGCTGTGATTATTTATTCTAAATGTGTACTGTGGGTACCGTGACTATGTATTCTAGTTGTGTACTGTGGGTATAGTGACTACATATTCTAGCTGTGTACTGTGGGTACAGTGAATATGTAATCTAGCTGTGTACTATGGATACAGTGAATACGAATTTTAGCTGTGTCCTGTGTACAGTGGGTATAGTAACTATGTATTACAGCTGTGCACTCTGGATACAGTGACTATGTATTCTAGCTGTGTACTGTGGGTAAAGTGTCTATGTACTGTAGCGGTGTACTGTGGTACAGTAACTATGCATTCTAGCTGTGTACTATGGGTTCAGCGACAATGTTCTGTAGCTGTGTACTGTGGGTACAGTAACAATGTACTTTAGCTGTGAACTCTGGATATAGTGACTATGTTTGCTAGCTGTGTACTGTGGGTATAGTTACTATGTACTGTAGCTGAGTACTCTGGGTACAGCAACTATATATTCTAGCTGTATATTGTGGGTACAGTTACTTTGTTTTCTAGCTGTACCCTGTGGGTAAAGTGACTATGTATTCTAGCCGTGTACTGTGGGTATAGTGACAATGAATTCTAGCTGTGTTCTGTGGGAACAGTGATTATGTATTCTAGTTGTGTACTCTGGGTACAGTAAATATGTATTTTAGATGTGTACTGTGGGTACAGTAACTATGTAATTTAGCAGTGTACTCTGGGTACAGTGACTATGTATTCTAGCTGTGTACTGTGTGTACAGTGAATATGTATTCTAGCTGTGTACTGTGGGACAGTCACTATGTATTCTAGCTCTGTACTGTGGGTAAAGTGAATATGTATTTTATTTGTGTACAGTGGGTATAGTGACTATGTATTAAAGTTGAGTACTGTGGGAACAGTTACTATGTATTCTAACTGTGTACTGTGGGTACAATGTCTATGTATGCTAGCTGTGTACTGTGTACAGTGACTATGTATTCTAGCTGTGTACTTTGGGTACAGTGAATATGTATTATAGCTGTGTACTCTGTGTACAGTGACTAAGTATTATAGCTGTGTAATGTGGGTAAAGTGACTATGTACTCTAGCTGAGTACTGTGGGTACAGTGACTATGTAATTTAGCTGTGTACTCTGGATACAGTGACTATGTATTCTAGATGTGTACTGGGGATACAGTGACTTTATATGGTAGCTGTGTACTCGGGGTCCAGTGACAATGCATTCTAGCTGTGTACTGTGGTTACATTGATTATGTATTCTAGCTGTGAACTGTGGCTATTGTGATTATGTAATCTAGCTGACTACTGTGGGTACAGTGACTAAGTATTCTAGCTTTGTACTGTGTGTAGAGTGAATATACATTCTAGTTGTGTACTGTGGGTTGAGTGACTATGTATTTTAGTTGTGTGCTGTGGATACAGTGACTACGAATTGTAGCTGTATACTGTGGGTACAGTGACTATGCATTCTTGCTGTGTATTGTGGGTACAATGACTATGTTTTCTAGTTGTGTACTTTGTGTACAGTAAATATGTATTCTAACTGCATACTGTGGGTACAGTGGCTATGTATTCTAGTTGTGTACTCTGGGTATAGTGACTATGTATTCTAGCTCTGTACTGTGGATACATTGACTACGAATTGTAGCTGAGTACTATATACGGAGGGTATAGTGACTATGAATTCTAGCTTTGTACTGTGTGTACAGTGAATATACATTCTAGCTGTGTACTGTGGCTTGAGTGACTATGTATTTTAGTTGTGTACTGTGGATACAGTGACTACGAATTGTAGCTGTATACTGTGGGTATAGTGACTTAGTATTCTAGCTCTGTACTGTGGATACATTGACTACGAATTGTAGCTGAGTACTATATACTGAGGGTATAGTGACTATGAATTCTAACTGTGTATTGTTGGTGCAGTGAATATATATTCTATCAGTGTACTGTATATACAGTCGCTATGTACTGTAGCTGTGTACTGTGCATAAAGTGAATATATATATATATATATATATATATATATATATATATATATATATATATATATATATATATATATATATATATATATATATATATATATATAAAGCTGTGTTCTGTGGGTACAGTGACTATGTATTCTAGCTGTGCACTGTGGGTACAGTGTCGATGTATGCTAGCTGTGTACTGTGTGTACAGTGACTATGTACTGTAGCTGTGTAATGTGGGTACAGTAACTATGTATTCTAGCTGTGTACTCTGGGTACAGTGAATTTATATTCTAGTTGTGCACTGTGGGTACACTGACTATGTATTCTAGTTGTGTACTCTGGGTACAGTGACTATGTAATTTAGCTGTGTACTCTGAATACAGTGATTATGTATTCTAGCTGTGTACTGTGGGTACAGTGACTATATACTGTAGCTGTGTACTTTGGTTACTGTCACTATGTATTCTAGCCGTGTACTGTGGTACAGTGACTTGATATTCTAGCTGTGCACTGTGGGTACAGTGATTATGTATGCTAGCTGAGTAATGTGGGTACAGTTACTATGAATTGTAGTTGTGGACTGTGGGTACAGTGACTTTGTATTCTACATGTGTACTGAAGGTACAGTGGCTATGTATTCTAGCTGTTTACTGTGGGTACCGTGATTATATATTCTAGCTTTGTACTATGGGTTGAGTTACTCTGTATTTTAGTTGTGTACTGTGGGTACAGTGACTATGAGTTGTAGCTGTATATTGTGGGTACAGTGACTATGTATTCTAGCTGTGTACTCTGGGTACAGTGATCATGTATTCTAGCTCTGTAATGTGGGTACAGTGAATATGTTCTATAGCTGTGTTCTGTGTGTACAGTGACTAAGTATTATAGCTATATACTCTGGTTACAGTGACTATGTATTCTAGCTGTGTAATGTATGTACAGTGACTATGTATTGTAGTTGTGTACTGTGTGTACAGTGACTATGTACATTAGCTGTGTACTCTGGATACATTGACTATGTATTCTAGATGTGTACTGTGGGTACAGTGACTATGTATTGTAGCTGTGTACTGTGGGTACAGTGACTATGTATTGTAGCCATGTACTGCGGGTACAGGACTATGTACTGTAGCTGTGCACTGTGCATACATTGACAATGTATTCTAGTTGTGTACTGCGTATACAGCGATTATACATTCTAGCTGTGTACTGTGGGTTAAGTGACTATGTATTTTAGTTGTGTACTGTGGGTACAGTCAATATAAATTGTAGCTGTATACTATGGGTACAGTGACTATGTATTCTAGATGTGTTCTGTGGGTAGAGTGACTATGAACTGTAGCTGTGTATTGTGGGTACAGTAACTATGTATTATATATTTGTACTGTGGGTACAGTGACTTTATATTCTAGATGTGCACTGCGGGTACAGTGACTATGCACGCTAACTGAGTAATGTGGGTACAGTGACTATGTATTGTAGCCATGTACTGTGGGTACAGGTCTATGTACTGTAGCTGTGCACTGTGCATACATTGACTATGTATTCTAGTTGTGTACTGTGTGTCCAGTGATTATACATTCTAGCTGTGTACTGTGTGTTAAGTGACTATGTATTTTAGTTGTGTACTGTGGGTACAAGGAATATAAATTGTAGCTGTATACTATGGGTAGAGTGACTATGTATTCTAGTTGTGTACTGTGGGTACAGTGACTATGTACTGTAGCTGTGTACTGTGGGTACAGTAACTATGTATTCTAGCTGTGTACTGTGGGTACAGTGACTTTATATTCTAGCTGTGCACTGCGGGTACAGTGACTATGTATGCTAGCTGAGTAATGTGGGTACAGTGACTATGAATTGTAGCTGTGTACTTTGGGTCCAGTGACTATGTATTCTAGCTGTGTACTGTGTTTACAGTGACAATGTATTATATCTTTGTACTGTAGGTACAGTGACTTTATATTCTAGATGTGCACTGCGGGTACAGTGACTATGTACGCTAACTGAGTAATGTGGGTACAGTGACTATGTATTGTAGCCATGTACTGCGGGTACAGGACTATGTACTGTAGCTGTGCACTGTGCATACATTGACAATGTATTCTAGTTGTGTACTGCGTATACAGCGATTATACATTCTAGCTGTGTACTGTGGGTTAAGTGACTATGTATTTTAGTTGTGTACTGTGGGTACAGTGAATATAAATTGTAGCTGTATACTATGGGTAGAGTGACTATGTATTCTAGTTGTGTACTGTTGGTACAGTGACTATGTACTGTAGCTGTGTACTGTGGGTACAGTAACTATGTATTATATATGTGTACTGTGGTACAGTGACTTTATATTCTAGCTGTGCACTGCAGGTACAGTGACAATGTATGCTAGCTGAGTAATGTGGGTACAGTGACTATGAATTCTAGCTGTGTACTCTGGGTACAGTGATCATGTATTCTAGCTGTGTACTGTGGGTACAGTGAATGTGTTCTATAGCTGTGTTCTGTGTGTGCAGTGACTAAGTATTATAGCTATATACTCTGGTTACAGTGACTATGTATTCTAGATGTGTTCTGTGGGTAGAGTGACTATGAACTGTAGCTGTGTACTGTGGGTACAGTAACTATGTATTATATCTTTGTACTGTGGGTACAGTGACTTTATATTCTAGATGTGCACTGCGGGTACAGTGACTATGCACGCTAACTGAGTAATGTGGGTACAGTGACTATGTATTGTAGCCATGTACTGTGGGTACAGGTCTGTGTACTGTAGCTGTGCACTGTGCATACATTGACTATGTATTCTAGTTGTGTATTGTGTGTCCAGTGATTATACATTCTAGCTGTGTACTGTGTGTTAAGTGACTATGTATTTTAGTTGTGTACTGTGGGTACAGGGAATATAAATTGTAGCTGTATACTATGGGTAGAGTGACTATGTATTCTAGTTGTGTACTGTTGGTACAGTGACTATGTACTGTAGCTGTGTACTGTGGGTACAGTAACTATGTATTATATATGTGTACTGTGGTACAGTGACTTTATATTCTAGCTGTGCACTGCGGGTACAGTGACTATGTATGCTAGCTGAGTAATGTGGGTACAGTGACTATGAATTCTAGCTGTGTACTGTGTTTACAGTGACAATGTACTGTAGCTGTGTACTGTAGGTACAGTGAATATGTACTTTAGCTGTGTACTCTGGATACAGTGACAATGTATTCTAGATGTGTACTGTGGGTACAGTGACTATGAATTGTAGCTGTGTACTGTGGGTACAGTAACTATTTATTCTAGCTATGCACTGTGGGTACAGTGAATATATACTGTAGCTGTGTACTCTGGGACCCGTGGCAAAGTATTCTAGCCGTGTACTGTGGTTACTGTGATTATGTATTCTAGCTGTGTACAGTGGGTACAGTGAATATGTATTATAGCTGTGTACTGTGGGTACAGTGTCTATGTATTCTAGATGTGTACTGTGAGTCCAGTGACTATGTTTTCTAGCTGTGTACTGTGGGTACAGTGACTATGAATTTACTGTGATTATGTGTTCCAGCTGTGTAACGTGGTTACATTGATTATGTTTTCTAGCCGTGTACTGTGGTTACTGTGATTATGTATTCTAGATGTGTACAGTGGGTACAGTGACTATGTATTCTAACTGTGTACTGTTTGTATAGTGAATATGTATTCTAGCTGTGTACTGTGGGTACAGTTACTATGTATTCTAGCTGTGTACTGTGGGTACTGTGACTAGGCATTCTAACTGTGTTCTGTGGGTACATTGACTATGTACTTTAGCTGTGTACTCAGGATACAGTGACTATGTATTCTAGATGTGTTCTGTTGGTACAGTGACTATGTACTGTAGCTGTGTATTGTGGGTACATCAACTAAGTATTCAAGCTCTGTACTGTGGGTACAGTGACTATTGAAACTAAAGTCCCGTTCTTTTTATAGCTGGGTGAACGAACAAACACACTTCACTACATATGTGTGCTGGGTAAATTGTAGGAATTATGGGTAAATTGCAGGAATTATGGGTAAATTGTAGGAATTATGGGTAAACTGTAGGAGTTATGGGTAAAGTGTAAGAGCGCACTATTTAACAATATTGACATATAACGAAAATATGCGTATGACAAGAGACTTTAGAGTCCTCTGTCTAACGTTTGTGGACGATATTGTGTCATTATTTTCAAATATTTAATAAAATGTCCTTGTACTCTTATTCAATAGGAGAATTATGGGTAAATTGTAGGAATTATGGGTAAACTGTAGGAGGTATGGGTAAAGTGTAAGAGCGCACTATTTAACAATATTGAAATATAACGAAAATATGCGTATGGCGAGAGACTTTAGAGTCCTCTGTCTAACGTTTGTGGACGATATTGTGTAATTATTTTCAAATATTTAATAAAATGTCCTTGTACTCTTATTCAATAGGAGAATTATGGGTAAATTGTAGGAATTATGGGTAAACTGTAGGAGTTATGGATAAAGTGTAAGAGCGCATTATTTTTAAATATTTACATATAAAGAAAATATAGTACGATATCGTGTTTTGTTAGTTTCTCGTCTCCTCGTTAGGTCCTTTGATCTCAGTTATTAATGACCCTGTTAATGATAATAGCAAGAGACTTCAGAGTCCTCTGTCTAACGTTTGTGGACAATATTGCGTAGCTTTTTTTTGCTTCGTTGTAACGGCTTGCCAATGGGGACACTCTAGGGTTACGGATAGGGTTACGGACCAGGGGGTGCTCGGGCTACCCAGAAGGTTGTGAGGCTGCGCGCACAGTTAAAATTAAAATAAAAAAAAATAAAAATAAATAATAAATAAAAAAAAATAATAATTTTTTTTTAAATAAAAAATTAAAATTAATATTTAATTCAGTCGCCAGGGGGCGCTCTAGACGGTTAGGGTTAGCTCCAGTCGCTAGGGGGCGCTTAGGTTACCCAGAAGGCACTGCGCTCTTTGATGTACGCTCAGGAGGCGCTCTGATTGGCTGCGCATCCGGCTGCGCGCGCAACCGGATGAAGTTGTGATAAAAGTGAGGATTGAAAAGCTATAAGGTACTACTAGTACTGCATATTTCTTCACATTGAAATCCATTAGCCAACTTTTAGACAATTTATTAAGGGTTTTTAAATCATTGTGTAAGATCTCTTGGTCAATTATCTATAGTCCTGTAGAGATTGCTATCATCCGCAAAGAGCGTATCTATTGACTGTATATGATTTTTTATATCGTTTATGAAGAGAAGAATCCTGGAGGACACCCGATGTAGTAGTAGCCCAGGAAAAATCCTGGAAGAATCCTGGAGGACATCCGATTTAGTAGTAGCCCAGGAAAAATCCTGGAAGAATCCTGAAGGACACCCGATGTAGTAGTAGTCCAAGAAAAATCCTGGAAGAATCCTGGAGGACACCCAATTTAGTAGTAGCTCAGGAAAAATCCTGGAAGAATCCTGGGGGACACCCGATGTAGTAGTAGCCCAGGAAAAATGGGTGCACTTAGCTAAAACTGATTGTTTACATTGGGAAAGGAAGCTGTTAATCCAACCATGGATGTTATTTGAGATGTCATAATAGATTAACTTGCCTGATATGTGGAGATGGATGACTTTATCAAAGGCTTGGGAAAATCAAATAACATTACTTATGTCTGTCCTTTCTGATTGAGTGCTTCTGACCAGTCATGAGTTGAGTTTATAAGTTGTGTCACAGTGGAAAGACAGTCCCCGAATCCGTGTTGCTCAATACATTATGTCAATTGTTTTGATGTTTTTGATGTTAAGCGATATGACTAATGATAATATGTTCCATGGTTTTACAACACAGGCGCGTCATAGATATGGGCCAGTAATTGGAGGCGTCAGATTTTAGACCGCGCGTATGAATTATCGTGACCAATCCTAGACGCCACTAGTTTAGAATTGTCCGATTATCATTAGCTTGCTGGAATAGGTATTTCAAAGCTTAAGCTAGCTCATTGGCTAAGCTAAACCTTAATTGTTGGATGTCGTTAAACTATGCATTATTTGGGTGTGCCCCCCCCCGCCCCGGTAACGGCCATCCGAACCTTTGTTGTCACCTGTGCCTAATTTTTGTCTGGTTTTGGTCCATATAATCAAACAGGTATCGCTATGATGTATCTGCGACGGTTTTTAATTGCATACGTGTGTGTTAATGATAACGTTGTTGTCTAATGCATTAGGAGTGAATACGTAGTAAACGTCAAAGTTCTTGGATCCTAGCTTCGATTCCATACGTTCAACGCTGACCAGTTTACCCCACAAATATGGCACATATCAACAAGTGGTACTCTTTCAATAAGGCGGGTGTTAAAAAATATCACTTTGTTATTTGGAAATAAGTCTCTTAAAGGGTAAACACCCATCAGTGCGACGCGTACTCATTAACAATTATTATTTGGGTGTGCTCCCCCCGGGTCACCGCTACAACCTACATAGACGCACCAGTCGGGTCGAGCTTCCATTATATTCGCCGTACGCTGTTTGTTACCTGTGCCCTGTCAGGTAGACCGAATCATAGGTTTTAAACGCAATTGACACTAACCTCGGTGACAGATGGCCAGTGTCCATACCAAACTGTACAACATGTCTTGAAAGTTTGCGCGTTCAACTTGATATGCTCGCAGTGCGTCTAAGCGCGGATCTTAACTGTCGTCTCAACCGTAACTGCTAGCAGCGTGAATATGTTTAAAAACAAGGTTGACACATATCTCAGGAGGGCGGGTTATAAGTAGATGAACATTGTTGGACTCTCGATAAGCCAATGGCTTCTTTGTCCACTTGCCATCTGAGCATTTAGCTTGGATGGCAAATCTTGTTAAATCTTGTTAAACCGTATCGCGTTGAGCACGCACTCGTAATACGTAAACAATTGTGCAGCGAAAGAGGATGTACCGGCGAAGTGACGGTCACCTGCCTTGCGGGGGCTGGCAGGTGTGGTATGAAAATTACAGACCAGTGAGTTTAACATCAGTCGTATGTACATTACTCGAAACATTAATTAGAGACCACATGGTGGAATTCCTTGTAAAACATAAATTAATAAATATATCTCAACATGGATTCCTAAAAGCAAGGTCATGTCTAACCAATATCTTATGTTTTTCAGAAGAAATTACAAAGTGGGTAGATGACGGGTCACCAGTGGATGTTGTCTACTTAGATTTTCAGAAAGCTCTCGATAAAGTGCCACATCAAAGATTGTTACTTAAACTAAAAGCCCATGGTATAGGCAATGATGTAATCAACTGAATAGAAAAGTGGCTTACACACAGAAGACAGAGAGTAATAGTAGATGGTGAGATTTCAAACTGGAAATCTGTTTTGAGTGGGGTACCACAGGGATCAGTATTAGGCCCTATACTGTTTTTAATATATATAAATGATTTGGAGGATGACATATCTAGCAAAGTACTCAAATTTGCAGATGACACAAAAGTATTCAGAAAGGTTACTAATGATACAGATAAACAAAGTTTACAGGATGATCTAGAAACATTTGTTAAATGGTCAGAAAAATGGCAAATGTTATTCAATTTTGGGAAGTGTAAATGTATACACATAGGACATGGAAATATGGACGAGGAATATAAAATGGAGGTTGCTGTACTAGGTAGAACCACACAAGAAAGGGATTTAGGAGTAACATTTAATGCTGACATGAAAGTTTCAGAGCAATGTGGGATTGCTGCTTCGAAAGGAAATCAAATTCTAGGGCTAATTAGGAGAACTATCACGTATAAGGAGAAACATCTAATTGTACCCCTGTACAAAGCAATAGTTTGGAATATTGTATTCAAGCATGGAGGCCATATCGTAAAAAAGACATAGATAAGCTAGAAAGAATACAACGAAGAGCAACTAAAATGATTCCAGAAGTAAGAGACCTTAGTTACGAAAGTCGCTTATTACAATGTGGTTTGACAACACTAGAGACCAGGAGACTAAGAGGAGACCAAATAGAAGTGTTTAAAATAGTGAACGGTTATGAGGATGTTGATAGGAATATGTTCTTCAAACTTAAAGAAGGCAGTAGAACCAGAGGACACAAAGCAGCATTAGTTAAAGAGCAGTGTAGGTTGCACATGAGAAAGTACTCTTTCTGACAGAGGGTGATAAATGAATGGAACAAACTGCCAAATGATTGTGTTAATGCTAGTAGTGTGAATATGTTTAAAAATAGAATTGACAGATATCTGATAAGGGCGGGCTACACATATATGAGAAAATTGTTGGACTCTCGATAAGCCAATGGCTTCCTTGTCCACTTGCCATCTGGAACTTGTTGTTCGAGATGGCAATCTTGTTAAATCTTGTTAAATCTTGAAAGCCAAGTCAGAACCCGCCGGGCCCCGTAGAGGGCGTTGGGCTCGGACAGCAATATGAAAGCCGGGCCCGGACGCGCCGGACGCAGACGCCGCTGGACACGGACTCGCAGAATGCTAGAATAGAATAATAATGTTGGTATAGCAAACAATAACAGAAGTGCATAAAATACACAAATATGTGTCTACTGTAGACTTTGTCGCCGAAAATAAAAAACAACATATATCCTAGTAATAAAGAGTACCACATCCTAATTTTATCATAATTGATGGAATTGATAGATATGTGACCACTTTATATATATTTATATATATATATATATATATATATATATATATATATATATATATATATATATATATATATATATATATATATATATATATATATATATATATATATATATATATATATATATATATAATATATATATATATATATATATATATATATATATATATATATATATATATATAAGGAAAATATACACGATAGGTGTCTAAAAGAAAGCACTAATTACATTCTGCAAAATATAGATTTATATATTTACAATATTCTAAAAATACAAAACTAGTCAAATGTGATTTCGGAACATTTCTAAAATTAAGCATTACTGAATGGAACAAGTTAAGCAATAACTCACACTGTGATTAAACAATCACAATTCTAAGGAAGGTGCCAGATAAGAGCAGTTGTAATAATAACAACAAATGTCAACAATATAAGATATGATTGATTCAACAAATGTTATAAATTTGCTACAACACGATTTTTTCCATAACAAATCAACACCGAAATCATGTAACACTCGGTGAAAACAATATAATGTGTGTGAACACGCTCTGCTGTTTAGGGAGCACGCTTTGATGGAACTGGTCCATTTTCTCCGGGGAACAACATGGTTCACCACCATTCAACTTGCATCCGCATCTGTTATTGAATCAGTAAAACATTATTATCGGATCATTACGAAACATGACAATCAAAACCAACTATATCCAGAAAATCTGCATAACCACATAATCTGCATAACAGTACACTGGACAATAATCATCACAGTCGTTTAATTGCTACTATGCTTGCAAAATATGCAATGACAGTGCCATTGCAATGGCATGGCAGTGATCGTGGCTGAATCTGATTTGATTGGTCGAAGATTTGATTGAATGTAAACAAACCTAAAAGCAGTCCCTTTGATGATGTCGTCTTGCTCAGGTAGAACGTACTCGGGTAAAGCCACCGCCCGTTCTATTGCTGCGTCCATGTCAGCATGTTGAACTCATCGACGTCACCTTCGCTGCCTTCAGTATCACGGACGCTGTCTGGCCAAGGAAAGGTACCGCCTTCGGTCGCTTCGCTGTCCGACTCCGTGTCAGTGTCGCTAGATTCGTCGACATGGGACAGCGTGTAATCTTCACGTGCTAATGCATCGTCGTCTTCGACGGGTGCATTGCACGATCGTATCCGACACCATTTAACTACACTCTTAACAAAAACTCTCCGGAAAAGACAATTAACTTGTAAAGTAACAACTCTCAAAATGGCTTCCTTGTTTTGATTTGAGTTGCGGAACTGCGCATGTGCACAACCGATCATCCTATAGAAATCGATAGAGCACGACACATGACACCTGAGTAAAAGTCATAACTAGGTTGCTGCTTACTGGTCGCATTTTAGCTATTTCTGTACATCAAGCATGGATGTGGACTAGCATGCGTGAAAGATGACGCCACGCGCTTTCCGGTGATAACCAACACAACTAGGTAACCCCTAAGCAACATGGCGAATTACGTCATATAATTTTTTTTTATTCCATTTGTTTCAGTCATTCTATGGCAGATAATCCAGAGGGCTCATTATAAATTGCATTAAAAACACTTTTTATTATTAAGTTTTAATGTAGGAGCGCATATGATGTTAAAGGAGATGCTGAAAATAAATGGCATTTCTTTACAAACTGAAAAAATCACTATGATACTCATATTTGGCTTCGAACGGCTCTCACGCGAAATCTCAAATCCCGACTTATCATCAATTTGGTCGTCCGGGGTCACGCACGTACGCACGCACGCACGCACGCACGCACGCACGCACGCACGCACGCACGCACGCACGCACGCACGCACGCACGCACGCACGCACGCACTGACATTACATTACTCATTTCGGGTCAAATTTGGGTTTTGATAACAATGTTATATTAATGTGGTTTGTACAAGAACGATTGGTTTGGGTGGTGCTTTCAAGATTGCAAAACTTAAATTTTTGCCTGGAAGTTTCATACTCCTTGTGGGGCAAATATTAAATAATGTCGAAATTTAACTAAAATGCTGCTTTTCCGAGATATAATAAATTAAATAAACTAATTAGTTTTACAATTATTTATGTATATTTGGCATACTATGTTTTATATATTATGAACATTTCAAATTGCCATATTCTTGCAAGTTTTATATTTGAACAGTAAATGTTCAGAGCACATGCAGTATTTTGGTAGTTTAGCAGCTGACGTAGTATGTCAGATATTTCAGAATTTTGCCAACTGTTTTTGCCTTTTGATGTTTTGAGGTCTAGTGGATTTCGAACAATCAATGAAATTTAAAGTGTCATTACCTTTATGTCAGGGAAGTCGGCCATACCCCAAAGCGGGAAACATTATATCACGAAATGTGCTTGAGTAACCGAAACATCACAGCCACCTTAATATATAATTCGAATAATGCTGTGGATCGCAATAGCACACCGTAATTTTGTGCCAAATTGCGTATTTGAGACAGTACGTTTTTTTTTGTAAATTGCCTGAAGGAAAGCCTTGAGACCTTACGCCGAAGATACCGCCTACGACACCCACACCTATTTAGGGTAGTATTATCCAACAGGCTGATATTTCAGCCCCGGACTCGCAGGGAGTGCCCGCCCCCGCAAGGGAGGTGACCGTCACTTCGCCGGCACATCCTGTTTCACTGCACAGTTGTTTACGAATTACGAGTACGTACTCTGCGCGACACGAGTCAAGGTCTGTCCGTAGACGAACTGCGAGCATATCAAGTTGAACAAGCAAACTTTCAAGTCGCATTGTACAGTTTGGTATGGACACTGGCCATCTGTCACCGAGGTTAGTGTCAATTGCGTGTAAAACCTATGATTATGTCTACCTAACAGGGCACAGGTAACAAACAGCGTACGGCGAATATAATGGAAGCTCGACCCGACTGGTGCGTCTATGTAGGTTGTAGCGGTGACCCGGGGGGACCACACCCAAATAATAGTTGTCATTGAGTACGCGTCGCACTGATGGGTGTTTACCCTTTAAGAGACTTACTTCCAAATAACAAGGTGATATTTTTATCACCAGCCTCAATGAAAGGGTAACACTTGTTGACGTGTGCCCTAAACGGGTCAACGTTGAACGTATGGAATCGAAGCTAGGATACAAGAACTTTGATGTTTAGGCCTATCACGTACTTACTCCAAGTGCATTATACAACAGCTTTATCATTAACACACAAATAACAATCATAGCGATACCTCTTTGAATGTATGGGCACAAACCAGTCACGAATTAACACATTTGACAAAATATAGGTCCTGATAGCTGATACCGGGGGGACACACCCAGATAAGTAATAGTTTGATGAGATCCAATAATATTTGGCGTATGTGTGACCGGACCTTGTCAGATATCTGTATTTAGATATACGGACTTCCTTTCCATTGTAACACAACTTATAAACTCAACTAGTGACAGGTCAGAAACACCCAATCAACCAGAAAGGACAGACTTACGTAATGTTCTTTGCTTGTCGAAAGCCTTTAATAAAGTCTCCCATCACCACCTATCTGACAAGTTAACCCACTATGGCATCTCAAATAACGCAGCTTCCTTTCCCACCGTAAACAGTCAGTTTCAGTTAATGGCACCCACTCTTCCTGGGCTAACGTTACATCGGGTTCCCCAGGGATCTGTTCTTCGACCAGTTATATGTATTATCTGCATAAACGATATTAAAGAACATATACAGTTAGTCATTAAGCTCTTTGCGGATGATAGCATTCTCTGCAGGAAAATAAGTAATCCTAATGACCAGGAGATCTTACAAAATGATTTAGAAATTCTTACTAAATGTCCAAAAGTAGGTTAATGGATTTCATTGACGTGAAGAAAATTGTATGTGCAGTCATCATGCAGCACGCGCAAACACAACCCTAAATTTCATCAGTATAATTATACTGCTGGGAGAACCACAAAAAAACATGTTCAAAAACATGATAATCCAGGAGTCACCATATCACAAGACCTAAGATGGAATGACCACGTACTGCTCCAAAATTACCAGCAAAGCTAGCCGCATGCTTTGTCTCCCAAGGAGATAGCTATCACCCTGCTTACAACATGTCAAAGAAAAGGTTTACCAAACCTGTGTCCGTCCTCACATTGAGCCAGTCAAGTAATGGAAATTGACCGATTAGAACAAATACAAAGAAACGCTGCCCAATTTGTTTTTCTGACTACTGAAAAGAAACCCATATCACTCGTCTCGTTAATCAACTAGGCTGGGACTCACTCTACACACGTCACTTGATCAAACAAGCATCCATGTTCTATTAAAATCCACTACCCCTTAACTAGCATCAGCTCTCCGGAATGTGTTCAGCCGCACATAACTCTCCGGAATGTGTTCAGCCGCACATAACTCTCCGGAATGTGTTCAGCCGCACATAACTCTCCGGAATGTGTTCAGCGTGCCGCACATAACTCCAATAGAATCGACCTTCCGCTAAAACACATCAACACAGTCACTCCGGCCATCAATGTGTATAAATATGCATTCTACCCTAGGACAGTATCCATATTTAACAAGATTTAACAAGATTGCCATCCCAAACAACAAGTTCCAGATGGCAAGTGGACAAGGAAGCCATTGTTTTTTGACAGTCCAACAATTTTCTCATCTATGTGTAGCCCGCCCTTATCAAATATCTGTCAATTCTAGTTTTAATCATATTCACACTACTAGCATTAACACAATCATTTGGCAGTTTGTTCTATTCGTTTGTGGAACAGACTAATACCATCTGCTGTTTTACACATCACCCTAGCACTACCAGCCTTCCTGTGAGTCGCCGTGCTAGCCATCGGGGAAATGCAACCTTTGCACGTAGTCCAAATTATCTAAAATTGACAAGTTTAACAAGTTGCACCCTTTGTTTTTATTCACATTTGTTTTATTGTCCTCATTAAATGTCACAATATCTGTCCTCATATTAAATGACGAAATGAATGAATATATATATATATATATATATATATATATATATATATAACATTACTTAAATTCCAATTCCAATAACACACCAATTACACATACCAATTCCAAAATATTAATTCCTATGATCAATTCCATGTCGAAATAACAGATGTGAACATAGCAACCAGATAGAATTCTATAGATTTTTTGCTAAGGGTAATCACGCTATTTCGATTTATTTTCGATAATGTTGTGTGTGCTTTGTTCAGCAGCAATGGCACGATGCAGACTACGTATTTGCAGACAACTCTACCACCCCACACCCCTACCTGCTTCTACTGCTCCCGGCGGGGTTCCCTGCGCTGTCTGTCACCCAGCTTTGTTTGCGACGGCGAATACGACTGCTCGGACAGATCTGACGAGCGCAACTGTACCAGAGGTCAGACCACAGTTGTACTTCCTGTTTGTTGTGTAGTGTAGGGCATATTAAATTTTGATATGTGAAATTAAGAAATTCATATGATGTGACATAAGTGCAATTGAGTACGCATATTCAAATAATTGTTTACAGAAGTTATTGCCAGTGAAATAATGCACTTTTTTAGAGTTTAACAGGCGGAGGGATTTATGGGAAATGTTCTGCTATGGATCACGTTGGCGCATGAATACATCGATATTTTTGTGAACATTGACACGCATCGCACGTGGGGGGCGTTTAAAAAGAGCTGGATATGTTGTGATTTTGACAAAACTTGGTCAGCGTGTCAGTTTGATGATGGCAGTTGCTGAGAACATTTATAAAAAAATTCATCATTAAGTTTTGGTATAATCTGACAAAACGTTACCATGGCCAACAATGCAATTTTGGTCTGATCTCACAAATAGGAAACGGCGGAGCACGGAGCCAGGCGTGCAGTCATTGTACAACTGACATTGTACCCACGCCTCCCGAGGTCTACAGTTCACGAAGGGCATATGACATACGGCTGTGCTTCCACCTCGTTGCTCGCGCTGTTGCTTCGTCTCTTTGGCTTCTTCATTGTGTCTTTCATTCCGCCCTGTGTACCTCGTAGCCTTTTATTCCGCCCTGTGTACCTCGTAGCCTTTTATTCTATTCTGTGTACCTCGTACCCTTTCATTCCGTTCTGTTTATCTCGTACCCTTTCATTCCGTCCTGTGTACCTCGTACCCTTTCATTCCGTTCTGTGTACCTCGTACCCTTTCATTCCGTTATGTGTACCTCGTACCCTTTCATTCCGTTCTGTGTACCTCGTACCCTTTCATTCCGTCCCCTGTGTACCTCGCAGCCTTTTATTCTATTATGTGTACCTCGTACCCTTTCATTCCGTTCTGTGTACCTCGTACCCTTTCATTCCGTCCTGTGTACCTCGTACCCTTTCATTCCGTTCTGTGTACCTCGTACCCTTTCATTCCGTCCTGTGTACCTCGTACCCTTTCATTCCGTTCTGTGTACCTCGTACCCTTTCATTCCGTCCTGTGTACATCGTACCCTTTCATTCCGTCCTGTGTACCTCGTACCCTTTCATTCCGTCCTATGTACCTCGTACCCTTTCATTCCGTTCTGTGTACCTCGTACCCTTTCATTCCGTCCTGTGTACCTCGTAGCCTTTTATTATATTCTGTGTACCTCGTACCCTTTCATTCCGTTCTGTGTACCTCGTACCCTTTCATTCCGCTCTGTGTACCTCGTGCCCTTTCATTCCGTCCTGTGTACCTCGTACCCTTTCATTCCGTGCTGTGTACCTCGTAGCTTTTGCTGACTAGTGATCAACGGGTAAGTATATCAATAGTTGTGATTGGAAGAAACTCGTGGTTCATGTTTACTATTTATCTTTCAGATGGGATACAACGAAGCGTCGTCATGAACGGGGTGGTCGTCGGTCTGCTTGTTTTGTTCGTGATCGCAGTCGTTGGCGCAATTGTCGTGGCTCTCCTCCGAACATTCGTTGTCCTTTATCATCATCGTGCCGATAGGTCAAGGTTGGTACCGTTAGCAAAATAATCTATATCATTTTATAGAATATTCTATTGGATTTTTGCGGAAACAGCTGTGTAGAATTCAGAAAATGTTCTATTGAATTTTTATAGAATATTCTACAGATTTGTTTTATAATATTATATATTTTTGTGGACATAGCTATATAATGTGTTGCCTCTATTGTTTTCTGTACCATATCCGATTATATATATATATATATATATATATATATATATATATATATATATATATATATATATATATATATATATATTTATATATATATATATATATATATATATATATATATATATATATATATATACTCTTTATAAATTATATACAATTTATAGAAAATGGAAGTAGACATGAACAATTTATATACAATCTATAATATTATATTATTTTATATACAAATCTATACTATGATCTGTAGAATTATATTGATTTCTGTAGAATTCTACAAAATTGTATATATTTCTATGGCTTTTTGCTAATGGCCAGACTCGTGACAGTCTCCCATGTTGGTAAAAGTGACAGTCTCCCATGTCGGTAAAAGTGACAGTCTCCCATATCGGTAAAAGTGACAGTCTCCCATGTCGGTAAAAGTGACAGTCTCCCATGTCGGTAAAAGTGACAGTCTCCCATGTCGGTAAAAGTGACAGTCTCCCATGTTGGTAAAAGTGACAGTTTCCCATGTCGGTAAAAGTGACAGTCTCCCATGTCTGTAAAAGTGACAGTCTCCCATGTCGGTAAAAGTGACAATCTCCCATGTCGGTAAAAGTGACAGTCTCCCATGTCGGTAAAAGTGACAGTCTCCCATGTCGGTAAAAGTGACAGTCTCCCATGTCCGTAAAAGTGACAGTCTCCCATGTCGGTAAAAGTGACAGTCTCCCATGTCGGTAAAAGTGACAGTCTACCATGTCGGTAAAAGTGACAGTTTCCCATGTCAGTAAAAGTGACAGTCTCCCATGTCGGTAAAAGTGACAGTCTACCATGTCGGTAAAAGTGACAGTTTCCTATGTCGGTAAAAGTGACAGTCTCCCGTGTCGGTAAAAGTGACAGTCTCCCATGTCGGTAAAAGTGACAGTCTCCCATGTCGGTAAAAGTGACAGTCTCCCATGTCGGTAAAAGTGACAGTCTCCCATGTCGGTAAAAGTGACAGTCTCCCATGTCGATAAAAGTGACAGTTTCCCATGTCGGTAAAAGTGACAGTCTCCCATGTCGGTAAAAGTGACAGTCTCCCATGTCGGTAAAAGTGACAGTCTCCCATGTCGGTAAAAGTGACAGTTTCCCATGTCGGTAAAAGTGACGAATGTTGGAAAACGTCCATTTTAAATGGACAACAGCTATGATGTGTGATTGAATAACCATGCGACGTGCCTGATTGCTCCTTATTCACGACGTTCAAGCCCATTTGAGCTAACATGTTAGGACCAGATTAGAAGTTGTTTCGGTATAGCATTAGATAATGGTTTATAAAACTGATCTAGAATTGCACCAAGGAACCAATACTGAATTGCAATTGTATTCATAGAAAATATGAAGTTACTAATGTATGCGTAGATTTATATATTGGTATCCTGGCCCTGACAGCGACACCCCATACTTACAAAGGAGGACGTTTAATGTCATAGTTGATGCCGGGGGGGGGGGGGCGGGGCACTCAGTACATTGCCAGCACGCCACCTTTGATTACTTATCTGACTGATCTCCGGCCAGAAAACGTGTTGGACGTCTGTGAAATTTCCTTTTTAAGCTAAATTAAACTACACAATGTTCTCCTCAAATGAAACCAATTGTTCTTGTAAATGTGTTTCCTTAATAAGTGTGGATCGATACAACAAATACTCATTGCGTGCGATGACGTGCGATGGACAAACAGGATATACCCGTAAAACGTGGACTTTGTCTCGACGATAGCATATTGGCAATTTATTAAGTGGGCTCCAAATGAACTGATGAAATGGTTGCCTCTAGTGAGGGAGTGTGGCAGGTGGGAGGCTGGTCCTAAGAAATGGTGGGAGGTTGGCCGCCCATAACAGGTGGGAGGTTGGCCGCCTATAACAGGTGGGAGGTGGGAAGTTGAGACCCTTGCAACACCCCCAAATGTTAATGTCGTGGCACCGTTCAGTTACACATAGTGTGGTCTTTTGTTTTCAGCTCGATTACATCAACTGAGCAAGAATCTCCATATGTAGACGATCACCGTCGTCCGCCTAGTTACTCAATGACGACGGTTATCGGTAATGCGGAAAGCGAACGCCTGACATTACCAGATTGTGTGCCAACCATTCCACAGGAAGCGCTACTTGCGCATTATGTTCCCCAGGAGGCGCCACCGTCGTACGACGATGTTTGCGAAATGCAAGGATTGGTGTTGTCTGAGAACGGGTGATAATGGTATCAACATATTAATGGATATATCAGTCATTGAATGGGACTCTTGGGACACATCCTCTTGAACCAGGGGCGACTCTTGGGACGCATCCTCCTGAACCAGTGGCGACTCTTGGGACACATCCTCCTGAACCAGTGGTGACTCTTGGGAGGCATCCTCCTGAACCAGTGGCGACTCTTGGGAGGCATCCTCTTGAACCAGTGGTGACTCTTGGGACGCATCCTCTTGAACCAGTGGTGACATTGATACCAATGCGTGCTGATCCGCCTGGATTAACATGGGATTGAACGATGCACGGCCCCCGTTAACCAAAGTTATGGCATTTTTTAAGTTGAATTTATTACATGAACAATTAAAAATAATAAATCATTAGTAAATAAAAGAATCGCTGTTGATTTTATTAGTATTTTAGGCATTAAATATGAAAGTAAATTGTTTAATGCTCCGAGAATATTCTCTAAGCGTCTGTGATGGGAGATGGGAGTTATGTCATAATGTTTGCAGGAAGTTCCCAGAAAGGTCCCCGTCGGTTTTAAAGATCAGTGACTACATACAACGTTGTTTACCTATTTGGTGTTATAGCACAGCTACATTATAATATATAGTTGCTCAGTTTGTAGTCTTGTCCAAAGAAACAATAGACGGCAATTTAGCTATACACCAATAATTAAGGTACCTATTTCAATATACCATTGATAGTTAGTTAATGTTATAAAGGCACGTGTTCGCCTTTGCTATGCTATGCTGTGCTACTATTCTATGTAGCATAACATATTATACATATTCTATAGTTCACTAGTAATAATTGTTATTCTGGATAACATTAATGTTAAACATCTTTGACGGGTCGACTCATACCACAAATTCAACAGGTCGTGCCGATATGGTGCTACACAAGAATACTGCCATTCATATATGATAAGATAGAATAATTACATGATGCTTAGTCACCCATTAGTTTATGTAATGGCGCAACAGATTACATGCTAAAAACAAATCAAGGGGGCCGGGGGCACGACTCAATGGCCCCATAAATAAGCCACTGTCTGAAAACAACATATCAGTAGAGCAGGCAGTGGTGGGCAGACGGAGCAACAGTTCAACATAAAGTACAGCAGACAGTGGTGGGCAGACGGAGCAACAATTCAACACAAAGTACAGCAGACAGTGGTGGGCAGAGGGAGCAACAGTTCAACACAAAGTACAGCAGACAGTGGTGGGCAGACGGAGCAACAGTTCAACACAAAGTACAGCAGACAGTGGTGGGCAGAGGGAGCAACAGTTCAACACAAAGTACAGCAGACAGTGGTGGGCAGAGGGAGCAACAGTTTAACATAAAGTACAGCAGACAGTGGTTGGCAGACGGAGCAACAGTTCAACATAAAGTACAGCAGACAGTGGTGGGCAGACGGAGCAACAGTTCAACACAAAGTACAGCAGACAGTGGTGGACAGAGGGAGCAACAGTTCAACACAAAGTACAGCAGACAGTGGTGGGCAGAGGGAGCAACAGTTTAACATAAAGTACAGCAGACAGTGGTTGGCAGACGGAGCAACAGTTCAACATAAAGTACAGCAGACAGTGGTGGGCAGACGGAGCAACAGTTCAACATAAAGTACAGCAGACAGTGGTGGGCAGACGGAGCAACAGTTCAACATAAAGTATAGCAGACAGTGGTGGGCAGACGGAGCAACAGTTCAACATAAAGTACAGCAGACAGTGGTGGGCAGACGGAGCAACAGTTCAACATAAAGTACAGCAGACAGTGGTGGGCAGACGGAGCAACAGTTCAACATAAAGTACAGCAGACAGTGGTGGGCAGACAGAGCAACAGTTCAACACAAAGTACAGCAGACAGTGGTGGGCAGAGGGAGCAACAGTTTAACATAAAGTACAGCAGACAGTGGTTGGCAGACGGAGCAACAGTTCAACATAAAGTACAGCAGACAGTGGTGGGCAGACGGAGCAACAGTTCAACACAAAGTACAGCAGACAGTGGTGGACAGAGGGAGCAACAGTTCAACACAAAGTACAGCAGACAGTGGTGGGCAGAGGGAGCAACAGTTTAACATAAAGTACAGCAGACAGTGGTTGGCAGACGGAGCAACAGTTCAACATAAAGTACAGCAGACAGTGGTGGGCAGACGGAGCAACAGTTCAACATAAAGTACAGCAGACAGTGGTGGGCAGACGGAGCAACAGTTCAACATAAAGTATAGCAGACAGTGGTGGGCAGACGGAGCAACAGTTCAACATAAAGTACAGCAGACAGTGGTGGGCAGACGGAGCAACAGTTCAACATAAAGTATAGCAGACAGTGGTGGGCAGACGGAGCAACAGTTCAACATAAAGTCTGCACTGCGTGCGTGCATCGGTGATGCTGAGTTTGAGCAGCAGTTCGTGTAACCTGGTGTGCTTTACAATCTATTGCTGTCTTACCAGTGTGTGGAAGTGTGGGTTTGTCTGCACGTGTTAAACTTAAATAAGTACTATTTTCGTTCTTATGCTTGTGGGCTCGTGAGTCGTGGTCTACTTATGTTTCTACTTCAAGTAGAAATGTATACTTTTACTTTTACTCAAGTAGATTTTTTTGAGGTAATTTTACTTCTACTTGAGTAGACATATTTTTCAGGATTTACTTCTACTGTTACTCAAGTAGCAAAATGGTCTACTTGTTACAGCCCTGTACATATGCTCATCTTGCACCAACTCCATAATATATTCCAATTGTCAGTTGACATTGGCCAAGTCCTTGGTGCCTGGAAAGAAGCCAATTTTAGTTGTTTCTGCCATTTTCAAAAAAAGTAGCAGGGCAGAAACAGCCATTTACAGACCAATTTCATTAACATTTGTCGTCTCCAAACTCACAGAACACACCAAACACCTTGAACAACATCAGATTCTAACCGACCACAAACATGTCGTTCATGCTAAAAGATCAACCGAAACGCAGCTAATTCAGACAATTCATGATATAAGCATACCACTTAATAACAAAGAATCAGTTGACCATTATTGACTTCGCTAAAGCATTTTTATAAAGTTCCACGTAAATGACTAATGCACAAACTAAAATATTACGGTATCACTGGTTCTGTAGCAACACGGACAGAAAGTTTCCTCACAGGAAGGTCCCAACAAGTAGGCATCAATGCGTCGACACCATCACCATCCATAGTTGGGGTACCTCAGGGAACTGCCCTGGGGCTACTCCTTTTCCTTCTTTACATAAAATACCTTCCAGGCAACTTATCTGGCTGTGTTCACCTCTTCATACACCTGCTTTTATATGCACCTGTCCAGGAGCTGCCGGATGACGGAGTCCGCCACGAACCCTTTCCGGAGATACTCACAAGGCAGTAGAGCTATTTATTCCATAGCTTTGTGGGAACCAGGGAGTATCCACACACTGGCGGGCCTGCGTACCGCACATCTAGGGGCCAGATCTCCTCCGAGTCCCCGGCAGCTCAGCCTGGAGCCGTGGAGTGCACTGTATACTGGCAGAAGAGACCGACGCATTTGGCTCTCTTTTTGTGTTGCTGACACAGCGGTGCTAGCCAGCGGTGAGGGCTGACATCGAGAGGTGACAAACCGTCTGTCACTACGCCAATACACTAGACACACATGTAAAGTGTACATCACATAATACATTCAACATACATAATAATGCACAACATAAACAACACGAAAATAAATGTAATTATCTTAAATTCTTAATCGGTCACCGAGGTTTTCTATCACAGTCGTCGTGAACTATAATAATGCGCCCCTAGCGAATGATGTATACTACCAGCAACCTGATCATCACGTACACGCGGCGCACGAGAGAAATGGAGTGATTTAGACTGCCTGTTTCTGCAAATTTGAATTCGTTCATCCAAGCGAATTATGTCATTGTCATCTTTTAAGTCCCTGTTTGTTTGTCGGCAGGTTGTTTCGCAAATACGTAAACAGGTTGCATATATTTAAACTGATTTAAGAAGTTTCCGGAATGTGATTGATCAACATATGTGTTCGTTTTCGGAAAATAACGAACAAACAAACCGTTTACAAAAAGACGGCGTAATGTATATATAAAAGTAGCATACGACACGTTTTCTGACATTTTAAACAATGCTTTTACTACCTGGGACATCTCCGCACACAACATAAACAACACGAAAATACATGTAATTATCTTAAATTCTTAATCAATCACCGATGTTTTCTTTCACAGTCGTCGTGAACTATAATAATGCGCCCCTAGCGAATGATGTATTCGCTAGGGGCCAGCAACCTGATCACCACCTACACGCGGCGCACGAGAGAAATAGAGTGATTTAGATTGCCTGTTTCTGCAAATTTGAATTCGTTCATCCAAGCGAATTATGTCATTGTCATCTTTTACGTCCCTGTTTATTTGTCGGCAGATTGTTTCGCCAATAAGTAAACAGGTTGCATATGTTTAAACTGATTTAAGAAGTTTCCGGAATGTGATTGGTCAACATATGTGTTCATCATCGGAACATAGCGAACAAACAAACCGTTTACACTAAGACGGCGTAATGTATGGACAAATCCAGGTCTATTTTTCAAACTTGTGTCGATATAAAAAATATATAAAATCTAAATATATAAAAGTAGCATACGACACGTTTTCTGACATTTTTAACAATGATTTGTACTACCTGGAACATCTCCGCACACCAGTGATCAATACATATCGATAACATATACGCTTTTTACAGGAGTTGAAGTTGGGTAATTGGTAGTAGTAAACTACTAAATATGCGGACTAACAAAGCGCAAGTTTACTCTTCTTACATGAACAATTCCACCTTCCCTAAGTCTAGCCTTAACGAGAACGCATTACCGCAGCCACGGCGGTTACCGAGGAACGTGTTCAAACAGATACCCGCAAAGCTTATAGGCTAGGCAGCTACTGTGTCGTCGCTGAATAGCCAAGTCTTAGAGATGCATAATAAATTAGCCAACAACGTTGTCAACATGGAAGTCGGCCTCGTTGCAATCTGACCTTACATTTAGCAATAAGAACTTGGCAGGCCGTGCATCGTCCAATTTTATGTTCTGTAAATTTGAAATATTCACTCGCATATTTTTTTTAATTGTGTACAGTTCTAAATGGGATAAATATGTAAATTGCCTCTGACATGTTATGACTCGGACGGTTATTTGACTGGTTCTCTTGCACTGGTTCTTTGAAACTGAAACTAATTGTGAACATTGAAATTGTTTATATTATTTTTTAACATAGCTTAGAGCTGATATATGAACCCAGCTGTACGCTCCATCAAGATAACGTTATTATGTTGCACATGTACAATGAATACCGACAGCCTATAAATGACCGGTTGTAGCTGTCAAAGCAATGTGAGAGAGGTACATTGTATTGTATCAGTGCAAACTCGAAATTGCAAGAGACACCAACAATACTATTTGTCCGCAGCTGAACTAACTCGGAAAGATTATTGGAGTCGCATGTGTGTGTGTGTGTGTGTGTGTGTGTGTGTGTGTGTGTGTGTGTGTGTGTGTGTGTGTGTGTGTGTGTGTGTGTGTGTGTGTGTGTGTGTGTGTGGGCGTGCGTGCGTGCGTGTGTGTGTGTATGTGTGTGTGTGTGTGTGTGTGTGTTTGTGTGTGTGCGTAGGTGTGTGTATTTGTGTGTGTAAATATATACACATGAATATACATACATACATACATGCATACATACATACATACATTCCTACATACATATATACATACATACATACATACATGCATACATACATACATACATTCCTACATACATACATACATACATACATACATACATACATACATACATACATACATACATACATACATACATACATACATACATACATACATATATTCATTATTAATTTCTGAGGTGGTAATCTCAAAAGCTACGAAGTCAACTTTTCTTTGTTGATGCTTTACTAATTTTTTGTCAGCTCAACTGGAATTATGCAATGTAGATAGTAATGTGGTGCATGTTTTCATGATGTGAATTACATAGGCAACAAAAGCGTACCACTGGTTTACTGATCAGTTATTTATACTGATTTGACTTTGAGGTGAATGCCCCGGATGTGGCTTTACGTTCAGACTTCTATGACTCGACCGCTATTCAATGTAGACAAAACATGTAACCATAACACGTTGACATAACACCTACTTAGAGACGATAGTATACAGTTGTGTCAAGAAATGCGCTTAACAGATTATACTGACTGCTACATCTGTTGTGGACATATACACTGAGTACACGTCAACTATACATACCCACTGAAGGTACGTTTTAGTTTTTAATTACTAAACTCAGGTTTATGCAATATGATTCTTCTTTCCATTGTATGGATGTGAGTGCATAGTTACCTGTAACTACATGTTACCGAGTGTGACTACGCTTAGAGTGCAGGATATAGCCCCAGTACCAGTGGTTATCTGCATACATAATATTGCTACTTTTAAGTGCTATTTAAATGTTATGCACTTGTTTTTGGTGTAGGCCTGTGTGTTATGTTTGGTTGTTAGGGCTGAATATTTGGGTTTTTGAGTTAGGATTTTTATTTTCTCGGTTAAAGATTTTACATTAAGTGAATTTATGTGTTGGGGTTTGTAGGGATTTTGTATGGTTAGGGCTTTGTTTTAAAATTTAAAATATTAAACGTAAAGGTTTTATCTGTGAGATTTAGCTTACCTTAGTTGTGGAGGCTAGGTTTTAGGTATAGTGTTTTGAGTTAGGGATTTAGGTTAAGAATACAGTTGAGATTTAGGTTTTGTTTTTGGAGAGACGTTTTGATATTTTGCTCTTGCATGCTGGTTATATTCTGGATCTAAGTGTTAGTGTTTTGTTGTTAGACTGACAGAGAGGGGCCATGTGTATGAGGAGATCACATATAATAACACCTCTCACTGTCACTCTTCTCTTATAGGCTGTTGAATTATAAGAGCACATATATGGTCCTCGTACCAAGCTGTAGCTCTCTGTTACCTTGGCGTTCTCTATGTGTTGTGGCAGCATCTCTGTCGTGATAGATATATTGGTACGTGGTGTAATTGGTGTGTAATTGGAAATGCAATAATGTTAATGACCCCCCTCCACACACACACACACACACACACACACACACACACACAACGCACACACACACACACACACACACACACACACACACACACACACACACACACACACACACACACACACACACACACACACACACACACACACACACACACACACACACACACACACACACACACACACACACACACACACACACACACACACACACACACACACACACACACACACACACACACACACACACACACACACACACACACACACACACACACACACTTGGGGTCAATTACATTATATTATTTCCAATTACAAAGTAATTTTACATACCAATTCCAAAATACCAATACCAGAGATAAATTTCATATCGAAATAAACTGTAGCATCCATAGATAGTAGATTGCCTGTTTCTGCGAATTTGAATTCGTTCATCCAAGCGAATTATGTCATTGTCATCTACTGCGTCCCTGTTTGTTTGTCGGCAGGTTGTTTCGCCAATAAGTAAACATGTTGCATATATTTAAACTGATTTAAGAAGTTTCCGGAATGTGATTGATCAACATACGTGTTCGTCATCGGAACATAGCGAACAAACAAACCGTTTATACTAAGACTGCGTAATGTATGGATATATCCAGGTCCATTTCTCAAACTGTGGTAGTAGTAAACTACTAAATATGCGGACTAACAAGGAGAAAGAGTACTCTTCTGACATGAACAGTTCCACCTTCCCTACGTCTAGCATGAACGAGAACGCATTACCGCAGCCACGGTATTAAACGTAAAGGGTTTTTATGTGAGGTTGAGCTTACCTTAGTTGTGGAGGCTGGGTTTTAGGGATAATGTTTTAAGTTAGGTATTTAAGTTAAGAATACAGTTGAGATTTAGGTTTTGTTTTTGGAGAGACGTTTTGATATTTTGCTCTTGCATGCTGGTTATATTCTGGATCTAGGTGTTAGTTTTATTGTTAGACTGACAGAGAGGGGCCATGTGTATGAGGAGATCACATATAATAACACCTCTCAGTGTTACTCGTCTCTATGTGTTCTCTATGTGTTGTGGCAGCATCTCTGTCGTGATATATATATCGGTACGTGGTGTAATTGGTGTGTAATTGGAAATGCAATAATGTTAATGACCGCCCCACACACACACAAACGCACACACACCCATACACACACACACGCACACACACACACACACTTGGGGTAAATTGCATTATATCATTTCCAATTACAAAGCAATTTTACATACCAATTCCAAAATACCAATACCAGTGATAAATTCCATATCGAAATAAACTATAGCATCCATAGACATACTGAACGCCAAACACAACATGTTAATTTCAGAGAAGCGTGTTTAATTTCTGCACGTAATGATGCACAATGGCAAACACATATGACATAAACAACATTCCATATAATATTGATAATTTGTAGCGAATAATTTAAGTTACAAACGTTACATGATGTAAATCAAAGCCCCAGTTCCACCAACACAATCGTTGCCACAAACTACATATTTCTGTAGACTATTTATATAATTCCATATATTGTTTTGCTAATGGTAATCACAGTATTTCGATCTATTTGTGATAGTTGAGTGTGTTGTTTGTTCTCAAGGAACGACACAATGCCGACGCCGTATTTGTGGACGACTTTATCTGACGAACACAACCGTACCAATATGGTAGGCCACGGCACGGAATCGCGAAATTGTGGAAATGGTATGCCGACATGCGATTATTGTGTGGTTATAGTTTATAATACTAAAACATTAGTGACGATTTTCAACACCAATGGTATGTAATAGCTAATGATATATATTAGCTTACACCCATCAATGTAAGGCCATTCTCCAAAAACATTTTCAGAAAACATACCCAAAGCAAATACCCCCCAATGTCGACCCAGCTCTGTGAATGATTTAGAAATGTTTGTACATTGTCATCGAATGAACTGCCTAATGAAGTAGTAAAGACAACATTAACTTTACCAACGTATCCGGGGTGAAGGTACTCACAACAAATCATTCGTTTAACAACCACGTAGGTAATTATTTGGAGTTATGTTTTACCTGTTGGGCATAGACGGGCACATAGTGCGATTAGAGTGTTGAGCCACTATGTGGCTTTTGTTGGTTGTAGGCCACATTTACGAGCCGTCCGCCATTACACGCACGAAGTCAATCAGTGCAAATATCTGTACATGTCCGTTAGGCCGTCGCATGTACGCCAGGCCATTGTAACACAGCATTCATTTAACTCTTCCTGAAAGTGAACATGTATATCTAGTTAGTTGTTATATATGAATCACGATTTTCTTCTAAAAACAACTATTGATTTACTCAACTCAACGTTGAGTAAAATAAATCAAAAGTTGTTGTTGGAAGAAAATCGTGGTTCATGTTTACTATTTCTCTTTCAGACGGAACACAACAAAGCGTCGGCATGAACTGTGTGGTCTTCGGTCTGCTTGTATTGTTCGTGATCGCATTTGTTGGCGTCTTTTTCCTGTATCTCGTCCAAAAGATCTGTAAAATGTTATATCATTAGCCGATAGGTCCAGGTTCTTACCATTAGCAAAACAATCTGTATAATTTAATACAATATTATATACGATTTTTGTAGACACACCTGTATAGAATTCAAAGAATATTCTACATAATTTCTATATATTAATCTTATGGAATTGTTTTTAGAATATTCTATAGCATGTTTTTTATAATCTTCTATATTTTTTTGGACATTTCTGTAGAATTAGTTTTTTCTATAGTTTTTCAAACCATATTCGGATATAATATGTATAATTCTATAACATTATATATATTTCTATATTTTTTTTACACTTCTATGGGTTTTATGAGTAATATGTAAGATGTTATAAATACATGCATGAAATGTTGGTTTTGTACGAGGCCACATTCGGAACACATAGTGTACCCGCGTAACAAGCGATTGTGATGTGCGAAGCGGCATAGAAAAAAACACCACCTCTCTTTTACGACGATTCGTCGGCATATTGTTTATGTCCCGAGCTGTATCGTCTCCGTTCGACACACACCCTCTGTCGCACATGATAGACCTAGCCCATGATCGACCTGTATTGCATCGTTTGTTCAATACAGCACTTCCAAGGAGAGAACTCGAGTAGTCTATCTCAGGGATTGTAACATCCTCGCTAGTCAGGGGTGACTTGCAAGAGTGCCCGTGGCAGATCGACCTGATGAAACGTGGATTTGTCAGTTTAACCCACGCAAAGTGTGGACGCACGCTGAACAATCTGTACTTGGTCCCACTTCCTCTCTTGGTCGTCCTGTTTCTGTGAACTAGAGGCGCCCGCGGCCAAACTTCAAAGAGCGTTTCCAAGAAATGCTTATCCTTACCCGTCCGACCTACAACGACGGGTCCACTACCAATTAATTTTAATTTCCCTTATACGAGCCTTACAAACAAGATTATTGGTTGCCATCAAACTGATGGTTCCATATGTTTCAACAGGTTCTTCTGCCAGGGGTACTAAGTCAGAAGTCCCCTGGTGGCGAAGATGGTTATTACAACGTCATAATTATGTGGTTTCCCAATATTTCAAATCGTGGCGATTTGGAATGATTGCGGTTATCGATGTTTTCTCGGATTGTTTTTCTTCATAGTTGTTATACTATATTCCTACATCTTGAATCTTGTCAGACAATATAGCAAAGGTTACAAACATACCATGTGTATATTTAGGAATGGGCTGGGTATTATGTCAGGACTGTTTATTGCAATCTTCACGTACACCACCAGACTCATTACAGTCTACCATGTCGGTAAATTTGACGAATGTTGGAAAACGTCTGCGTTGCCTGGATAATGGGTATGATGTGTGACTGAATAATCATACATTGTGCTTTCCCAATTCACGACGCTCTTGCCCACATTCCAGTTTAACACCTGAACGTTAGTTATAAAACTCTTGTATAATTGCACTAAGGAAACAATACTGCATTGCAATTTTTATTCATAAAAAATATGACGAAGTTACTAATGTATACACGAATTTATATATAGCTATTAAAAATGCGTCCTGGCCCTGGCAGCAACACCACATTCTTAAAAACACGGACATATAATGTCATTGTTGATGCCCGGGGACGTTAAACTTAGTACATTACTAGTACACCATCCTTGATCACTCACTCACTGATCTCCTGCACAAAACACGGACATATAATGTCATTGTTGATGCCCGAGGACGTTAAACTTAGTACATTACTAGTACACCATCCTTGATCACTCAGTCACTGATCTCCGGCACAAAACACGGACATATAATGTCATTGTTGATCCCCGAGGACGTTAAACTTAGTACATTGCTAGTACATCATCCTTGATCACTCACTCACTGATCTCCGGCACAAAACACGGCCATATAATGTCATTGTTGATGCCCGAGGACGTTAAACTTAGTACATTGCTAGTACACCATCCTTGATCACTCACTCACTGATCTCCGGCACAAAACACGGACATATATTGTCATTGTTGATGCCCGAGGACGTTAAACTTAGTACATTGCTAGTACATCATCCTTGATCACTCACTCACTGATCTCCTGCACAAAACACGGACATATAATGTCATTGTTGATGCCCGAGGACGTTAAACTTAGTACATTACTAGTACACCATCCTTGATCACTCACTCACTGATCTCCTGCACAAAACACGGACATATAATGTCATTGTTGATGCCCGAGGACGTTAAACTTAGTACATTGCTAGTACACCATCCTTGATCACTCAGTCACTGATCTCCGGCACAAAACACGGACATATAATGTCATTGTTGATCCCCGAGGACGTTAAACTTAGTACATTGCTAGTACCCCATCCTTGATCACTCACTCACTGATCTCCTGCAAAAATAACGTATCAGACGTCTGTGAGGAAATGCACTTTTAAAACTAAATTAAGGTTCCCTTCAAATGAATTCAGTTCTTCTTGTAAATGCCTTTCATTAGTGATTCGAAACACCACATACTTTGCGCGCGATAACGTGCATTGAACAGATAGGGTGTATACCGTACCCATAAAACGTGGACTTTGCTTCGACTATAGCATTCACACTGGCAATGTATTGAAGGAAGTGGGAGGTGGGAGGTTGCTCCTAAGAAATGGTGGGCGGTCGACAAATACAAATTAGGTGGGAGATGTGAGGGGAACTCTTACAAATGGTGGGAGGTTGGAGATTGGTCCCACATACAGTTGGGAGATGGAAGGTTGGCAGCCCGAAACATGTGGGAAACGGGAGGTTGAGACCCGTGCTATACCCTAAGCGTTAATGTCTTGGTACCGTTCAGCTACACATAATGTGGACATTTGTTTTCAGCTTGAACACATCAACTGAGCAGGAATCTCCAAATGTAGGCGATCACCGCCGCCATAGTACGACGGATATCGGTAATGCGGAAAGCGAGACCCAGGAGGAGAGACTTTCGCCTGCTGTTCCCCAGGTGCCGCCACCGTCATATTCCGATGTTTACGAAAGCCAAAGATTGGTTTTGTCCAGTGATACCACAGCGTGCTGACCAGCGTCGACTAATGTGGGGTTGAATTTTACACGAGTCAAACAATGAGATGCAATTCAGACGTTTCTTCCAGCAAACGCAAAACATTCAAGGAACGTTATGATATTTTTATGTTGAATATAGCACATCAAAAATAAATATTCATAATAATAAATAATAAATTAGTTGTATATAAAATAAGCCCTTTTGATTGTATTAGTCTTTGGCATTAAATACGAAAGTAAATTGTTTAATGTTCTGAAAATGTTCTCTGAAAGTTTGAGGATAGCTATGTATGTCATAATGTTTACAGGAAGATTCCCTGAAAGTTCCCCTTCGGTTATAAAAATCAATGAATACATACAATTGTTTTACTTATGTGTTATAGCATAGCTACACTATAACATATCGTTGCTCAATTTGTAGTCTTGTCTAAAGGAAAACATTAGACAACTTGGCTGTACATCAATAATTAAGGTGACTATTTCAATATGCCTTTGATAGTTAATTAAAGGAACAAGTAACCGAAATGTTCCAAACTACATAAATTCATTCAAATATCACATTCATCATTGTGTTACATTATTATATCATATCAAGTAATTATCTAGACAAAATTACTTTGGGTATACACCCTGGCTAAGTGCCGACATTTTGAGAATTTTGTATCCGGGAGCCTGACGTCACCCCTTGGTTGCTTGTTTCGTTAATGGTATTGTAATGGTATAAGGACACACCGAAGTAGTTTATGGTTATGTTTATTGAGGCATGCCGCTTCGTACACTCAAGTGTCACACATTCCCTTCCAGCCTGTGTTAGACATGGTACAAATGGAATGATCTCAACACACCATCCCAGACAGGCTTCATCTTGACAAGGATGGAACACAGAAGAAACGTCACAGATGCAGAGGAATGTCGCTTCTCAGCCACACAGGCAAAATCTACTAAAAAAGTTACGTCTGGAGTGAGACAAAGGTGTATCTTATCACCACAGCTGTTCATTGTATGCGTGGACAAGATAACATAGGACCAAATCCACAACAAGAAGCCTTAAATGAAAGCGTTGCAAATGAAGACGAGAAGAAGTTGCAAAAGCATGAAAACATCCTGACCACTGCCACAAAGTGGTTTATGAGAATGACTCTGGATTTATATTCTTCCCCTTTGTTTAGTAATGTACGGTAGTCTACGCAATAGTGCTGCCATGAATCGTATGGTAGGAAGTGATATTTCCACAATGCAATGGTGCTACCTGGTGTCTAAAGATTTAACAAGATTGCCATCCCAAACAACAAGTTCCAGATGGCAAGTGGACAAGGAAGCCATTGGCTTATCGCGAGTCCAACAATTTTCTCATTTACGTGTAGCCCGCCCTTATCAAATATCTGTCAATTCTATTTTTAAACATATTCACACTACTAGAATTAACACAATCATTTGGCTGTTTGTTCCTTTCATTTATCACTCTCTGTGAGAAATAGTACTTTCTCATGTCCAACCTTCACTGCTCCTTAACTAATGCTGGGTTGCGTCATCTGGTTCTACTGCATTATTTAAGTTTGAAGAACATATTCCTATCAACATCCTCCTAACCATTCACTATTTTAAGCACTTATATCTGGTCTCCTGTTAGTCTCCTGTTATCTAGTGTTGTCAAACCGCATTGTAAAAAGCGACTTTCGTAACTAATGTATCTCAATTCTGGAATCATTTTAGTTGCTCTTCGTTGTATTCTTTCTAGCTTGTCTATGTCCTTTGAACGATATGGCCTCCATGCTTGAATACAATATTCGCAATGTGGTCTAACTATTGATTTGTACACATGTACAATTAGCTGTTTCTCCTTGTACGTGATAGTTCTCCTAATTAGCCCTAGAATTTGATTTCCTTTCGAAGCAGCTATCCCACATTGCTCTGAAACTTTCATCTCAGCACTATATGTTACTCCTAAGTATTTTTCTTGTGTGGTTCTACCTAGTACAGCATCCCCCATTTTATATTCTTCGTACATGTTTCCATGTCCTATGTGTATACATTTACACTTCCCAAAATTTAATAACATTTGCAATTTTTCTGATCATTTAACTAATTTATCTAGATCATCTTTGTTTATCTGCATCATTAGTAACCTTTCTGAATAATTTTGTGTCATCTGAAAATTTTAGTACTTTGCTAGATATGTCTTCTTCCAAATAATATATATATATATATATATATATATATATATATATATATATATATATATATATATATATATATATATTAAAAACAGAATAGGGCCTAATACTGATCCCTGTGGTACCCCACTCAAAACAGATTTCCAATTTGAAATTTCACCGTCTACTATTATTCTATGTTTTCTGTGTGTAAGCCACTTTTCGATCCAGTTGATTACATCATTATCTATGCCATGAGCTTTTAGTTTAAGTAACAATATTTGATGTGGCACTTTATCGAAAGCTTTCTGAAAATCTAAGTAGACAACATCCACTGGTGACCCGCCATCTACCCACTTCGTAATTTCTTTTAGAAAACCATAAGAGATTAGTTAGACATGACCTTGCTTTTAGGAACCCATGTTGAGATGTATTTATTAATTATGTTTTACATGGAATTCCACCATGTGGTCTCTAATTAATGTTTCGAGTAATTTACATACTACTGATGTTAAACTCACTGGTTTGTAATTGTCTGGCTTGTTCCTCGATCCCTTCTTAAAGTAACTAACTACTTGAGTGAATTTATACCATTACATTTGGGCGTAATTCCTTCGGTTAAGGTGGTCAAATGTTTTATGTATAGAACCGATTTTATGTGACGGATACAATGGTATCATTGTGAATCTCCTTTAATGAAAGCATAAGAATGTTAAAACATGGACTAGCGAGTTGTTGTTCGGCAGCAAACAAGGTGCGACTAACGAATTCACGACTCTGACAGGTGCCAGACAGTTCGGAATATTCGTTTTATTAAGTTATAGGAGTTGAGTGATACAAATAATAGCGTTGTTTTATTAAGTAATAGGAGTTGAGTGATACAAACAATAGCGTTGTTTTATTAAGTAATAGGAGTTGAGTGATACAAACAATAGCGTTGTTTTATTAAGTAATAGGAGTTGAGTGATACAAACAATAGCGTTGTTTTATTAAGTAATAGGAGTTGAGTGATACAAACAATAGCGTTGTTTTATTAAGTAATAGGAGTTGAGTGATACAAACAATAGCGTTGTTTTATTAAGTAATAGGAGTTGAGTGATACAAACAATAGCGTTGTTGCAGATATTCGGGTAATAGTAAATGTATAAGAAATAGGGGTAATTTGAATTTGTGTTATGCATCTGAAGATTGTAGGTTTAACAAGATTTAACAAGATTGCCATCCCAGATGACAAGTGGACAAGGAAACCATTGGCTTATCGAGTGTCCAACATTTTTCATCTATGTGTAAACCGCCATCCAGAGGTTATTATCAACCTTGTTTTTAAACATATTCACGCTGCTAGCAGTTATACAATATGTTGATAATTTGTTCCATTCGTTTATTGTACTCTGTGAGAAAAATTACTTCCTGATATCCAATCTATACTTATCCTTTGCTAACGTTACCCCATGTCCTCTAGTTCTATTACCTTTCTTGAGCGAGAAAACATATTTCTATCAATATTTTCATATCCGTTCAATATCGCAAACACTTCAAACTGGTCTCCTCTTAACCTCCTTGTCTCAAGGGTTGATAAACCGCATTCATTTAGCCTTTCTTCATAGCTAAGGTCTCTCAGTTCTGGAATAATTTTAGTTGCTCTACTCTGTATTCGTTCAAGCGTATCTATATCCTTCTTGCAATATGGTCTCCATGCTTGTTTACAGTGTCCTAAATGAGGTCTAATTGTTGCTTTTTATAGAGGTATAGTTAGCTGTTTTCCTTGTATGTCATATTTCTCCTAATCAACCCAAGAATTTGATTACCCTTTGAAGCTGCTATACCACACTGCTCTGGAACTTTCATATATCAACACTTATTGTTACTCCTAAATCCTTTTATTTTACAGTAGTACCAAGAACAGTATTTCCCATATTATAGTTTACATCCAAGTTCCCGTGTCCTGTGTTTAGGCAGTTACATTTCCCAAAATTGAGTAACATCTGCCATTTTTAGACCATTTAACTAATTTGTCTGAATCGTTTTGTAAATGTTGTTTACCACCATAATTGTTAACCTTTCTAAAAATATTTGTGTCATTCGCAAATTTCAGTACGTTGCTTGTTATATTATCGTCCAAGTCATCGATATATATATATATATATATATATATATATATATATATATATATATATATATATATATATTCTCTATTACTTTCAGCAGGTCTATGTTGGTTTATGTTCCACCCTACATTGATGCACCTGAGCTTTTGTCACGAGCCAGTCACTTTGTTCTCTGCCGCCAATTATACAACCAAAACTTGTGGCAAACACCACCTGTGAAGAATTAGATATAAAGATCAGGACGACCGAGGCAATGAAGGTGAGAAGAACACCCATCAAACTTAGCCTCAACATCAACGGCACTCAACTCAAGCAAGTGCCGAGTTCAAGTACCTTTATTTACAGAAGATGGACGGTTTAAGAGAAGTCGAAACAAGAGTCCAGAAAGCAAACAACGTCAACTACCTGCTCGTGCCGCTTCTGAAACACCCCAACATCCCCATCAAAACCAAAGTTAAGCTCACCAACTCCATCGTTATTCCCAACCTAACATACTAGTGCCAGACGTGGACCCTCACCAAAAGCCTTGAACGAAAGGTCACCTCCTGCGGGATGAGATGTCTAAGAAGAGCTGTCAACAAGAACAGACGAGACATGATAAGAAACGATCGTATCAGGGAACACCAGCCCAACACTACGCAAAACAACAGAAAATCAAGTGGTGTTTTGACATCTGACACGCATGGCCCAACACCAAATGGCCCTTAATGCAAGATGGAGACGAAGATGGAGACGAAGAAGAAAAACTTGGATTGCAGGTGTCAAAGAGACACTTAAGACACTCGGCTTTCACCCTCTCCAGGCATTCCGGCTTACTGCTGATTGTCAGCTTTATCTCCCCGCGACACCCCCGGCACAAGCGGACGGATAAAGTAAGTAAGATCAGATGGAATACCTACAGTGGTGGGTATCGGATTTCTCAAAAGGGAGGTCAGGCTTAGTCACACATTAGTTTACCATGTTACCATGTACTGGCGCAACAGGTTACATGCAAAATCAAATCATATGGGGCGGAGACCATGGCCCAATGGCCCCCATAAATACGTCACTGTCTAACAACAATCGTTCAGTAGAGCAGACAGTGGTGGGTGGACGGAGTAGCAGTTCCACCTCTCTCGACTAGATGGGCACGTGGTGGTGTATTTAGAATATCTGGGGGGGTCTAGGGGGCTTGGCCTGGTTTAGTTCGGTCTGAATTCGTATCCAAAATTCAAAGAGGCGTTGTCCAGTGGCCACTAAATACGTCACTGTGAGCACATACTTACCAAACTTGCCTTTACTTAAAACCTCGGTGATAGTGGGAATCACAGAATATTTTTGGCTAAATCATATTGTTCATAAACATTTCTATGAATTACGTGTATTTTATGATAAAGCACATAGTATGCACGTGTAGAACAGCCATCATCTTTTTTTCATTTCTGACATCTTATAAGAAGATTTAGATGTCAGCTATCCTCTTACTCACTAACCAGGGGTGGCAATGGTACAACAGTACCCTGGCATATCGAACTGTTGAAATGTAGATATATCAGTTAAAGTGCGGATGTTCGCTGAATAATTTGTATTTCGTCCCACTTCTTGTCTTGGCCGACGAGTTCTCACAAGGGTGAAGAACATGTTTGGGAACATTTAAGCGCAAAAGTGGGTGACTACCAATGTTTTTCCTTGCCAGAAGTTGTTGGACAGTTTTGAGAGGGTCGTGCGAATGACATATTACAACAACTGCTGCAGTGTTGTGCCATATATGACCTCATAGCGCAGTATTTATGCATGCAACACTAGGAGAACGATGGAGAAACTATGATCCATGCTGATTACATTCTTGTCTAGAGGAAACTCAAAGGTTTGACCAGTTTGACCGGTGTTCTTGACCGGTGCCGGGCGCCGCTGCGATTGAGCCTCTATTTTGTAAAAAATACTACTGCCATCTATACAGTACGTCACACTCAGGGGTGGGGTGTCCGCGTCATGGAGCGTTACATGGGGTGGTTGTGTCGTGGCGATCGTTACCTTCGTTATTAAGACAGGTTGATTCGCACGTCTAGCTGTCGATATCAGACTGATAACATTGATTGCTATGCCAGCGTTGAGGTATATTTCAACTGAATTCGAAAAGAAAAGGAATGCGAACTCTCACATGCATCAATGAAGTGTGCAGCGGCACGCGAATAGTCTGCCCACCTGGTGTGCCGGTAACTTGATGATATTAAAAATAAAAAATTATATTTGAACTCCAAGGAACGAAGAAATGTGAACGGGCGGCTCTCGTGCCATTCTTGGAAGCGCACAACCTGTTTGTGTGAAACGCAGCATTCTCACATTCCACACAACACATAACAACATAAAACCACGTATCAGCACAAACGCAAGTATACAACAGCCGGATGTGAAGTCGTCATATCTAAAATGATCGACTTCATCGTTTGCTATCAATCACAGAAATCGCTGCTGCTCAATGCGCGGTCGTACGTTGAAACTGTGGTAGATAGCAACCACGTACGTGTCATCAGTAACACCAGACTTAGTTTAGCGCTGTCCTGTTCAAATCCTTTCAAATGCAGACAGAGCAAAACAATACAAATTCCATCTCACATTTTGTATGAACGAGGTGAACGCAAAATCCGAAACAACATATACAGCACAAAATCAGCTTCACCTTCGATCGGTATCACTCAACCGACCAGATCAAACTGGCAACGTATTTGTCCTGAGATAACCCGAGTGTCTAGTGAACAGAAGATGCTCCGCCTCCGAATAGACAACACGACAGGCATCGAAACACGTGGAACGCTGAAACAAGAACGTAACCGTCTGCAACAACCATCCGGCAACAAAACACGTGGAGCGCTGAGACAATAACGTAACCGTCTGTAGCAACCATCCGACAACAAAACAGGTGGAGCGCTGATACAAGAACGTAAGCAGCAACCATCCGGCAACAAAACACGTGGAGCCCTGAAACAAGAACGTAACCGTCTGCAGCAACCATCCGGCAACAAAACACGTGGAGCGCTGAAACAAGAACGTAACCGTCTGCAGCAACCATCCGGCAACAAAACACGTGGAGCGCTGAGACAAGAACGTAACCGTCTGTAGCAACCATCCGACAACAAAACACGTGGAGCGCTGAGACAAGAACGTAACCGTCTGCAGCAACCATCCGGCAACAAAACACGTGGAGCGCTGAAACAAGAACGTAACCGTCTGCAGCAACCATCCGGCAACAAAACACGTGGAGCGCTGAGACAAGAACGTAACCGTCTGCAGCAACCATCCGGCAACAAAACACGTGGAGCGCTGAGACAAGAACGTAACCGTCTGTAGCAACCATCCGGCAACAAAACACGTGGAGCGCTGAAACAAGAACGTAACCGTATGCAGCAACCATCCGGCAACAAAACACGTGGAGCGCTGAAACAAGAACGTAACCGTCTGCAGCAACCATCCGGCAACAAAACACGTGGAGCGCTGAGACAAGAACGTAACCGTCTGCAGCAACCATCCGGCAACAAAACACGTGGAGCGCTGAAACAAGAACGTAACCGTCTGCAGCAACCATCCGGCAACAAAACACGTGGAGCGCTGAGACAAGAACGTAACCGTCTGCAGCAACCATCCGGCAACAAAACACGTGGAGCGCTGAGACAAGAACGTAACCGTCTGCAGCAACCATCCGGCAACAAAACACGTGGAGCGCTGAAACAAGAACGTAACCGTCTGCAGCAACCATCCGGCAACAAAACACGTGGAGCGCTGAAACAAGAACGTAACCGTCTGCAGCAACCATCCGGCAACAAAACACTGGAAAACGCATCTGTCAAACTGGACCAGGTGGCGGATGAAGTCAGTCGAAAGACTTCATGACGGTTCTAAGATGTTCAGGTCTGTCCGGTGCCTGTATCTCAAACCGTACAAGCAACTCACAATAAATGACGACCAATGAAGAACAGTTGTAGACCCGGTAGTATTTGGAAAGCTTGTGACTTCAGTGACCAGTTCCGAGGAGAAATAGACTTTGGAAATTCAGCATTCATCGTGAACCTCGCCCTCTACAACACCCGATCACCTACACAGAAGTAGGACGCTCAACGAACCGCCTTAGCAACAACCGAGCTAGTTGCAGTGACGAGTTACCGGGCGAACTACTAAAATGCGGATCCGAAAAAGTTGCTAAACCTATAGCAGACATCTTCAGCCGTGCATTAACTGAACAGCAAACACTCTCACAGCTTAGTCATGGAGTTTTGATCCTGCTCTCGAAACCTGGAAAGCCAGTAGGAGCAATAACTAGTTTAAAACCAATCGTGCTACTTAATGCGCTAAGAACAACGTTGCCATTTGTAGTACGTGCACGCGTAACAGACAAATTCGACGCGTTGGAACCAATAGTAAAACGAGGCAAATGTCTACCATTCACATCTACCAAAGAGACAGTCTATCGCCTGTGCTCTTCGTGATATAAATATCTACCATTCACATCCACCAAAGTGACAGGCCATCGCCTGTGCTCTTCGTGATCTAAATATCTACCATTCACATCCACCAAAGTGACAGGCCATCGCCTGTGCTCTTCGTGATCTAAATATCTACCATTCACATCCACCAAAGTGACAGGCCATCGCCTGTGCTCTTCGGTATCTAAATATCTACCATTCACATCCACCAAAGAGAGAGTCTATCGCCTGTGCTCTTCGTGATCTAAATGTCTACAATTCACATCCACCAAAGAGAGAGTCTATCGCCTGTGCTCTTCGTGATCTAAATGTCTACCATTCACATCCACCAAAGAGAGAGTCTATCGCCTGTGCTCTTCGTGATCTAAATGTCTACCATTCACATCCACCAAAGAGAGAGTCTATCGCCTGTGCTCTTCGTGATCTAAATGTCTACCATTCACATCCACCAAAGAGAGAGTCTATCGCCTGTGCTCTTCGTGATCTAAATGTCTACCATTCACATCCACCAAAGAGAGAGTCTATCGCCTGTGCTCTTCGTGATCTAAATGTCTTCCATTCACATTCACCAAAGAGAGAGTATATCGCCTGTGCTCTCCGTGATCTAATTGGAAGCCGCCCTCCGTGATCTGAAAGACAACTCACCGCAAAGCCCTCGAAAAGTCACTGACATGCCCTACTACACGGCTTACGCCGACAATGTTGATTTCATCAGCAATGCCAGCCTATTCCTGGACGAGGTGCAACGAATCGCTAGTAATTGCCTGTCAAAGTGGCATCTTGACATCAATGAAGCTAAAACAGAACGTACCAACATTCACAGAAGAATCAACCGTGCTTGAGAGGATTGGCGCATGACGAGCTAGCTAGGCTATCAACAAAACAGAACGTACCAACATTCACAGAAGAATCAACCGTGCTTGAGAGGACTGGCGCATGACGAGCTAGCTAGGCTATCAACAAAACAGAACGTACCAACATTCACAGAAGAATCAACCGTGCTTGAGAGGACTGGCGCATGACGAGCTAGCTAGGCTATCAACAAAACAGAACGTACCAACATTCACAGAAGAATCAACCGTGCTGGAGAGGACTGGCGCAAGACGCGCTAGCTAGGCTATCAACTTGGGGACGTGCAAGGCGTGGCAGGTAGAAAGAACGTGGCCGCTGCGGTTTTCCGGAAGCTGTGGTCTTTCTGGGTCAGAGACCACCGTGTATCCCAGGACCTCCTGCGGCGACTGTCCAATGCGTTTATAAGCACGGGCACGTGGGGACTAACGTCGACGGAATGGACCAGATTTGATGCATTCCACCGCCAACAGCTGAGAAAAGTCATTGCCATCAGATACCCTCAGCGAATCTCGAACAACGCCCTATACTGAAAATGTACGTGCAACCCACTGAGCTTGTCTTCCATCAAAGCTATGCGGTGTTTGGACATGTGCTTCTCATGCCATGTGAACCCCTTCCACAGCCGGCCACAGACCAGTATTTTACATCCGTTGACGTTGCTGGCTGGCGAGTGCTACCACGAACAACACTCCCAACTGCCCTCGACAAAGATCTGCATGAAGTCGGCAAGCATCTTCGAAACCTGGCTGAGATCTGAGACTGGCTTAGATTGCATCACCGAAGTCAATGAATGAACATAAGCCAGAACATCTTGAAAGTGGCACAAACGAAACTGTCCGCACTGTTGCTGTGAGGCAGTGACGTGGAAGTGTGATCACACACACATATTTGAATGGGTGCTCTGAATATTTTTGGATGACAACTGGATCCGCGGCATTTACTGAAAATCTGCTTACGGGGTGTATTTGTCTTGACATGAAGAATAACACAACCTGTTTTTTAGTAATATGGCTGTGAATATTAGTATCTAGAAAATAGTTGAATTAATTATTCGTGGAAGAACATGTTTAATCATTGTGTACAGAAAAATACCTAACTAAAATGTGTATATTACTGGTATGTAATTTCATGATACTAACTGGGTTTTCTTAAATAAATTATCTGCGTTTGTGATCACATTTGATAATTGTCCTGACGGTATTCAAACCTAAGTTTCTTTGTTTGTTTGCTTGCATAAGCAAACACAAATGTTTGCATAAATTGCTTTAATATATCTACTACCAGAGTGATTGTTGGCATAATTGGTTCAATACGCATTGCCCACTTAAGATATTCATCTACGTAAAACCTAAATATTTTTGTTATTATTGTAAACATTTATGAGAATCGCAGTCAAATGTTGAGGTCCAAGTTGATGAAAAGCAGTCAGTGGTGGCGCAGTGAGTCGTGCGTCGTTTTGAAGCTTTGGCAACTTTGTTCGCCCCAAGTTTCCACAGTTGTATAAACAAGAACCTGACCATAGACAGAGGTGGACGTGTGAACGAATAACCATCGCGCAGTCATTGTAGTGTGGCTGTAAGCTAACCAGATAAGTCATTGTAGTGTGGCTGTAAGCTAACCAGAGAAGTCAAGATGACGTTCCAATGAATATGTATGTCAGGGGGTGAATTGTAAAGTGCTTTGAACTGTCCCAAGGACTGTACACCGCGCAAGATAAGAACGTACCGCAAAAGGATTTTACCTTTATCAAATTTCACGTTTTTGCCTGGAGGGGGAGCTGAACTAATATTGGAGCAATAACAGGGTGAATGAGGGAGCAATAACAGGGTGAATGAGGGAGCAAAAACACGGTGAATGAGGGAGAAATAACAGGGTGAATGTTGGAGCAATAACATGGTGAATGAGGGAGCAATAACAGGGTGAATGAGCGAGTAATAACATGGTGAATGAGGGAGCAATAACATGATGAATGAGGGAGAAATAACATGGTGAATGGGGGAGCAATAACATGATGAATGAGGGAGCAATAACAGGGTGAATGGGGGAGCAATAACAAGATGAATGATGGAGCAATAACATGGTGAATGAGGGGGCAATAACAGGTAGAATGAGGGAGCACTAACAGGATGAATGAGGGAGCAATAACAGGGTGAATGAGGGTGCAATAACAGGGTGAATGAGAGAGCAATAACAGGGTGAACGAGGGAGCAATAACAGGGTGAATGAGGGTGCAATAACAGGGTGAATGAGGGAGCAAAAACAGGGTGAACGATGGAGCAATAACAGGGTGAATGAGGGTGCAATAACAGGGTGAACGAGGGAGCAATAACAGGATGAATGAGGGAGCAATAACAGGGTGAATGAGAGTTGCCAGCAAACCCATTGTAATTCATCAAACAAGATTTAACTCTCCCAACTCAGCTTCATTCTACAGTATTAGGCACAACCAAAGGGCATTAACTTGGATCACAATCAACCAACCAATATCAATTTAAGAATGATTGCAGTACAAAATGCTGATTTCGTGTTTTTCTGAATTAACACACGTCTGAATAATGGCTTACCTTTGAACGTTGATTTATGTTACCAACTTAGCAGACATTGTTTTACAGTTGGAATAGTAACCATTGAGGTGGTTCACACTTGTGAGAGGTGGCTCACAAAACGTGGGTTCACATTCATTTAGAGAAGACGCAGTTTATTGGGAATAAATCGATGCGTTTTTATCAAGCGTACATTTAGTATTGTAATAATGCAAGTGTCACATCAAGTACCCTATTTTGGACACCGGTCATAATTATGTAAACCCGGTTGTTATAACATATATCATACTATGTACCCCTCGGTCATTATATATATATATATATATATATATATATATATATATATATATATATATATATATATATATATATATATATATATATATATATATATATATATATATATATATATATATATATATATATATATGTGTATATGTATATATAATATATAGGCAATACTTACACATAATAATCACATAATCAAATTCACAATTTGTATAAAGAGGGTGCCACCCACTAACTGGCTAAAATTAACTCAGCAATACACTTAGGCATATTCATCGTTTATTTCTAAGGTGCGAGAAACAAAAATAGAAGGGCAGTTAAGAACAAGCATGCAAAACAATAGCACAACTCGGTCACAATTAATGTATATTAAAGTTGCAACCTGTTAATTGTCCTTCATTTAGCAGCAACAAACTTCTGAGGTGATATTGAAATGTCGCAACTGGATGGGAACAATCTACTATTTTTACAATTTAATTCCAGAGCTTAACATCACGTTGTCTAATGGTTATGTGTAACATGTGACATATTGAAATCGGAACATGCATTTGTTCTGCTTGAAATGCCATTATTTCTCGTAAACATATCCTTCATAAATGTAATAGTCATGATAAGTGTATATATGAATTGAACAACTACACATTCGTACATTTTTCTTAATGATTAATCGCTAGTTTCGTGAACAGATGCGTCGTGTGCAATGTATGGAGCTGACATAATTAAACGTAATTCAGATTTGTGTAGATTGAATTAAGATACTTACGGCACTTTCCTTTCACACTTCAATGCAATAACCTAGATATGGATATATAAATGTGTAATATAATTTAACTAGAACAATACTCTCAACGTCTTCTGGCTTTACTTATTATACCATTATAAGAAACAACATAGTATAACTTTATAAGAAACAACTTTTCGTTATATTACTTTTTTAGTACATAAGGGTACTGAATAAAATGGATAAGAAAAAAGACTTAGTACTATATACACATTGAGCAAATTAACTAGTATTACCTTCTTATTCCACTAAGTAGTCACACCTGCAACCTTACATTGTATTTGATGTATACGTACATTCAAGAACACACATATACAGACGCAATCACGCACGCAAGCCCGCACGAACATACACACACATTCATGACATGTGTGATAATATATTTTGGATAATATATTTTTTTTCTCATAAGAAATTGATTTCCGGTCATGCGTGGTACTTCTTTATGTGGGCCTTCACGGAAGTATTCGGGGTTGCGTCCTTATTCCGATGTGACTTAGTAAGTCGGCGGCGGACCTGGAGAACACAAACAATCGAATTCGCTTGGACAGTAAGTCGACTGTGTAACACCTTTGTAAGGTATATAGTAGAAGGTATTTTGAACGACCAACACCCTAGAAAAAGAACGTTTATAACGATGCATCACCTGTCAAACCCGGCCAAAGACTACATAAGCCGCCCACGTAAATACACACATACAAACATACACACATGCATACATACATACATTCATTCATTCATACATGCATACAAACATACATACATACATACATACATACATGCATACATGCATGCACGCATACACGCAAACACATATACACGCATACATCATACATACACACATACACGTGTACATACATACATGCATACACGCATACATACATACATACATACACGTGTACATACAAACATACATATATACATACATACATATATATGTATACAATATATATATATATATATATATATATATATATATATATATATATATATATATATATATATATATATATATATATATATATATACAAACACACACACATGCATACATACATACATACATGCATGCATACATACATACATACATACATACATACATACATACATACATACATACATACATACATACATACATACATATATACATATTGTTATTGTGATAATAAATAATTGAAAACGTTAATTGAAACTTACAATACTGGCAATAAAACAAACAGTCAGTCTTGACTACCTACTAGAATCAATCACAAGATTCGTAAGTTAGCAATTATATAGAGTACGCATTAGTCAGAGGCTAATTACGTGGAATGAGTGTTTGATACATGTTTGTATTTAAGTACTGTCTAACACATACCTGCTTTCAATAATATTAATGCTAATACAATAAAAAAAAATGCTATAATTAATTAATTAAAATATATTCTCACCAAATGAGATTAATGAGGCGATGGAATGAGCGTCTGATTGGATAGATCTTTCGGTCGTGGTTGCATTGGTCCTATAACGTAATAAGTCGTTAGACAGATTCTTTACAAATAAGCAATACTATTGAGTTGTGCACAATAACATGAAAACATTCATATTTAGGCAACAAATGGTAAAAAGTTACATTAATTTAAGAAAAAAACGGGGGATATTATTTTTGCCGGGCGGGCGGCGGCGGCAGCAGATGGGTCAAATTCCTCAGCGACATCGACGGTCAGTGCAAAAATCGTGTCCATGTTTGTTTCCTTACATTGTCAAATATTGTCATTCCACAGCAACTCAGAACATCTGCGTATGTTAAAAGATTATGTGTTGCAGTGGAGCAAAAATAATATCCCCCGTTTTTTTACTTAAGCTAATGTAACTTTTTACAATTTCTTGACTGAATATGAATAAAGGGAAACAGTTCTATCCAAAACGAGTGAAAACAAGTAAATGTATGCGACCTTTGCATATGATCTAAAAGATCAAAGAAATAACATGTTCATATACACAACAAGAAAGGCCTAGTCCTTGTGCGAAAGAAATAGATTTAATGTAAATAATATGGGAATATGTGAAGTGTTAATTTGTGTAAATTTTTATTATGTTGGCTGTAGTTCTATTTCGAATGTACGCAGCACGCGCTCGTGAGCGGGTCAACGGGACGTGGGGAGTGGGGCGGGTCGCCGCAGGTCCACAGGGATCACGCCTCAGTTACACTTCCTGGTGTGTTACAGACGAATGTAGGGCACAGTCATTTAGATATGTGCAATTAAAAAAAATAATATCATCTGACATAACTGCATTTGAGCCAGGCACATTGGCAAATTTGCTGGTACAACATGTTGACAGAAATGAGTAAAAACAATACGGATATGGCACTTTTATGCATTTTAGATGAGTTAGAAGTACGAGACTTGGACTAACGTCTATCAGCATGTCAGTGATATGATGACAACATCAGTTAAGAAGTTTCATAATTTTGTATTGTCCCGTTTTCTCATAATCATACAAAACGTTATTATGGTCGCCAATGGGATTAGTGACAGTAGGCTGAACCCCACCGAGTCGATACCAGAGGACAGGCGCTGTCTTAGGAGTGACGCACCAGGCGCAGTGGAAGGAATGACGTACCGAGCGGTGTTGTACATTAAATGTGACTTAACGAATAGTATCGGACTCGACTACATGATATTAGTATAGTTAGTTTAATTTGTTATTATTTTGTTATGATACAATGTAATTAAATTCAATTAACCTTAGTGTATTATCAATTACAACTACACAGATCATCCTCTAGGTGACACCAAGCAATAATGTTTATATAAGTATTACACTTCTGTTACACTTCTATTACTAATACTAAATAAATGAAGTATTTAATTGTACACATGTGATATATTATTTTCAACATAGTTTTAATTAATGGCTGGCCGAACGTGAATTGTTAACTTGATTTGTATGACAAACCATTTGAATGTGTACAATTAACTGAACAAAAAACATATCAATACATATAGATTGAAAGAAACACATATTCAATAGTTATGCAGATATTGATATAAATATTTGTTTTTCACACTTAAGGAAGGTAGTAGAAAAGAGTAATCAATCTTGTTAAATCTTATAAAACGACGCTATTAGTGGAATTCACTTCGAGCTGGCCTGTAATCCACCATTGTGGAAGAGGCAAATAACGGACATGTTTTGGAAGTGTGTCAGCTTACTCAGTACCCGAGTGGTGGCGCCACAACTCATAATTGACATAGCACATGGTTGAACTGGTACGGTGTACCTACCGATCGGCATCCACAGCAGAGGGCTTTGCAGCAAATCACGGCGGACAAGATGGAAACGACCAACTCAACGAAATATATGACAATGTCGCTGTATAGTACGGCAGTGTGTAAGCGGTACAACCGTCGGGCCTGGTTAGCACGATAATCCTTGGTTTAGCATTCAAAGTGTTATCGCAAATAAAATCACATAAATAAATACGAACTAATAATACACATTGGGGGCTTCTTATTTTAAAAATATCGTACGAATCAATCGAACGATGCAAGGCATGGCTTTTGTAATGACAATTAATTATCACAATGTTTTACACTGTCAATAAATTATGTGTAAAAACGTTAAAACATTAAGAGAAAGGCGGGTGGTCACCACCAATACAACTACCCTAAGATGCAAAAGTACGCAATATTTCAATATTACGTTTACACAACACTGACACTGCATCCTCCATGTTTGTTTCCTTACATTGTTGTAGTACGCATCCTCATCATGACGTTGCTATAAGCTCAATGCGCTGTAGATGAGAAAGAAGAGCACCATCACTGCCCAAGCCGATGAAATGATTGACATCGCCATGAAGGTAATGATCTGAAAAAGTTGAAAATCAACGGTAGTTCACATTATACGCATGCAAGCACGCTCGCGCGCAGGCTGGCAAGCACACACACACACACACACACACACACACTCACACACACACACACACACACACACACACACACACACACACGCACGCACGCACACATAATAACAGCGCTGTATCCAGTCCTTGAGACTGCTCAAGACATTTTACATTCCACCGCCAACTCGACTTATCTGGGAAGCATTCATCCACTCTGTAATTACTGCACGAAGACACTGTCTGTAGCCAGGTGCAGTTGAGTGAACTGGATCAACGTGGGGTGAACGAAATTGCCCAAGCTTCGAACCGGCATCTTGAAAATAAAACTGGCTGCCAAATCACAATATGCCGTATTCTAGATGCAGCTTACATATGACACTCCAAGTGTTAAAGATTGATTTCGGTGGTTAAACCCTCATTTTCACTATCCGGAAGTAGATTTTGACAAAATGAAATTAGTTTATGGCCGTTATATTATATTTCAAGATGGCCGCCACACTACTTTCCGCTTTTTGCTGATAGACACACATTTTCAGTGGCAATAAATACAGTTATGTTATTTTCAAATCACCACGTTGTTTAACAAATATATTTGCAAGCGTACCGGTCTCGACTCCCTTCCTGATTTCGATCTCGCGCGATCGGTACGGTGAGTAGGAGATCGGGGACCCAGTAGAGATTTTGCAACACGCGCCAACGTAACCCGATCTACATTGGTTAAATTTTAAGTAAATCCTGAGACATAAACTTTTTGACCATTGTTTGATTTCACATGGAATGATCCAGGTATATATAATTTAGAACTATGTGTTCATAAGGTTTTTCTTGCATGTCACAGCAATATTTACATAATGTTCTTACTAGAGATGGAATTGGTAGTAAAATCATCTATTTCATATTGTTTTGTAATCTCATGCGTCAATCCGAGATATGTTTTCAGCATGAAGCCACTTGAATAGGGAATCCAAATATTGTGCATTACGCAGGCATTGTACCTGCCTTTCATATAAAATAAATTGTAACTTTATCCCTATGATCATAAAATTTTTGGCTGCTATATGTAGGCCACTTTTCGCTATTGACCAACTTTGGAGATCGGTATCTCATAAACTAAGCAACATAGAAACTTCTCATATATGTAGGTGTGTTACTGATCCAAATAAGATACATTTGTGTTCTAACATGTTTTACTGCTGAACTCGCTCGTTGGCTCAATTTCACAACGACAAACACACACCTTCAATGGCAGATTGTGGGAGAACTAATGTACATTAGTGTGTATGTTACTTCAGGGGCAGATTGTGGGAGAACTAATGTACAGTAGTGTGTCTGTTAGTTCAATGGCAGATTGTGGGAGAACTAATGTACAGTAGTGTGTTTGTTACTTCAATGGCAGATTGTGGGATAACTAATGTACAGTAGTGTGTTTGTTACTTCAATGGCATATTGTGGGAGAACTAATGTACAGTAGTGTGTTTGTTACTTCAATGGCAGATTGTGGGAGAACTAATGTACAGTAGTGTGTATGTTACTTCAATGACAAATTGTGAGAGAACTAATATACAGTAGTGTATATGTTACTTCAATGGCAGATTATGGGAGAACTAATGTACAGTAGTGTGTCTGTTACTATCATGTACAAATGATGAAGAATCACCATGCCAAAATCTAAGAATTCTTGCACAAATAGTATTTCAGTTATTGGCATTTTAAACTGAACAAGAAATCATCATGATTTCCGAAAATATGTAAAATAAAAACACTTGTTTGTATAGTTGCATGCCCCAAATTCGTGTGTCGCAAAATTCCGTGGCAACGCGGTATTTTATCGTTCTGAAACTAGTGGTTAGTCATTGGAAGTGTTTATGCTGAACTGACAAATGCAGTCGTGGACATCGTATCACAACAAAATATGATTTCTTTTCTCGAAAATAATAGTCGAATAGTTGTGTTAACCTTGCATAGGCGAACCAAAACAAAAGCTGCACGAAACGAAGACGAGGTTAGACAACTCGAATATATCCTTTATTTATAAAAATATGATATAGCATTTTAGCCATAACTGTTCGTTTCTACATTGTACATCATTTCAGTCTGCTGGATTGTTTTGTCTAGTTTATACTGTAGGGCTGATCTACAATGCGATGTCTAAATCTAAGTCTACGGCGCCGTCGATGGTTTCGTGTATTTGTTTTATCACAGACAGTGCGCACTTAAAAAACTTTTTTTCCGATGCAATAGGTCTAAAGCTAGGATTCCATATGTACGGATACGGCATGCGGAATGCGTTTTGCGTGATTCCAAGCATGCGGAACGCAGTGCGTTTTATTTCTCTTTCCGCTTCCGACTAGACGACTGTGTGCATTCAGCATCGCGTTGAACTGGCCCGTATAGCAGCGCTCGTGTTTAGAACAACAACAAATGACAATTATCATTGGGACAGCTTTTAAAGTGTTGCAAAGCAAAAAGCGAAAGCACCGTTGGTGAGTTCACGGCATCATTATAAAACGGAATCAATGCGGTGCGTACAATCACCTAGTTCAGGAACTACAGCTGGATGGGGAGAAGTCCAAACAGTACTTCCGGTTGAGCAGGGAGCAGTTTGCACAAGTGTTGTTTTATGTGGAGGCAGACCTTGTGAAGTACTGCATGTCGAGAGATGTTATATCGCCAAGACAAAGGCTTGCCTTATGTCTGAGGTAAGTGACCATACAAGAATATTATGTAAAAATTGTTTGTTTTACTTAATGTACAAGTATGTGTATATACTCTGTCTGCATCATGTGTAACTTATATATATATATATATTATATAACATATACTATTGCAACTGTGAAAATGAACTACAATAATAAAACTGTACTCATTTTATTACAATGAACTTCAATAAGAATACAAAACTTTGGTCTTTTTATCAACTGTTCTAAACTGAGGAAAGAAATAAACACTACGTGACAACTTACACATTTAGTTGCATATCATGTAATTATGAAAATAAACAAGTACTGCTAAATAATGCGTAAAATTAAATATACAATTATAACTGTGCATACATGCATACAGTGAACACCAGTGCAAATACAGACCAATTGTTTTAAGACAAGTAATGTATAAAACAAAATATACAACTGCATATGTTTAATTAGAATGAAAATATAGACCAATTGTTTATAAGATGATACATTTTCTAGAAACTGAGGAATGACAAAAATACTATAAAATAAAAGAGAACCTGTATATTGATCTGCATATTGTGCAATTATAATGTATACATACACTGCTAATGTATAACAACTGTACAATTACACAACTGAGGAATGGCATATATATGTGACACCTTGCACAAATACATGCGTGCTATACCAAGTATAGACAATGGTAAATTCCATGCCAACTCACCTGGTGGTTATCATGTGTCCCTTTCTTATTCCAATAAAAACAATCAAAACAATACCTACAACCAAAGGTATTTTTTTCTGCATCGTTTTTTCTTTGAAATATTTGTGGGGGAACAACTTGGGAACCACCAGATGATTTGGCATGGAATGACCCACATGTCAAACATACAATGTACATGGAAATAGCTCAGTAGCTATGTTTACTACACTTCACACAGTGTTACCGTCAAACCTGGGGCAATTGGTTGTAGAGCATTAGTTGCTCACTTGATCCAGCCACATGTTCATACACCAATTGTTGCGAATGTGCTAGCACATCAGATGGTCCTGGTGCTGGAACCAGTTGAGCTGGTGGAAGTGTGGTTATATGCACTGGCAGCATCAGTGGATTTTCTGCAGTAAAGAACAGTTGTGACACTGAAGAAATTATCGAGTTGTTGCTGGCAGCTTTTTGGAGCGCAATGCACAGCTCTCATAGAACACATCATCAGCGTCTTTTTGAAGACACCCCATCACCTGCTTGTCCAGATTCTGTTTGCTTTTCGTGGTTTCTTTAATGAGTTCCGTCAATGATATTCCATGTAATTTTGGTCACATTTCGTTCTTTTCTTACTCCTTATTGTCGAGTTGCTTGCTGGTGCTAGCGTGTGAGCATTTGAAGCATATCTGCCAGAAGCTGTGTTCGTTGGTTCTGGCGAAGCAATACTTGAGCTGTAAATATGAAATGTACATATATATATATATATATATATATATATATATATATATATATATATATATATATATATATATATATATATATATATATATATATATATATATATATATATATATATATACACACACATGCATATGTGCACAAATACTCGCACGTACACACACGTGCACACACACGACAGCTATGGTATATTATTGCTTATGTAGATAAATTGGTTGCATATATAATGTTCCTTTATTTTTAAGATTTCTTGCGACTGGGGAATCATTCCGCTCCATTGGATTCAGCTATCGTGTGGGCGCTACTACAGTTGGTACTATTGTGTATAAATGCTGCAAAGTGCTGTGGGAACGACTGATGCCTATCTACATGAAACTACCCCAGGACAGTGACGAATGGAAACTCGTAGCTGCTAATTTTGAGCAGAAATGGGACTTTCCCCACTGTCTAGGAGCACTATATGGAAAGCATGTGGTCTTGGAAGCTCCTGGGAAATCAGGGTCCCTTTACTATAATTACAAAGGGACATTTTCCACAGTTATGATGGCTTTGGTTGATGCTAATCTGCAGTTTATAGCTACTGATGTTGGCTACTATGGTCGTAACAGTGACGGTGGCATTTTTTCCAACTCTAACCTTGGAAAGTCTATCGCAAGAAATACTCTACATTTTCCAGTGGATGCACCTCTACCAGGAACAGATGATCTTGGCACTGTGCCTTATTTTGTGATTGGTGATGAAGCGTTCCCGTTACAGGAGCATCTGATGAGACCATTTCCTGGCAGAGGATGCCCACAAGATCAGCAGATATACAACTACAGACTGTCTCGGGCGAGGCGAATTGTAGAAAATGCCTTCAGTACATTGGCAGCGCGATGGCGAGTCTACCATTCCAAAATGGCCGTAAGACCCCAATGGGTTAATGACATTGTAAAGGCTACATGTGTACTACACAACATGCTGCAGGCTAATACTACTCCAGCAGAAGTGACAACGTTGTTAAAGGAAGCTGAAACCATGACGAATGATGGCCTGCAAGGCATTGCTAAAGGAGGCAGCAGAGCAGGGAGGGATGCCATTGCCATAAGAAACATATTTCAGGAGTACTTTGTCAGTGTTGCACCTGTGCCGTGGCAGCATGCTCATGTTAACAAAGGTGTTTTCACTTAGTGATATCATACCTAGCAGTGGTGCTGTTGAACTCATCCTATGTCTGAAATGTGTCGCTCATTTCAGAGTCGGATCCTGCTGGAACATTACTTTATGTGCTGGAAAAAAGAAAGATAATTTAACTATTAACTCTCCGCACAGTTTCAGTTGAAACACATTTTTCTGAAAGAACTGAATGATGTCTATTCAATAAATGCTAAGATTACGGTAATCCATGAACTGCTGTTTCATTACTTCATGGTGTGAAATGAGGAAATACATTTTCATATAAAACCAAACTGTTCTAATATTTTTACCCGCTTTCCTCAACATATATGTCAAGAAAGCTCATTATTTCTAGGAACTGCCATTTATTGGCTCTTTCCGCCAGCTGGCCACTCTTTGATGATCGGATTTCTCGTCTTTTCTTGACATATATGTCACGCAAATATGAACCTGAAAGTTTTAACACAACAATATTAAGTATTGTATACAGACCAAACATTCCATATTAGCATATATATATATATATATATATGAAATAGGGTATTACATATTCAGGCATTTAACCAAATAAATATATATATAATATTTATTTGTTTAAATGCCTGAATATGTAGTAACCTATTTCATTTTTATTTTGAACTTTCCTCGCAATATACGGAGTACTTTTCTCATCAGCAATAAATAATATTTACACACAATTGTATGGGGTTCTCTAGTTTAGTACCAAGTCCCTACCCCGTAATAGAAATGGGATAAGTGTACTACATTTACTTAGGTTTGAGAAAAACAATGACAATAGCACATTGCCACGGAATTGCTCGACGCACGAATTTGGGACACTCTGTCTATAGACCTAGTGCTAGTAGTAGTAGGACCTATAACTGTAAACAGATGTACACTAGCGCTGTCTCTAGACCTAGTGCTAGTAGTAGTAGGACCTATAACTGTAAACAGATGTACACTAGCGCTGTCTCTAGACCTAGTGCTAGTAGTAGTAGGACCTATAACTGTAAACAGATGTACACTAGCGCTGTCTCTAGACCTAGTGCTAGTAGTAGTAGGACCTATAACTGTAAACAGATGTACACTAGCGCTGTCTCTAGACCTAGTGCTAGTAGTAGTAGGACCTATAACTGTAAACAGATGTACACTAGCGCTGTCTCTAGACCTAGTGCTAGTAGTAGTAGGACCTATAACTGTAAACAGATGTACACTAGCGCTGCACACTGCATGTACGAGTAGCACGTTATTATATTGTAGAACTGTAGGCCTACGGATGCTACGAGTCTGGTCCATTTATGGTGAATAGTGACAGTAGGTAGTGCTTATGCGTAGTACCTACCATCGTGAGCTTCTTCGACACCATTGCCGAATTCCCGTGCCATCACATTGTAGATACTACTCCACGTGTTGTGAATTTTCTGAGCGTCTTTGTACTCTGCACACTTGGGGTCGTATAAAATAGGATTATGACGCACTTCTTCCACCAGAACTTCTATTTGAGCTATTGGTAGTTTTCGTGACGGCATGTTTCAATCCTAGTCTTTATCAATGTATCCTTACCTACGCTGCCATTTTTAAACTTGGGGAAATACCTCTACATTGACGTCACTCCTGGGAATTCCCTGTCCGATTCGTGTGCGGATTCGATTTGAATCGCTACGTGGAGCTATTCGATTTGCCGCATCCGTGTCCGCACGACAAAACGCATCCGCATCCGCACACATGGAATCACTCCTATGAATTCTCACTATAGCCATTTATTGTCGCATACCGCAAGCCGCATCCGCATGCCGCATCCGTACATATGAAATCCTAGCTTAAGCCCACTGGCAACAAAAATGAGGCGGCTAATCAGACAACAACAGTTTTATGTACAATTGTTGTATAATAATTGTTTTGATTCAACTATAATTTCAAAGTAATATAGATAGGGAGAGCGCTAACCGATTGAACCTGCCAGATCGGTGTTTCCCTGTCTGATCGACACGGCCCCGATCGCACAAACACAAGAACTAATTGCTAGATCGGGATCGGGAAGGGAGTCGAGATCGGTGCGCTTTCAAAACTCTCTATTGTGGGATGAGTTGTACGCACGGAGTAAAGTTGATGAATGAAATGTTGGCTGAAAACAATCTACAACAGCAAGTTGCAGAACCTACGCACATCAGCGGACACATACTGGACCTGGCGATAGCACGTTTCCCAAGTTCGATCGTGTCCTCGAACACGGCGTATCCAGCAGCATATAGGATCATTACAGTGTTTTTTCCATCTATCTTATGCTAGCCCAGTGCCCGCTCGTACTATGAAGCAGGTGCGTGTTTTTCGCGGATTAGATCAGGGCCGCCTCTAGACAACTTGCATCAGTGGACATTAAGCTGTATGTGAGTACCATGGTTGACCAGTAGGAGCGCGTGGTCTTATTAGCCATTGACATGCACTTCTGCGTCACATCGCGAATGAAAACGTGCCGACGCAAGGAACAATGGTAAAACGATGACATCCACCAAGCCGTGGCATTGAGATATGCAATCGAAAAGAGATGGTGAAAAACAAAGCTCGAGGTCCATCGACGAACTGTGGTCAACACAGTGATCCAGCTAAGCGTGCTCACTGTGAGTCAGTGTTGTCATCATTCGACCAGCGGACATGGTTTTGTGTGGACAACACCCTGCTGAAGCAACCGGGCACGATTCGATCACAATCATCGAGCACTGAGAAACTGTGCAGTGACTTCGCCAATTACTTTGCAGAGAAAACACAAGGCATCATATTACAGATCCACGAGAAGCTGATCCGTGAGGAAGAATATTCTGATTATGTCGTTGAGGTGACAGCCAACCAGTGACGTATCAACTCAATCGACTGCTACCAATTAATGACGAGGAACGTACAACTGTCGGTTTCACGAACCGTTCGGTATACGTTTGACATAGATCACGTGACAATGGTTGCATCACGCATACGGTTGCTAACAATTGCACGTAACTATTGTCCTCAGTTGCTTAATTTACGCTAAACGTCCATATTGGTTCCTTCCACGTAATACTCCACACCCGGGGAATTTCAAATATTTGGGCCCCGGGCACGCACACACAATTTCAGCCCCATACATTCGAAACTGACGACATAGACAGACATACTTCTTTATATAATAGACGTGTTTGTAAGCCTTTCAGCAAACGACACAATACCCACTTGACACGTAGACTTAAATATGCCAGCTCTGATACCGCATGTGCCTGTTGTCACGAACTGAAAAAAGACAGACAGGATAGTGACATACCCTATTTTCCTTACGTTTTAGTAATAACACGATAACACATGCATGTGATAAAACGCTAGAGCGCATAATGCTTTCAGTGACGTCGTATCAACGCATTATTCGCTAATGTACTCAAAACAACATTCACAACCATGATTACCATTCCTTATTAAATTTTTTTAGCAATAAATGTATTAGTTGTGTTTACTATTGGCATATTGACGGAGTTTCAATCGACAGTATAATTTTGTGTTGATTTCATCTTACGACTTCATGGGGGTATCAGGTGCGCATATTGATGCGCAGTTAGCTTGATTTCCGAGTAAGCGCCTACCGTAATTGTAATGCCCTGATGAATGTAACTTTTTTGTAGTCAGTGTTTCTATGCTTCTTAAGTATAACATTAAGCACTTTAAATCGTGGCTTTTGACTTTTGAAAGTGACTGTGTCGCGTATTTTGACGTCACACGTAGGACTCTTGTAATACAGCCAGATTTAGACGAAAGTTACTACGAAACACATTTGAAAAACGACGACGTGCTTCCTGAGACGGCACTAGTGATGACAATACGGTACTCGTTTGATTGAACTTCAAGAGCGCTTCGCGGGTTGAACAATGACACCAATAAAACACACGAACCCGGAACAAGAAGGCTGTGAGAGGGGAAACTCGTTCAAACCTGGCTTGCTACAACATAAAGAAAGTTGACCTACGCAACCTTCTAGTAAACAATGTAGAGCAGCACGAATTCGATTGATGCCCACATCCGATACTACGTTTATACATATTACTAACGCATGCACGCACGCACGCACGCACGCACACACACCCACACACACACACATATCCCAAACAGTTGTCAAGCTTGCCATATATGCCCCAAAGAGGCACTTACATGCAGCTACAACTGAAATCAGACAATCTAAAAGAAGCTATGAGCAAAAACTAGCATGTAACATAACAAATGACAGCAAGAGTTTTTATGCATATGTCAGGAGTAAACAAAACGTACAAGACAAGGTTGGACCTCTAGAAGACAGTGCTGGAAATATAATATCACAGGGGTTTTTATTGGCGGAAGACCTAAATGGTTACTTCAGTTCAGTGTTTACCAAAGAACATATTAGTTCATTACCAGTTGCTGATGCTAAATTTCAGGGGGCTAAATCTGACTATTTAGGTCCGTTAGTTGTAACTCCAGAATTGGTAGCTAAGAAAATAAAGGCAATGAAGGATAACAAATCACCGGGAGTGGATGGGATTCCTCCAAAATTACTAATGGAAACAGTAGAACAAATCAGTATACCACTTGCAAGAGTATTCAACTTGTCATTAAAAGAGGGAGTTGTTCCGTTTGAATGGAAAGAAGCAAACATCATACCATTATTTAAAAAGGGTTCGAGAAATAAGTCAGAGAATTACAGACCAGTGCGTTTAACGTCAGTGATTTGTAAATTATTAGAAAGGTTAATTAAATACCATATGGTGGATTTCCTCGTTAAGCATAAATTATTAAATTCATCTCAACATGGATTCCTTAAAGCGAGGTCATGCTTAACAAATATGTTATGTTCAAGATGTTGCAATCATTACTTCAATGTATATATATATATATATATATTTAAAATATAGTTACCTTTTCACAAACCTTCATGTGTTGGCTCTTCTTTTATTATGTACATTTGACCATAAAATCATGTTCCTATTTGTCATTATCATGTCACGTTTTGGTTTAATTATTTTTAATTATGCTAAATAGTAAGGCTTAAATTAATGCAAAGTTGTCCTTGCTGTGCAGGTGATAATAATAATAATAGTCAGACTTCTTTTCGTGAATAAGAAGTGCCATCGTGTGACAGATAGAGAGAACTTGGCCTGTGTGTCAGAGGTTTTGATCGAATATATCAGCCAGCCGCCCAGGTACTGACAAAGATTGATGTCCATTCCATGCACCAGAACTTTGATCTCCACTATAACCTTGGTGAATACCCTAGGTGCTGGAAAGATGTGAAACGACAGGGTCCAGAATTGGTAGAAGGTATCCCGAATCTGGAACCGAAGGAATTTTCGGTAACCCTGATGGATTGTAATGTGGAAGTAGGCATCGATAAGGTCAATGGACGTTACCCAGGCTTCCCGAGTTAGAGATTGCCGTATGCTTTCTGCATACGAGAAATAAGTCAGAAAATTACAGACCAGTGAGTTTAACGTCAGTGATTTGTAAATTATTAGAAATGTTAATTAAAGACCATATGGTGGACTTCCTCGTTAAGCATAAATTATTAAATTCATCTCAACACGGATTCCTTAAAGCGTGGTCATGCTTAACAAATATGTTATGTTTTTTGGAAGAAATCACTAAGTGGATAGACGTGGGATCGCCAGTAGATATTATTTACTTAGATTTTCAGAAAGCTTTTGACAAAGTGCCACATCAAAGATTGCTACTTAAATTAAAAGCCCATGGTATCGGGGATAGCATAACTGACTGGATAGAACAATGGCTGACTGACAGAAGACAACGAGTTGTAGTAGATGGAGAAGTTTCAACTTGGAAATCGGTTTTGAGTGGGATACCTCAAGGATCAGTATTAGGACCTATATTATTCTTAATTTATATCAATGACTTGGACGACAGTATAACAAGTAACGTACTGAAATTTGCGGAAGACACAAAACTGTTTAGAAAGGTTAATACTGATGGTGATAAACAACATTTACAAAACGATCTAGACAGATTAGTGAAATGGTCTGAGAAATGGCAGATGCTGTTCAATTTTGGGAAATGTAAATGCCTACATACAGGACATGGGAACTTGAATGTAAACTATAAAATGGGAGCTACTGTTCTTGGTACTACTGTAAAAGAAAAGGACTTAGGAGTTACAATAAGCGCTGATATGAAAGTTTCAAAGCAATGTGGTATTGCAGCTTCAAAGGGTAATCAAATTCTTGGATTGATTAGAAGAAACATAACATGCAAGGGAAAAAAGTTAATTATACCTCTTTATAAAGCAATAGTTAGACCTCATTTAGAATACTGTATACAAGCATGGAGACCATATCGTAAGAAGGATATAGATACGCTTGAACGAATACAAAGGAGAGCAACTAAAATAATTCCAGAACTGAGAGACCTTAGTTATGAAGAACGTCCGAAAGAATGCGGTTTAACAACTCTAGAGACAAGGAGGTTAAGAGTAGATCAGATTGAAGTTTTTAAGATATTGAATGGGTATGAAAATATTGATAGAAATATGTTTTTCTCACTCAAGAAGGATAGCAGAACTAGAGGACATGAGGTAAAATTAGTAAAGCATCAATGTAGATTGGACATCAGGAAGCACTCGTTCTCACAGAGGACAATAAATGAATTGAACAAATTGTCTACAGATTGTGTAACTGCTAGCAGCGTGAATATGTTTAAAACAAGGTAGACACATATCTCAGTCAGGAAGGCGGGTTATAAGTAGATAAACATTGTTGGACTCTCGATAAGCCAATGGCTTCCTTGTCCACTTGCCATATGGGCCTTTGGCTTGGATGGCAACTCTTGTTAAATCTCTTGTTACATCTCTTCATATGTGTCCAGCGCACCTGTTCGAACGTCAGCGACCGTGACTCAGCATGGAGCGCCGTTCCACGACTACAACGTGGAACTATATCGGGTCCTCTGCTTAGCATAACCTCTGTTATGTCCGAATTAACATGTTCGGTTCATTTTGAGATTAATATTGTGTAAATATGACCAACATGTTTTTAATGTGGACACCCTGACCAAACAGAGATCAAAAGTGTATGTTTTTTCGAACAAAACCGGTTATTAATTAACTAGTAATGCAGTTATGAATGATTGAATTAAAATAAATGCTAGTATGTTTAATTAAGTACATATTAAACAATCTGGTTTGATGTTGGATTAATATTATTTGTTGTTTGGTACCGTCCTCTGTTGAATTGTGTGGCACTGGTGCCCGTTTGAAGAACATGCATCATGTCTAGAACGGCGCTCTTTCCAGCACGACCTATATTGTAGAAGGCGGTATTACTGGGCATTCGTAACGCGTCGCTGACTCTATTCACTGACGGGGTCGTGCGCACCAGAACCCTGCAAAACTGCATGAAATGCCATGTTTATATGTAGCTACTTATTACCCGGAGCTCGGCAAACAGGAAGAATAACTGTTTGGAACGCGGTCAAAGGCATTTCGCGATATACCACACATGATGCCACGTTGCGTTCGCAGTCTTCAGACCAGCCACATTTATAGGCCTACACAAGACATATATATTATTTCAGGCAATATTCCCCCCTGAAACGGAGGCGAGTTGTGGAGTCGTTTCAAAAAGGCCGGTGAACATTCTTTGAATACGTTCGCCAAACTAGTATTACACTATATCTGGTACAATTATCCTAAATCTAATAATTCGATAGTTGATCGCTTGAGTGGCGTGCTACTGATAGTAGCGCCTGTAAGAATCCAGCTCCCACGCCTGCTTCTCATTTAGAAATGCACATATATATATATTTGATTACTGTATTTGCTTCAACTAGTGTCAGTTAGAAGTGACATTTGATGATTGATATAAACTATTGGAAACCCTCTGGGTAAATCCATTAAGATTTCAGATCCCATCATTGGCTAGCGTCGGGTCCAATGGCGTATCTATGATCTTGCAAGGGGGAGGGGCAGTGGCAAGGTCCATGGATAGCGCGTAACGAGAGTAGTCTCAGAGAAGAACGCCCACCGCCAGGAGGAGAAGCATCTTACTGCAATAGCAGTTCGGCGAGGGACAGAGCGGATACTTCCTATCGGCCTTCCTAGCACTGTTGGCAAGTTCGGTATTTCTACCCTTGCTCCAAGAGGTCCTGCTCAAGAGGTAGAGAGATGGAACACGCACGCAAGATGGCCTTGGTGGACCCGCGACTGCTGGACACACTTCGCTCACCACCAACACCCCCACCCCCGACGAATACCCTAGGTCAGAAAATGCAAGCCCTCGATGACGAGATGATGTCTATCCTCGATAGAAAGGAACTCGACGACAGGACCAATGTATCATTGTATAATCAGGTGTTGCAGCGGTACAACGCCTTGTCCGATAAACACGTCAAGGAACCAGTACGAGTGGTCCCGGTGAACAAGTCGATGTCAGCAGCAGCGTCGGGGGCGGGAGCGGGGCCGGTGGCGGGGGCGGCGGCGGAGGGATCAGGAGGAGATCCTAGTAGCGGAATAGAGGCCGAAGTCATGGACACCGTTCCCAAGACCGTACAGGCCAAAGCCAGACGTTTTATGGAGCATCTGAAATGAGATAACACGTGGACCGCTCGTAGCGAACTGATGCACGAGGGTGTGCCGTTTGCCGGAAGTAACGTGGTGGATATCGTGAATGATCTGTTGCATAAGAGAAAGACCGATCCGACAGGATGGCAGCCATTCGCACGACAACTCCTAGTCATCACCCTGCCTATGGAGTTGGTAGGTAACGTCGCCAGGAGAGCCTACATACGGCAGGCGACGACGATGCTCACCCCACCCCTGGCTTTTGGCGTCATTTGCTAGTTGGGAAGACTTTTAAGGTGGTGCGTTACCTGTCCATAACACAGTGTGCGCTGCGATGAGCGATCCACAGGACACGTACCGTTCCGTCGTCGTTGCGCTACTTTGCTGTAGACTTTACTTGCTCGCCGACACTATTGTCTGACGTCTGATACTAGTAGGGTCACTATTCGGGATTTGGTTTCACTACAAGAGTTGCGGTCCACCACCGTCGTTGTGGGCGTGGTAGTGGGTGTTCTGCTTTGTGCTCCTCGTCACTCGTCAAGAGCCGTGCTGCGGAGTCAATGTCACCACAGCCAACACATAGGATCTCTTTTAATTGCGCCGAAGATTAAACAACTGAAGAGGGTCTACTTGGACCCGGAAGGGGTGTCGAGTTACAGCGGTGTCGACGCCTTGCGACGCGTCACGCGCGTGCCGAACAAAATCATCGAAGAATGGTTGTCGGAACAGGACGCCTATGCCATACACAAACCGGCGAAACGTCATTTCAGGAGACGACGCGTCGTCGTGGGAGGTCCACTTCAGCAATGGCAGGCCGATCTCGTCGACCTGTCGAATTTGAAAAATTACAACGACGGTATGACCTTTCACCTCAAGGTGATCGACGTCTCCACGAAAGTGGCTTGGTGCGTTCTGCTGAAGGACAAGTCCGCGACGTCGTTGGTGACGGCGCTGAAAAGAGCGTTCACCAAAGGCTGGCCAAAGACGTTTCAGACAGATCAATGACTCGAATTTCTGAATGAAATCGTTCAGGCTATGTTGAAGAAGGACGGCATCCATCACTTCTCCACTTACAACGCGGAGACGAAGGCGAGATTCGTCGAAAGATTCAATAGAACGTTGAAGACGCGCATGTGGGGTTACTTCACGAAACACCAGACGTGGTGATATATCGACGTCCTTCAGGACTTTGTGCAGTCGTACAACTACACCCCCACCGCAGCAAAGGCATGGCTCCGTCACAGGTGAGTGCGACGAATCAAGAAGAGGTGTGGCAGCGTCTGTACGGTCACGACGGTATGGGCGTGCCCAAGTTGTGTGTGTCGATTCGCGCGCGCATCAGTAAGTTCAAGAGACTGTTCAAAAAAGGCTACGCGGCGAATTGGAGGGAAGAGATCTTCACGATACACGAGGTTCAACCATCCGATCCACCCATCTACCGATTGATCGACCATCTCCGTGAAGTGCTGGACGGAACCTTCTACGAATAGGAGCTGCAGAAGGTGTCGGTACCCGCAGATAAAGTTTGCCGCGTGGAATCGTTTCTGTAGCGCTGCAAGGTGGGCAGACGAACGGAGGCTTTGGTGAAATGGTTCGGCTACCCCTCCAAATTCAACAGCTGTATCGATGCCAAGGCCCTCGTCCACTATAAAGACTAGCCGTGTGTCTGTCGTCGCTTCATTAGAGCGATGACAGACGAGACAACACAGGACATCACCACCACCATAATTACCACCGTCATAGAAGAAGAAGAAGGTGAAGAGGAAGAGGACAGTACTGACGCGCAGAGCGAGAAAGACAGCACTACTTGGAACCTGTTCGGTACCGTGTGTCCCAAAGAGGAGATGGTGTTTCTGTGTCAGGTCATTGTCTTGTACACGGTCATCCTGATAAGCATTTATAACCTGACAACAGGTCACGAGAATTATAATCTGTTGACGGCCCTGTTGAGTAGTTCTTTGAGTTACCTGCTGCTCAATGCCACGTTGAGACGCAATGGTGCACCCCGATAACATCTTGGCCCATTACACCACGGATTTGCCTCAACGCATCTCGGTGTCTGGCGAGTGGGAGTGCGGGCTGGCAGAGATACAGTGCCCGCATACTTGGTTCTACGTTACAGAGGAAGATGTCTGGTTAGTCCTCAGTGGAAAACATCATGTAGGTCTTATACAGAGTACGAAGTTAGCCTCTGGGTATTACAATGGTCCTGTAACATTGGTGATCCATGTCAACAAGGGCCTGAAACGATAAAGCACGAGCTAAATTGAGCAACAGTCCCGTCACTAAAAAAATTACGTTGCACTTATCATCCGACACAGTGTTCACCATACCTTACCACAGTGCGATGGTACCCATGTAGGATTCCGCAAGTCGGTCATCACCAGTCCGTCGGCAGCAGCAGCAGCAGCAATAGCAGCAGACAGCACATTCGAGTACGTCCACCCGAGACTAGGTGGAACCGATATCGATGTTACACCATCGGCCAACGTAGTTATGCCACCTACACAAAGTCCTCACCTCCGTACCCCTTCCGTATAGAAGGCGATAACTCGATCAACATATATCAAGGGTTCGATACCATATACATCTAAACGAACGTCGTGGAGTTTCGCATCATCGGCGACAGTATTGCACCTTTGTTGCGTCCCTCGCGGCGCCACGATATCTCATCGTTTTAATAACATCCACTACGTGCCTCTGTTGCGCAAGAAGTGCGGGACAATTGAAATCGATATAAGAGACGACACCGGACGACGCGTGCCATTCGAGTACGGTAGAGTGACGATGACACTTCATTTTCGACGGCGCCGGAGCGGGCTGTTCTGAAGATGAATTACAACGACTATTACGCGCGTCAGGCGGGTGGTGCGCTGCCCTACTTCGCCGGTGCCCCATATCAACGGGGTTATGGGCTAGGCAGTCTGAATGGATGTCTGCTACGTAACGTCATGCCAGTCATCAAGAGAGGTGCCGTGGCGTTGGATAGAGGAGCTCTGAAGACCGGCGTGCGCATCGCCGACGACGTCTTGTCCCGATAGAGCATAAAAAGGCAGCCAAACGACGCGTCACGAACGCTGGTAAGACTATGCTGCGTGGCCTTTTGACCCATGGTGTGCGACCTCGTAAATGCATAAAACGCGCGTCTGCGAAGAAAGGAGTCACTACAGTGACGAGACAGCGCAATAGGCAGACGCCCAAGAAACGTGAAGCCGACATATTCGACGACAATGGCTTTCATACATAGACAGTCGTGCGAGGGGGTCAAGGGCAAGCTGGATCTCTTTACCGTACCCCCGTCTCAGAACAGCATCGTCGACAGCCACGTAGTGGAACATCAGCCCAGCCTCTCTGGACTCGGGTGGACCGATAGAATTCCTGATACCTGGATCGGGAGACGATTACCTAAATCTCGCTACACGTGCATGTAAAGGTGACGCGAGCCAATGGGGACGATCTCGACTTGGCCGATCCCGTGGGGTCAGTGAATAACTGGCTGCATTCGCTGTTCAGTCAAGTCGATGTCTACCTCGACGGTACGCTTGTGACCCCTTCGACCAACACGTATGCGTAACGTGTCTACATAGAGATGCTGCTGAGTTACGGCACTGGTGCCAAGCCCACGCAACTGATGGGTCAGCTGTGGCACAAGGATAAGGCCACTCACATGGATGCCGTCGCGATAGTCAATGGAACCGCGGCTAACGAAGGGTTCGTGGCTCAACGAGCGAATATCGTAAGGAGTCGTGTCGTCGACATGATGGGTCGTCTACACGTGGATCTGTTTCTGCAGGATAAATTCTTGATCAACGGCGTCGATGTCAATATACGACTGATGCGCAGTAAGTCTGCGTTTCCGCTCATGGCTGGTTGGAGCAACCCCGATTACAGGATAAACATCGTCAATGCCACCTTGTTTGCAAAGAAGGCCACCCTTAATCCGACCGCGCAGATGGCGCACGTCAAGGCTCTCGAGAAGAGCACGGTCAAGTATCCGATGTGATCCGTCGACTGTAAGTTGTACTCCATTCTCGCGGGTGCTCGGTCGCACACGTACGAGAACATGTTCCTCGGTACCCTGCCGAAACGTCTGGTGCTGTGCTGCATCGATAACGATGCGTACAACGGTGCGTACGACAAGAATCTGTTTCACGCCAAGAATAACGCCATCAGCATCCACGCAGGGTACGTGGACGGACTACAAATACCCTCCAACCCTTTCTAACCGAATTTCGAAGACAACCTCTTCGTCAGGAGCTACATGAGCCTGTTCTGCTCGACCGGCAAGATGTGACAGGACGAGGGTAACAGACTGACTCCCAGCGACGTCCGGCACGGTTACACCTTCTTCAGTTTTGACCAGACCACCGACCAGTGCGATGGCCCCTGCTTCCATCTGGTATAAACGGGCAACCTGCGCATATAGCAGCATTTCCGCAACGCGCTGCCGACCACTGTGAACGTCGTCCCCTACGCCGAGTTCGAGTCCGTGCTGGAAATCGACAAGAGCCGCAACGTCATCTACGACTACTGAGATGGACACCCTAAAGATCGGCATACTACTGGCGCTGGACCCGCGCACCAGATCGATCTTTCGCGGTGTCGTTACGCATACGTTTTCGCCCGCCGGATGACTCGTGTTCTGTAGCATCCTTTCCTGGCGATTTTGTTACACTCGATCGTGTTGTGGCACGAATTGGTTTGGGGTATTCATTCGGCACGATTCCCAAGTCTCGGCAAACATACCAAGCCAGCAGAATTCCTGTTTGCTCTTTGCAGATATGAACCGTCTGTTTCGTAGATTTGTCCGCTGCATAAATGTGAATGTCCACTTTGCCACAAAGCATTGGAAAGACGTACCATTAGCAGCAATAATTGTGTCTTCAGGAGGACGACATGTGTTTCCAATGTCTGATCCTATTTGTTTTAGGATATCAAACCCTGCAACAGTGGCTTCGGCCCCTGTATCTGGTGTTGCTTGTAATATTGTGATGAAGCTATCATCAGCATTACGGTGAAGATGTGCATTGATTCTTTCCCAGAATGTCCAGCACGTGACTCTGACTCATTGTGGTCGATACATTTTTGTTTTTACCAGGTGGTTTGTTTTGACGGCAACACGTAGCCCAATGACCCATTTCTTTTGCAGATTGAACATTCACTGCGCCGTGCAGGACATTCATCATAAGTTTTATGAGCCGATTTGCCACAATAACCACATATGTGGTTATGTTTTGTAGTGGTGCTATTTCTAGTTTTGTCACGTTGCCATGATGTCTTTCCAATTTTGTTTATCTTCGTATTTCCTTGGTCATTGTTCGCAAGTGCAGATTCATAATTCCTAGCTGTTTCATCACTCCTGCAGACAAATGTTGTCAGCAGAGAAGGTGTGTATGTTAACAACTTTCGTCTTGTTTCTGGATCACGAATTCCCGACATAATTCGCGTGGTAAGTTGAGCGTCTATGCAATGCTGGCAAAGATCTGCCTTGTTGGCAATCTCTCTTAAGGCAATGTAAAATTGGTCGAATGGCTCGCCACCCTTTTCCAGGCTTTGTTCTAGTGCAATGTTTCGTTTGGCTCGAACATGTTCCCGGATTCGGTATAAGACGGTTATATCGTCATCCTTGTCTATACCGATGGGCAATTGCAATGTAGCCAGCATTTCAATAGAGAGACTGGCGCGCAACATGGCTCTCTGTTGTCGTGCTGGGAGACGGTCGAGCTGTTCTAGCTCTACGAAATCTTCCCATGATCGCCTCCATGCTGCTAGTTCTCGTAATGTTATATATGCTGCCATTGGCTCAGGTGGTCTAGTTCTAGTGTGTGGGCCGGTAAAATTGCGCTGGACGTTCGTCTCAGTGCGTGGAGTCTGTGAAACAGTCGCCATTGGCACAGTTGCTGCGTTTGTTCGGTGGTTAATTTTTGCGGGCATGTCTGTCAAAGGTCTCGCAGAGGAGATGCATCGACTTTCATACAATACAACAATGCAATACAGCAATACTTTATTTTCCCATGGAAGGAAATTCGTGTGCAGCGTTCATAAAATAAGATACTATAAAAATACATAATTACAAGCGGTTTCTAAAACATAATAATGATAAACCTAATTGAAAAACCTAATTGTGGTCGTCGCATCATAGATAAAATAGCATCATAGAGAAATGTAGTAAATAACAACGTATAAACGCTGCTAAAGAACACGCATACGCATGCATTCGCGCCCGCACACGCATACAACCTTATAATAAATATCAGCAGTATATCTACAAGCACATAAGACTGGTTCAGAAGCAACGTTAAAGAGAAGAGTCATTTAACAGTCGAACAGACATAGGAATAAACGATAGCCGTTTTCTATTTGTTTAGCATGTAACAGTTCTAAACCGTCTAGACGACGGCAGAAGGACGTATTCCTCATGCAACATATGCGTATTGTCAGCCAGAATGCGAGCGGCTTTCTGCAATACCTGCTTTTCATATAGAACTGTGAGAGTGGATGGTTTCGTACCAGTCACTTTGCTGCTGATGTTTACAATTCGCTGCAGATTATTCTTGTCTTTTTGTCTGACGTTCCCAAACCAACAGATAAAAGAAAACGTCAAAATACTCTGGATAAACGACTTATAAAACATGGATAAAATGGTATTATTATGTTAAAGGAACGAAGCTTCCTTAGACAGTATAGACACTGCTGGCACTTTTTATACGTAGCGTTCCACCTCGCTGACTACCTTCTACGCAATGGACACCGTGTCAACATCACGCACAACCAAGAGTTCGATGTGTCAGTTTCGGCTGATGTCTTTCATCGCGTGTTCCAGCTGTTCACGTTTATACTCGCGTTCTTCTTGCTTTGGCAATAAAGCGATACACCAGTTTGGTGCGCTTGTGGCGCCACAGCGAGAATCTTGGTTAATGCCAACGCTTGTGGCGCGCTCTCTCGGATCTTTAGGAAGTTCCGCAGCACCGGGTTTACTGGTAGCGCGTGATTTTTTCCATTTTTTTTGCCGCCAACGTTTATAGACAAACCGACCGTTTAACGTCTTAGTTCGAGCTCGAGGTCTTTTGCCGACTGTACCATATTAAAGCTCATGATGAGTGTAACACAACAGTAGTATTGAACGTGTTTTAGTACATACCAAAGTGGTGAATTAGAACAAACAAGTGTGCGCCTTACAGAGTCGCAGTAAGGCGATAATGGCTCCGTCGTGTCGACTGACGCCCCACTTGCATGGTACACCAAATACGCCCCTAGTTATTGGATACACAAAACCCGCTCCAACCAAACAGTACACGAAACATCCACCAATCGCACGATACACGAAACAGGTCCCAATCACATCGTGGAGTTTGGTATTGGGCATACTTTACTGCCGGTAAGAAATATGTTGTTGTAGACAAAGAAAAAAAATAACTGAGTTACAAAAATTAAGTAGTGAGGGAAATGTGTTGTTAACGTGGGTGCATATGCGCTCGCAAACGCATGTGCATTCGTGCAATCTTGCATACATTCGTGCATTGGTTCATGCATGCGTACGTGTATATATATATAGTATGTCGGATAAAAGAAAAGGTAATGTCTTATATAGAGTTGGCACCGTGCGTTGGGAATGCTCAAAGCGCTTTAGTGACGGAGTCAACTGGCAGACCTATTCATTTCAACACCGACTTATCTGGGAAGTATTCGTACACGCTGCACTTATTACGCGATGACGTTTATGTGTATTAATCGCTGCCTATTGCCAGGTGGTCATTTATACAGCTGAGTGAACTGAGGCAACGCGTAGTGAATACAATTGTCCAAGCTTCGAAACGGCTACAGGAGGATTCGAACCCCGGTTCCCACACCAACGTTCCAACCACTGTGTTACTGGGCCCCAGGTCGTGTCTGTCGTGGCAGTGTAGCATGTTTACTGGACCGTGAAAGCCAAACAGTTGTCTGTCTGAACGGAGTGTGTGGATGACTCACACAATCTCCTGCTAAACGACAGACCGAGGCTATTATCATCGCAGCACCGAACCAGAAACATTTACAAGATATCCCATGTGTTGACGTGTGCGGATGCAAAGTTGCCAAATCACCGACAATTCGCTACATCGGGATTACCATCGACTGTGGCTTAACAATATCGTCACACGCCAGTTCTCATGCCTAAGAATCAGACGCTCCAACCACCGTTCTATTGCGTACCAGGTCGTGTCGGTCGAGGTAGTGTAGCGTTTTCATTGGACCGTGTAAACCAGAACAGCGGCACTGAACACGTTGGCCACACAATGTACTCGAACGGAGTGCTATTGGAAATAGCACTTGTCTCCACGGCGAACTTGTGAGACTGTCGCGGACTTTTCAAATTCGGGCCATTCAGAGGGCTGCTGATTATAATTATTATTTCCTGAAATGTGTACACGACCCAACATGAACCATCTGCTAGGCGGCGCATCCATCGCATCTACGAAAATAGTTCTGCAAAAAAAACCCACTTTAATTGACAGTATTTGATGTGTTGGTCCTTGTTATTTTAACTGGCTATGAATGTCTTACGTTGTCCCTGTGGTGTGCTGTTTACCAGCTGCACTCTTTCCATTATATCTTGTGTATCGGGTGTAGATGCGACTTTCCTGGACGTAGCACACAACTGAAATTTATACAGCCCAAACAAGCGGTCATCACTACGCAAAACAACTCCATAATTAGGTTAGTTCAGTTAATGTATTATACTCGATGTGAAAATTCGTTTGATGAGTCATTTGTATATTAAAATAATTTTATATGACATCCTACCATGGATAAGTTTAATCTACGAAAACAAAGACGATTTGTAAAGAAGCCGCATTACGTGTAACTGTCATTGGATATCAATATTGTGCTAAGCACTCCTGTTAATATTGCGATAACCTTCACCAAGAGCACCTTATTAGCAGGTAACGCCTGCAGCAGTGGTGTGTTGCCTTGTGTCGTGCGTGTAGCGCTGTCTCGCTCGCGGAATGTTGTTGGTGTTTGCTGAGTTCACGGGGACATATAATTATTTTAACGTCCTGGTTTTTATTGATTGTGTAAAATGCCAGAGATTTGAAGATCTGAGTACGCGCTTGAATGCATAATATATGCACGCGCGTTTGCGTATGTGCTTGTGTGTGTGTGTGTGTGTGTGTGTGTGTGTGTGTGTGTGTGTGTGTGTGTGTGTGTGTGTGTATGTGTGTGTGCGTGTGTTTGTGTGTGTGTGTGTGTGCGTGCGTGTGTGTGTGCGCGCGCGCGAGCGACCATTTTAGTTGTTACATCGCAAGATTTTGAATATTCTAAACTCACGGATTAGTAACAATAGTCCATTAGTCAGACAAGATTTGATTCTCAAATTGGGGGAATAATTCCACTATGATTTTCAGTTACACGAGGGAGTCGCAGTATCGTGTGCCACAACAAAAACAGCCTGGTTCTTCACTGCAGGAATGTTGGTGTCCTCGTGAATGGTCGTTCTCCAGTAGATTTCTTCGACTTCTGATTCGTATTTCTGGGTTATAGTATTCCCAGGCTCAGGATGGTTAAGCGAACAATGATTCTCCCATGTATTTTTATCATGACAACAGCACGGGGCTGAAGCCTCGTGTCCCCCAACAGTTTGTGTGTTCTAGTTGGCCCTTTCTTATGTAGTTTCATCGACCGCGATTCGGTTAAATGAATTTCCTTATCTGAGCTGTTCAGAAAGCATGGTTTTGGTGTTCCCTCACAGCACTTTAGTGGGCTTTGCTCTCTAGCGTGGTCCCTTTGGTGATGGCAGCATACACATCAGTTTCGGTCTATATATCATTCAGCCTAGCTTTTTTCATGTGTTGGCCGATAGCTTTCGGGAAGTTGAAGCTGATGTGAACTCCTCCCAAGAGGAAGATGACATTCTCAAGCTTTGTATTCGGCCAGAATAATTATTATTCTCTTGCATATGTTGTACAGTGGCTGGTCAGCTGTGATGATGGCATGCTTCTGGCCCATGTAGTTTGGAATTTCCACAAAGCGATTAATGACAGTGGTGAAGTGTATCGTTATCATCTGCTGGTGCCTGGAGAATGGATAACATCCCTGCTGCTGTCACAAGGGGTCAACGATACTGGTGGCTCCGTCCAGAGCTACCCAGGCTCGAACTAACCGATCCTCTTTATCGTCTTTCGTGACGCCCCCCAGGCCAAATCGTTTTTGTTTCTGAACCACTATACCTCTATCTTCTTCTCATCACTAAATGAAGGTGACATGATGAAGCCTTTGAAACTCCCGTATTGCTTCCCTGACGTCCTTGTTGTCCCAGGAGCTGTTGCTTCCCTGACGTCCTTGTTGTCCCAGGAGCAGTGGATCATCCGCCATTTGACGGCGTTTTACCGATGCTTTCGCTGGACTGCACACACTTGCCTTGTTTGCTATGCTAAGCGCCTTTCCCACTCTATCCATAACACCCCTATGGGAGTACAGCCAACCAAAAATAACTGCATCAAGCGACAGATTTGTAGGCGTAATTTTTACACTTATGATTACATAGACAACATTAGATTCCACAGTTGCAATTTCCGCTACAGCCCCTTTTTAGAATTTTCACCTTTGAATTAAAAAAAAATGTACGAACTACCCCATGGGCACAAGAGCACGTCTGCACAATGTTAGCCACAGATATTGTGCTTGCAAACAACTTTGATGTAACGGTAGACAAATTTCGAGAAAATCACGTTTGTATTGAATTATTCGATATATTCTTGTGTAAATTCAAAGATTAAAACCTACCTGGTAACGCAGGCACCACATCCGCAAATATGTTGTGCTTGACGATGCGTCACCCGTCCCATTAGCTGCTGTAGCCCCTGCAGGTAAGATGTTATCGTGTCTAGGTTCAGGACGGAAATCACGAATGCGCGGTTGATATCTTTGAAGGCGGTGCTAAAATTAAAGTGACCCAGTGTTGCCCTTGACTGTTTTGGTGACATTGTTATGGTATGTGACGGTGTCCCAGTTTTGCCCGTGGCTGTGTTGGTGACATTGGTATGACATGTGACGGTGAATCACGAACGCTATATCGGTGCTAAATTTAAAATAGGCGTTTAACATTTATATACAGCGACGTCTGATTTTGAAAAGTAAACGTGTCACGTGCGTGCGTGTATAACCACGCAATAATACACCGTTTGTTTATGCAGCCAGCACTCGTAATATTATCTGGCTGAAAACACTCGAGTGACATCAACAAACAATATGTTATTCTCTTTATATAACATAAAATAAAATATTTGAACATGCTTTTTCACTTCCTACATTTGTAAACATGCTGGGGCCGGTCTCACAAAGCTTCCACACCGTAAGATGATAGGAAATCGTACGGTATGAACGTCCGTGATGCGGACGTTGGACGCAGGTTAGGTACTCCGTTCGAAGTGTTTTAAACTTCAGCTGGATTCTCAGAACGAAGTAGCCGTGGGTGCGTTCGTTATGCATGCATGGTCATGTATGTGAGTACGCGTGTGCGTTCGTGCGTGCTTGCGTACGTGCGTGCGTTCGTATGTTTGCGTGCATGTGTTTGCGTCCATGTGTGTGTACATGAGTGTGGAATCACTTTCGGCCGTACAGTGCAATACTACACACGTCTATACAATTGTGTTTACCGGGTGTATTTTGGGGTTGAATGAAAGATGGCATATGTAAGTATCTCTATGGGGATGTGGGCCCCATAATTGCGTTGAATTACATCAATGCATCAATGTTTGCAAGCAACGGCGATAGTTCGCTCACTTGCCTACTAGCAATGGCTTAATTTTTAATGTGGCCCTGTGCGAAATGTTATCACGACCATGATTCAGCACGAGGTGGACCTGTTCATTAATTATGCCCTGAGTCAAACCATGGTTCAGCACGCATTCACGTATGAGACCTACACGATACCAGTGTACTTGAGCTTTTTTTCAGGATTCTGTTGGATAAACTCGAAATTCCAGTGCTTGGGTTGAATGTGTCATTTTATATGGACAACTTAACCCACATATAATTTACCTTTTACAAAGCCAAGTGTACTACTTGGTGGGGAAAGAGGCGACGCTGGACCGTCGGTAGATCAGTTACAAAGATACAATCCAGAGAGAGGCACGTGATTGCCATCCGAGAACGCGGTGGGTTGCCCAGTACTGGAGGAGGGGGTAACTTCTATCGTGGAATGTTGTTGACGTCTGATGGGCTCTTGGGGAAAACACAAATGTTAACCGACTAAAGTGTCGGTCATTTGAAGAGAAAACACGTGATCAATATATGTGTGTGCATGAAATGTATGTGGTGTGTGTACGTGTGTATGTGTGCATGTGTGTGTGTGTGTGTGTGTGTGTGTGTGTGTGTGTGTGTGTGTGCGTGTGCGTGCGTGCGTGCGTGTGTGTGGTGTGTGTGTGTGTGTGGGCGTGCGTGCGTGCATGCGTGCGTGCGTGCATGCGTGAGTGTATGTATGCGCGTGTACGCTTATAAAACAAGTCAGAAAAGTACCTAAACTGCAATATACAAAAAGCACGACCCAGTTCCTCGATACACCAAACACGCCCCAATTGCATGATACACAAATACGCCCCCAGTTACTCGATACACAAAACCCGCTCCAACCAAACGGTACACGAAACATCCACTAATCGCACGATACACGAAACCTGTCCCAATCACATCGTGGAGTTTGGTATTAGGCATACTTTACTGCCGGTAAGTAATATGTTATTGTAGACAAAGAAAAAAAAATAACTGAGTTACAAAAATTAAGTAGTATGGGAAATGTGTTGTCAACGTGGGTGCATATGCGCTCGCAAAAGTATGTGCATTCGTGCAATCTTGCATACATTCGTGCATTGGCTCGTGCATGCGCGCGTGTGTATATAGTACGTCGGATAAAAGAAAAGGTAATGTCTTATATAGAGTTGGCACCTTTCCTTGGGAATGCTCAAAGCGCTTTACTGACGGAGTCAACTGGCAGACCTATTCATGTCATCAGCGACTTATCTGGGAAGTATTTGTACACGCTGCACACATTACGCGATGACGTTCATGTGTATCCATCGCTGTCTATTGCCAGGTGGTCATTTATACAGCTGAGTGAACTGAGGCAACGCGTAGTGAATAACATTGTCCAAGCTTCGAAACGGATGCAAGAGGATTCCAACGCCGGTTCCCGCGCCTGAGAATCCAACGTTCTAACCACTGTGCTACTTGGCCCCGGGTCATGTCTGTAGTGGCAGTGTAGCGTGTTCACTGGACCGTGAAAGCCAAACAGTTGTTTGCCTGAACTTAGTGCGTTCAGAAATACTATACACGTCGCCGTAGGTAGGGTCGAGGGTGCAGTATGCACCGCAACAATGCCGATTTTTAACCCAATATTTCTCATATTCCAACTGGCTAGTGCGGGAAGGGTTAAGGACATTGATTCAAGGAAGAAATAGTGACGCATTTGAAAATAAATGGCGTTGAAGTATATCGTGCCGAGGTGATGACATCACCATAACATAGATTTTATTAATCTACAACAGTACGAGGACGGGTAATCTTCTTCACTTGCCATAGTTCGCATTGTTCCATTTTCAGATATTTATCGATATCGTGTCTCAATCGAAGACAAATTCATGTTTTATCTTTGGTTGTGCATTTTATGACATATGTCTTCCAATAAAATGTTTCAATAATGGACAGCATTTCATATAAGTGATTTTGTCACGCATCACTGCACTATTGCACCATCCCAGTTACTGGACGCACCTGTTCTACAAGATGATTCGAACGCCGGTTCTCACGACTGAGAATCCGACGTTTCTATCTCTGTATGTGCGTACGTACGCACTCATGCATGTATGCGTACATGTATGCATGCATGTATGTATGTATGTATGTATGTATGTATTTATGTATGTATGCATGTATATATGTATGTATATATGTATGTACAGCATGTATGTATGTATGTATTTATGTATGTGTGTACGTCCGTACGTAAGTACTTATGCACCCATGCATGTATGCGTACATGTATGCAATCATGTATGTATGTATGTATGTATGTATGTATGTATGTATGTATGTATGTATGCATGTATGTATGTATGTATGTACGTATATACGTATATATGTACGTATGTATGTACGTATGTATGTATGTACTTATGTATGTATGTATGTATGTATGTATGTATGTATGTATGTATGTATGTATGTATGTATGTATGTATGCATGTTTGTAAGTACACCAATTTATCAATTAATATATAAGTATGTACTTATGTATGTATGTATGTATGTTTGTTTGTATGTATGTAAGTATGTATGTATGTATGTATGTATGTATGTATGTATGTATGTATGTGTGTACGTATACGTATACTGGCCAACCGGGTTGCAGCAATTGATCGCATCACATCCCCAGGCGTAAGTGCACTTCAGGTTGTTTCTGAAACAAGTGCATCGATATGTCCTGCACTTTGATTTGCATCCACGAGTCACAACTTCCAGACAGGCATCTGTAATAGAGAACAGCATTGTCAAGACAGCTTTCATGCAACTTGATTCCTTTCGTCTAGACTGAGGTGTTGATTGCAGATGAGACGCATACGTGTTCGTGGTCTGCCTGCAGCCATATATTTACCTCGTGGTTGGCGCGTGCAATGTGAAGTTTCAAGGCATCTCTGGTTGGGGTTAACATCTCCAGACCCATTTTGGCCTTGTCAAGGAGTTGCACCCTGGCATGGTCGACGGTTTCTCAGGTGTGCCATGTAGATGATACATAGACTGTTCAATCGATGCGAGTTCTTAATCACGTCCAATTCTCTTGACAAGGAGTGGTTGGTTCTAAAAAGTTTTCCAGCACGACTTCGTTCCATGGTCACTGAAGGTGAGGTTGTATCACAACCCGTTATTGCATGGAAGCTGAGTAGGTTGTCCTCACAGGGTATGTAAGTGTCTCATATGCTGCATGTATTGGGTAACATTTCCGCTGTTTTGTCGTTCCAGAGATCATCCACATTTCAACTGTTTTTGTGGGTATTCAGTGCACCATAAGCGGCATGACATATGTGCACCTGCAGATGGCCAGTACTCGTATCCTCAGTTAACTGCCTCATATGAATGGAGTATGAGTCTGGTGTCAGCCTCTTCATGGTTTCCTCGAAGCCTGATATTGTCATCGCATTTGTAGCAACAGAAAAACCATCATTTCCTTCAGCCAATGCAGTGTGTTCTCGGAACACATCAAACCTTGTCAGCGGTGTGGCACGCTTCTTCACATCATCAGCATAACGATTCATTTAGAGCGGTTAAAGTGGTATCTTCCTTGTCATCTTCCAGGTTGAAGAGATGTATTGTGTTCTGTGAGATTCGTAATCGTTCTGACCATGTGACGCCAAATTTGTATCTGGCTTGATCGTTCCTTGTGATGCCGATGACGCCATTCTGCGTCTTGCATGTTATATTCATCCACTCAGTTGTCTAATCACAGGGAACTTGGTTGAAGCGCCTTTTTGTTCCTTTCAAACAAAGTTTCCAACATTTAACCCCGGAAGAAGCTAAGGCGTTTTCGTCTCGATTAGTTTCATGTCTGCAAGATAGACAGGTCCCATTAGGGCAAAGTCTGTGTGGTAGTAGATTGCGAATTGCAGCAAAGGCTTCTACGTGAAGAGTCCAGTTGCTATCCCTCTCACCCGTGATGAAGTCCACCAGTATATATACCGTTTATATGTACGTTAAACACATCCTGACATTTTTATTGCTTCTTGCCAAACTCCCCCACGATACCTTGAACTTTCTCTTTCCTCAGAACATCTGACAACTATTCCAAAGCATTGCAGAGTTCTAGTCTGTTGTTGTCACCTCTTTTCTTGAACAACTTCGTCAATGTTTGGCAAGTTCCGTGACTTTCAGCAACGATTTTCAGCCAGCCACGATTTAAACATTGGCCATTTGATGTGTCACAAAGCTTCATGTGTCAATTGATGTTCCCTCACGGCACGTAGTAGGTTTTTTGCATGGTCTCTCTGTGCACACCGGCTTCTGTCCTCCGATCAAACAGTGTAGCACTTTTCATGTGTTGGCTGATAGCTTTCAGGAAATTGTAACAAATGTGACGTCCTCCCAAGCGAAATTTAACATACTCAAGCTTGGGATTAGCCCATACTAGTCCCTTGCCCCTGTTGTACAGTGACTGGTCAGCCATGAGGATGTCATGCTTCTGGCCTATATCGTTTGAAATGTCCACAAAGCGATTTATAACAATGGTGAGTGTATCGTTGTCATCTATTGCCTGGATAATGGGCTGCTACTACAAGAACTGAGCGATCCTCTTCATCATGACACCACCTTAGCCAACTCTTTGACACTTCATCATTATTGTTGCTGAAATATTCTACCTCAATATTCTTAGCTTTTCTCGATAAGCCAATGGCTTCCTTGTCCACTTGCCATCTGGGCCTTTGGCTTGGATGACAAATCTTGTTAAATCTTGTTAAATCTTCAGTAAACGAATGTGACATGATGAAGCCAGTGAAACTCCTGTACAGGCTTGATATTTCTTCATCTTAGGATGAGCTTGCTGTCTAAATCGCCTTGACCTTGCTGTGGAGCAGGCCATGCGTTACCATCATCTGTGTGCAGCGGAAGTTCTTTCCATCCAGGGATGCGTCCAATACGTCTACGTTGTCACAGGAGCAGTGGATCATCCGTTCTTTGACGACGTTTTACCGATGCCTTCGCTGGACTGCACACACTTAGCATGTTTGTTTTGTGACACGCCTTTCCCACTCTATCCATAACACCGCTATTGGTGTACATACAAACATAAATAACTTGAAAGGTATTTAAAGTTTATGTATACATCCAGATATATAGTTGTAGGTGTCACTATTTCAGCCCCATATATTGGGCGTGCAAACAACTTTGATGTAAACGGGATACACATTTGAGAACATTTTGTGTTGAATTATTCCATATACTCATGGATAAATTCAAAGTTCAACACCTGGTAACATATACAGTACATCCGCAAATATGTTGTGCTTATGTGTTTATATGTGGCGATGCGCCACCCATACTATTAGCTGCGTTAGCCCCTGCAGTTAAGATGCTATCGTGTCACGATTCGTGATGGTGAGTCACGAATGCGTGGTTGATAATCGTCGAAGGCAGTGCTAAAATTAAAGTGACCCAGTGTTGCGCGTGGCTGTTTTTGTGACACTGGTATGATATGTGACGATGAATAACGAACGTTATATCAGTGTTAAATTCAATATATGTGCTATTAACATGTATACACAGCGACGTCCGATTTTGAAAATTAAATACGTCACATACATACGTACATACGTACGTGTGTATATGTGTGTGCGTTCGTGCGTGCGTGCGTCCGTGCGTGCGTGCGTGCGTGGATGTGTTTATGTGTGTGTGGGGAAGGATAGAGGGGCATTCGTGTGTGACGTGGGTTTGAATATCGTGCGTGTGTTCCTGTGCGTGTGAGCACGGACGCCCGTGCGTGCCTGCGCGCCTATGTGTTACAGCGTCTACAGGGTATTTCTTTTGTATTTTATACCGTGTTCTTTGTGCTTTGCGAGCGGTCCCGACAGTGTTCTGTTTCGCGTGTCCACACACTGCAGTTCATTTAACGCAGGTATTGACGTCTATCGCCGATGAATATCCCATACTGTTTTCCTCCATTGAGTGTATATTTATATTCCCTTGTATTTTCGGTGTTTTCTATCAAAATTCGAACCCCTGTTGGGAAGCTGATCGTGTCAGGGCCTTTACTTTTCCAGGGGGTACGTAGAGTAGGTAGTGTTGTTGGAATAAGATGGAACTATGCAAGATTCCATATTTAAATATAAACATTAAGTTAAGATAGGTAGAGTACTGTTTCTTAGTGGAAATGGTTGTATATGGAAAACATTTGCGTATGATGAATACATCACGTAAGTCTCGCTACGCGCGCTGTTCTGCTTTCCGGAGTCCCATAACTCAATTAACACATTTGCCACCACTTGGGTGACATTCTAGAATGTTTAACATGCTTGGTGATCGAAGGCGTAGTTGTTCATGTGCCACTGCCTCGTGATTGGTGTAAGTTTCAATTTCATCCGTGGTAGACTTCAAAATAGTTGCATCTTGCCTCAACGGAGTAGGAAGAGGATAAATAAATAGAAACTGAAAAGGATAATTCAACAGAGCAGACCGTTGTTGGCAGACAGAGCAGACCGTGGTGGGCAGACAGAGCAGCCGTTTCACAAGGAACGAATAGGTGGGCACGTAGACTGGCCAAATATATCATTTTATACACCTTGATTATATCGAGGATGACGGGATCCTTGTCTTTCCTCACTAACACATATACACACGGTGGGAGATGTCCAAGGCGGTGTCTGGGTGGAGGTCTCGTAGCGACGTGTCTACTTCACTCTCTTGAAGAGTGCAGACCCGATATGTCCCTCCATGGTTATGTCCTTGTTATCGTACTTGTTGTCGATGCGGGAATCCACTTCCTTGAGCAGATCCTTGCGGATGTGGGCAACGTTCTGCCTATCAAGGATGTCCACGCCCACAGACCGGGATGTTTTAGTGTGGACATAGGCGCACTACATCTAGCATTAGCATCAGCGCCCGGTTACCACGGTTAGCTCCGGTCACAGACACCTCATTATTTCTCTTATGTGTGATACTTCTGCTAATCAATCGCAAATAATGATGACTATATGAAGCCATAATCCCACGTTGCTGTGACAATTTCACATTTTCAGTACTTATTTTCACCCCCTAATCGATCCAACCGGTTTAACTTGGAATGGATAGTTCTCAAGTTCCAACTACCACGAAATATCTGTCCACCAAATAGCTGGTGTCAAATAATAACATTATTATAGTATTTTATATGGCTAATAATTTTAACGCATACTTATAATAATGTAACTCGTGAAAATTGAGGAATTGAGTTTTTAATTGGGTTTACTTTATAGAAAGCCAGCCACCAGCGAGTAAGGCAGGGTATTGTGTCACGCGGCTTATGCCTGATTCGTGTATGTTCAGGTTGTCGTGTCTTCGGAAGCGTGCGGGCATCAAACGGCATTTTAAGACATTACAACAACACTGAATTTGCCATACTCATCATTCGCCTATGAAAATCTCGCCGACTGGTCCGACACAGTTTTTGGTCACCTGAAAGGTAATGTCTTCGTGAAATGAAAGTCATTAAAATAGCAAAATTGCAATCCTGATTAAATGTCTTTTGCCGACTAACTCCACCGAATGGCTGTTTTAGTCTAGTTCACTTCCTTTTGTAATCAACGTGGTGCAATTGAATGTCGATCACATGAAGCCCCGAATACGCACACTTGACCCTTCACTCATTCAGCCAGTCTCACTCATGAAGTTGTCACAATGTCAACGCCATTGTGTTACCTGAATGTGTCTACGTGATGATTGACAGCTAGTAGCTCGCATCGCTCTGTCTAATTAAAAACATTCAAATAGTTGGTCTAATGAAGATATATTTTACTGATATCTGGATAGAGTCAATTGGTAGGCGTGGTATTTAGATTTCTCAGTGGATATTGTAGAGCATCAATGTCATTCGGACACGACAACCTGAACATACAGGAATCATGTATTAGTCGTGTGACACAATACCCTGCCTTACTCGTCCTTCTAGGATTGTGTGCATTACATGATTCTCCCTGTAATAATGTTACACAATTAATACATATGGATGCGATCTGTGTCAGACCTATCTTTATTTGATACTCATAAGTTTTGTTCAGGGCAATACCATACATTAGTAAACCCCTTGCTATTTCTATTCCGAAATCGGAATTTGAATCGGTAAATGTGAAAGAATTTGAATCGGAGTTGGATTCTAAAATATGTGTTGGATTTATGAAACAGGACCGATTTGCAAATAGCGGGGTTCGTACTTAAACAGTCGTGCGGAATAAACGTATTTCCTTCGTCGGTGACACAAGCGAGATGTTTCGGCCCCTGGATATGTTTTATTTATCAAGTGTTTTATTTATCAAGTTTATCAAGTAAACATTACACAGAGTAAAATGTTGTCATAAATAACCTTTATTAAAACTGACGCAACATACAACATTAATAATGTTTATTAACAGTTCGTCTAATTCAGAATATAAAAAAATAACAAATAACGTATGTGTTAATTAATACATTTTGACTACAGTGCAGTGAGTGTGTGTGTGTGTGTGTGTGTGTCTCATAGATCGGTGGTGATAATTATATTGACATATGATGGACAACATATTTGATGATCTAATATATGCCAGTTACCAAAACTCGAAAAATTTCCTGAATTTTACTAACAAAACATGTTAAAATAACATTGAGCAGCCCAAGGGGTTTCACACAGGAGTTTATACCGTGTCATGTTATTGCTTGTGGATTCGTATATATTGTAACGTACAACTCCAACGATATTACACTCTGCATCAACATAACTCGGCAAACAGCACAGCAGTATATATGGCTCCTTGAGCGAATTAACAAATCGCTGGCTTGGTCAGGTTAATTCCACAAGAACGCGCTTATAAAAATTACATTTTAGCAATAATAAAATGTATAAAAATTATACTTAGTAGGCTGTGGGCTAATGGGTCATATCATATCCACGGCGAAGAGTGCAATAAATGACGATGCCGATGTGAACTTTAGTCCTTCCTGCGTCGGGTCGTTTTTCTGAGTCATCAAAGAAACTCGACAGTGTGCATACTTATCTTGATATAATGCGCATGGATATGTTTTGGTTAACAACAAACTTATGAATAGTGGAAGTTTGTAAACACCAGGTATAACAGTCGGTCGGTCGGTCGGTCGGTCGGTCGGTCGGTCGGTCGGTCGGTCGGTCGGTCGGTCGGTCGGTCGGTCGGTCGGTCGGTCGGTCGGTCGGTCGGTCGGTCGGTCGGTCGGTCGGTCGGTCGGTCGGTCGGTCGGTCGGTCGGTCGGTCGGTCGGTCGGTCGGTCGGTCGGTCGGTCGGTCGGTCGGTCGGTCGGTCGGTCGGTCGGTCGGTCGGTCGGTCGGTCGGTCGGTCGGTCGGTCGGTCGGTCGGTCGGTCGGTCGGTCGGTCGGTCGGTCGGTCGGTCGGTCGGTCGGTCGGTCGGTCGGTCGGTCGGTCGGTCGGTCGGTCGGTCGGTCGGTCGGTCGGTCGGTCGGTCGTTCGGTCGGTCGGTCGGTCGGTCGGTCGGTCGGTCGGTCGGTCGGTCGGTCGGTCGGTCGGTCGGTCGGTCGGTCGGTCGGTCGGTCGGTCGGTCGGTCGGTCGGTCGGTCGGTCGGTCGGTCGGTCGGTCGGTCGGTCGGTCGGTCGGTCGGTCGGTCGGTCGGTCGGTCGGTCGTATTGGGTATAACATAGGATTGCATCAACCAACAATGTGAACATTCATAACAAGATTCCACCATGCGACATTGTGAACACACCTGATAAGTTTATATCAACCGTCATTGTGCACGCACCTGATACTATTACACTAACAGACATTGTGAACACTCACAATAAGATTACACCAACCGATATTGTTAACACACCTGATAACATTACATCAACGGAAATTGTGAACACACCAGATAAGATTACATCAACCAACATTGTGAACGCTCATAATAAGATTACACCAACCTACATTGTGAACTCAAAGGCCTCAGCGAATAAAGTCTTTACAAGAAGTTGATAATATAATGTAATATTTGTTATATAGCAATATATAACAATGTTGTTGAACTAACGTAACAGTAAAATTGGTTAATGTATGTGTGTGCGTGTGTTTGTACGTTTAACGTATATGTGTGTGTTTGTGTGCATGAGTATGCGTATATAGGACAGAGCGTATAAGTGTGCACTGTGTGCATGTTGTATGTTTGTATGTTTTTGTGTCGTATACCAGTGAAAGTCGTGCATTGGATAGACAGAAAAATTGCGAGACCAACTAGCGACGCCAACTTGTAGCTGGTTCAAATTCAGCGACAGTCTGGGGCGATTTTTGAAGCAGCGACAGCCTTGACTTGACTCTTCGTGTCTTTTCATCAAAACTCAAGTGGGGATTGGTCGCATTTACAGTGAGTAGACACGTCGCTCGTGTTAACGCACACATAATTTGTTTGTACGTCATCGTGGAATCCGAGGTCGTACCACTTAATGTATTAAAGATCACTCGTGTAAACGGGCCTGAACAAACAATTAGTTTCTTAACAAAACAAACACATAAATCGCACTTATTTACATTAATAAAAAGGAGTAATCGCTATGAATATTTATTTTAAATGTTACGTTTTTTCAATAAAAACTACAATGCGCATCATCTTAGTTAATAATCACTGATCCCTGCATTTCTTAATTATGGTATATCAAACCTGCTGTGCATTACCTGCTTCTCGACGTCAGTCGTTAATAATTTATGTTACACTTCTGCTGTCCAAATGTTTATTTCCGTGTATTCAACGCTACCACTGATGCCAGATCATGACGGTGGTTTATTTCCGTGTATTCAACACTACCACTGGTGCCAGATCATGACGGCGGTTTATTTCCGTGTATTCAACGCTACCACTGATACCAGATCGTGATGGTGGTTTATTTCCGTGTATTCAACGCTACCACTGATGCCAGATCATGCCGGTGGTTTATTTCCGTGTATTCAACGCTACCACTGATGCCAGATCATGACGGTGGTTTAATTCCGTGTATTCAACGCTACCACTGATGCCAGATCATGACGGTGGTTTAATTCCGTGTATTCAACGCTACCACTGATGCCAGATCATGACGGTGGTTTAATTCCGTGTATTCAACGCTACCACTGATGCCAGATCATGACGGTGGTTTATTTCCGTGTATTCAACGCTACCACTGATGCCAGATCATGACGGTGGTTTATTTCAGTGTATTCAACGCTACCACTGATGCCAGATCATGACGGTGGTTTATTTCCGTGTATTCAACGCTACCACTGATGCCAGATCATGACGGTGGTTTAATTCCGTGTATTCAACGCTACCACTGGTGCCAGATCATGCCGGTGGTTTATTTCAGTGTATTCAACGCTACCACTGATGCCAGATCATGACGGTGGTTTATTTCCGTGTATTCAACGCTACCACTGATGCCAGATCAGGACGGTGGTTTAATTCCGTGTATTCAACGCTACCACTGATGCCATATCATGACGGTGGTTTATTTCCGTGTATTCAACGCTACCACTGATGCCATATCATGACGGTGGTTTATTTCCGTGTATTCAACGCTACCACTGATTCCAGATCATGACGGTGGTTTATTTCCGTGTATTCAACGCTACCACTGATGCCAGATCATGACGGTGGTTTAATTCCGTGTATTCAACGCTACCACTGGTGCCATATCATGACGGTGGTTTAATTCCGTGTATTCAACGCTACCACTGGTGCCAGATCATGCCGGTGGTTTATTTCCGTGTATTCAACGCTACCACTGGTGCCAGATCATGCCGGTGGTTTATTTCCGTGTATTCAACGCTACCACTGGTGCCAGATCATGCCGGTGGTTTATTTCCGTGTATTCAACGCTACCACTGGTGCCAGATCATGCCGGTGGTTTATTTCCGTGTATTCAACGCTACCACTGGTGCCAGATCATGCCGGTGGTTTATTTCCGTGTATTCAACGCTACCACTGGTGCCAGATCATGCCGGTGGTTTATTTCCGTGTATTCAACGCTACCACTGGTGCCAGATCATGCCGGTGGTTTATTTCCGTGTATTCAACGCTACCACTGGTGCCAGATCATGCCGGTGGTTTATTTCCGTGTATTCAACGCTACCACTGGTGCCAGATCATGCCGGCGGTTTATTTCCGTGTATTCAACGCTACCACTGGTGCCAGATCATGCTGGTGGTTTATTTCCGTGTATTCAACGCTACCACTGGTGCCAGATCATGCCGGCGGTTTATTTCCGTGTATTCAACGCTACCACTGGTGCCAGATCATGCCGGTGGTTTATTTCCGTGTATTCAACGCTACCACTGGTGCCAGATCATGCCGGCGGTTTATTTCCGTGTATTCAACGCTACCACTGGTGCCAGATCATGCCGGTGGTTTATTTCCGTGTATTCAACGCTACCACTGGTGCCAGATCATGCCGGCGGTTTATTTCCGTGTATTCAACGCTACCACTGGTGCCAGATCATGCCGGTGGTTTATTTCCGTGTATTCAACGCTACCACTGGTGCCAGATCATGCCGGCGGTTTATTTCCGTGTATTCAACGCTACCACTGGTGCCAGATCATGCCGGTGGTTTATTTCCGTGTATTCAACGCTACCACTGGTGCCAGATCATGACGGCGGTTTATTTCCGTGTATTCAACGCTACCACTGGTGCCAGATCATGCCGGTGGTTTATTTCCGTGTATTCAACGCCACCACTGGTGCCAGATCATGACGGCGGTTTAATTCCGTGTATTCAACGCTACCACTGGTGCCAGATCATGCCGGTGGTTTATTTCCGTGTATTCAACGCTACCACTGGTGCCAGATCATGCCGGTGGTTTATTTCCGTGTATTCAACGCTACCACTGGTGCCAGATCATGCCGGTGGTTTATTTCCGTGTATTCAACGCTACCACTGGTGCCAGATCATGCCGGTGGTTTATTTCCGTGTATTCAACGCTACCACTGGTGCCAGATCATGCCGGTGGTTTATTTCCGTGTATTCAACGCTACCACTGGTGCCAGATCATGCCGGTGGTTTATTTCCGTGTATTCAACGCTACCACTGGTGCCAGATCATGCCGGTGGTTTATTTCCGTGTATTCAACGCTACCACTGGTGCCAGATCATGCCGGTGGTTTATTTCCGTGTATTCAACGCTACCACTGGTGCCAGATCATGCCGGTGGTTTATTTCCGTGTATTCAACGCTACCACTGGTGCCAGATCATGACGGCGGTTTATTTCCGTGTATTCAACGCTACCACTGGTGCCAGATCATGCCGGTGGTTTATTTCCGTGTATTCAACGCTACCACTGGTGCCAGATCATGACGGCGGTTTATTTCCGTGTATTCAACGCTACCACTGATGCCAGATCATGCCGGTGGTTTATTTCCGTGTATTCAACGCTACCACTGATGCCAGATCATGACGGCGGTTTAATTCCGTGTATTCAACGCTACCACTGGTGCCAGATCATGCCGGTGGTTTATTTTCGTGTATTCAACGCTACCACTGGTGCCAGATCATGACGGCGGTTTATTATTGAAAGGTACATAGACGTAGATTGGGAACTTGATAGGATGATGCCAGAATCCGTTGTAATTAGCACGGCATTTTAGTTCACATCTTTATCTCGTGAGGCAAATAGTTGTCATATGGCAACGTAGTAAGATACAGACACAGAAATAGCTCTCATATTCCCAAAGCCAACTATTTTGTAACGCTCTTTCTCCCCCCCCAATATTCCTTCGGTTAATACCCGCGTCACAAGGATTGTCGTGAATAAATTGTTACGATTCTACTGGCCGAATTTTTATTTCCGTATAGTCAACGCTACCACTGATGCGATACCAATACGGAGCATTTTGATTGAAGCGGGCGTAGCTGCAGCTTGACCCAGCATACCAGAATCCGTTGTAATTACTGCCGCATTTGTAGCTCAGATCTTTATCACGTGTGGCAAATTGCTGTCCTTTGGCAATGTAATAAGACGCGGTTTTAGCTGTGGCTGTCCCAATGCTAACGATTTGATAACGCTCTTTCTCACCCGCAATGTAGAAATCGTTACTTTCATAGTAATACGATGCTCCTGCTTTCAGTTTCATCTCAAACCGAATTGAATATTTCACGTACGGCTGATTCGTGATTCGATATAGTTTCTCCAGACCGAGCCAGAACTCGCCGCTGACGTCACCGAAGCCGTTCTTGTAGTCGTTCCAAGTCCTGTTGAATGGGAGATCGAAAAGAGATCGACGTCGCTGGATGACAATGAACTTGTCAATTGTGCAGAAGACGGGGAACGGCGGCAGGGTAGACTCCAACAGAACATGTCTGCCGTGGATGAGGGCTGTGGACATGTGAACGGGTTACATCTGAGACTAGGACAAAGAGAGAGCACGGGGTAAGGAAGATACATAGACAGATCATTAATGAGATCAACGTTTGGTACTGAAAAATCGACATAGCAAGGTACATTGGTCCATATTCTTAATGGTACTTTTAATCAGTTTAATTATTGTTCGTTGTTTTTTCTATCACTTGTTCATGCATTACGTCACGAACATATTTGATCACCATAGCATCAGTACAAAGGCACATTTATACAAATAATAAATGATGCATGCTCATTACCTGATTCTGATTGATTGAATGAAATGGTGTGCGTATTGGTTGGTTCCACAGCTGCCGTCACGAAATAAACAACGTTGATAGCGACGTCACGGGGGCAACCTAAAATGGGAAATATAGTAAATTGATAAATATTCACATCCTTCTATTGCGCGCACTTGACAAATACGCGGATTTATTCTGGCTTACACTAACTTCGAAACAATTGTTTTGGCCAAGAATGCAGGAAATCGTTTAAATTAGTCAAAAAAATACAACATATTTATTCGAGTATCCATGTTCACAATTATATATATACAAAATGCTGTCAACAATACGTCATTAATGCCGAATCTCCTTCATTTTCACAAAGCCAATAAATCTCCGATAGAAATCGCCGTCATTTGTTATTCAATGGACAATAAATTTGCGAAGAAATGTATTCACGATTTTCCGTTTTATTAGTTTCGAATCGTGCTTATCCGTAAAATCGTTCAACGACACAATCGTCCAAGTACAAGGAACATGCAGTTAGTGTTTTCAAATTTCGTTGATTGATTACGTCATTTATCGCCTGATCCAGGAAACTCAACAAAGATCGTATCAGTCGCATGATATTTGGGCGAAAGACTGGTCTAGGAACACAAACTACTGACAAGGATTACAGTGGCCATTTTGGATACTCTCGTAGTGATAGTAAGTCACCAAATAATATTTTCCAAATGTACTTGAAGTCAAGTGAAGGGTTTGAAGGACATGTAGCTCATTGCTTTTTACACGTATATTAAATGGCTAACTGGCGTATGAGCAACACTGAAAATGATATCCTAAAATCCAAAATGGATAAACAATATCAAACAAATTTTTACCCCAAAAATGTAAATGTCATAACTGCCAAGTTTAACTTTTTTCCCATGACCACCGACGCCTGATGGACCAGGGCTCGATACTGTACTGTCTGTGCTACCTTGGCAAAGCGGACTTCGTCTGACGGCTTATATATGTTCGCCACGTTGTCAAAACTAATGAATTGCCCCACAGCGACGCATACTCTAAGCATTTTCGATAAGAAATTTTTACACTTAGCATCGCTCAGATTTAACCAGGGAGACCGTCGCTGCCCTTTTTCTCAGTAGAGGTGAACTGCAGCTGATCAGACTTACAGACCTATGGAGCCGCAAGAAGTCTTATGGAAAGCAAACAATGCCATCATCGACTACAACCGTATGCACAGGCGTTCAACACAACGATTAATTTTTCTTTATCAATAAATACTTTTATCTATATCTTTGTTGCACTAGCTATGCTTGGCTATATATGAAGGCGTGGAGTAATCGGTCGGGCGTGTGCGAGACGGCCAGGTGCGAGACGGCCAGGTTCGAGACGACCGGGCCTGCACAGGGCGGCGCTGAGTGGCGTATAATCTAAGTCATTTTGATCGTCACAGGTGGACATGCATGCATTAAAGGCGTTGGAAAATAAACATTTAAACTATGTGAACTTCCCGGTAATACGTTCACCTCTCGATTACGGTCACCTTGGGACAGTCCATTTATTATTTCCATAGTAAAATGTAGGCATATAGAGCATTAATCCCTCTAATACGGTTACCTTGTTATTTATAAATACGATCAGTAGCCTAGTGCTTGTCAGTTTGACGACCATGATACGTCCGCAATTACGGTCAGTGAAGGCCAAGCAGCCGCGATCAGCCGACAGACAGGCCGTCCAGTGTCCCATCAAATGTATCTCCCCATATAATACGTATCCCGATCATTATTCCATATATAATAATGCCTCCCCCTCATGGCCATTGCTCTCTAGGTTATAACAACCCAGCTGTATATATATATATATATATATATATATATATATATATATATGATACCCGCTGGGTATCATAAACAGAGGAGCCACATGACCAAAAAGTGTCTATGTCGAAACAAACCATTATACTAGATTCACTTGAAGGGATTTTGAAAGTTGCTGTCACACTCTAATCCTGTCAACACGTATGACTCCATAAGACATAAATTACGTTCACATTATGGTATTTTTTTATTTGAACCAGTTCAAGGCATTTTTTACATAAGTCATTAGAACAATAGGAAAGCTGGCGTGATCGGGATCCCGTACATATAAGTTATGCACGTCTATACCGAAAACAAAAGTTAAATACTCACCCAAGAAGATGTGCATATGTCCCTCCATCAGAGTCCCAGACACAGGCTTCGTAGACACAGCGACAGCCCCGCTCGACTGCGGTTGGCTTTTCATTGTCGAAATCTCACGGGCCATTGCTTTCAACTGGGTTTTTAGGCTCTCAACGGAGCCCTGGGAGGTAGAAATATTTTAGTCCAGTTAAGTACGCCTAAGTCGATTCGATGTTATTTAGTGCTTGCTATCACTACTTGTTTAACAAACAGGTCAAATCAGTATACCACTTGCAAGAGTATTCAACTTGTCATTAAAAGAGGGAATTGTTCCGTTTGAATGGAAAGAAGCAAACATCATACCATTATTTAAAAAGGGTTCGAGAAATAAGTCAGAGAATTACAGACCAGTGAGTTTAACGTCAGTGATTTGTAAATTATTAGAAAGGTTAATTAAAGACCATATGGTGGACTTCCTCGTTAAGCATAAATTATTAAATTCATCTCAACATGGATTCCTTAAAGCGAGGTCATGCTTAACAAATGTGTTATGTTTTTTGGAAGAAATCACTAAGTGGATAGACGAGGGATCGCCAGTAGATATTATCTACTTAGATTTTCAGAAAGCTTTTGACAAAGTGCCACATCAAAGATTGCTACTTAAATTAAAAGCCCATGGTATCGGGGATAGCATAACTGACTGGATAGAACAATGGCTGACTGACAGAAGACAACGAGTTGTAGTAGATGGGGAAGTTTCAAATTGGAAATCGGTTTTGAGTGGGGTACCTCAAGGATCAGTATTAGGACCTATATTATTCTTAATTTATATCAATGACTTGGACGAGAGTATAACAAGTAACGTACTGAAATTTGCGGACGACACAAAACTGTTTAGAAAGGTTAATACTGATGGTGATAAACAACATTTACAAAACGATCTAGACAGATTAGTGAAATGATCTGAGAAATGGCAGATGCTGTTCAATTTTGGGAAATGTAAATGCCTACATACAGGACATGGGAACTTGAATGTAAACTATAAAATGGGAGCTACTGTTCTTGGTACTACTGTAAAAGAAAAGGACTTAGGAGTTACAATAAGCGCTGATATGAAAGTTTCAGAGCAGTGTGGTATTGCAGCTTCAAAGGGTAATCAAATTCTTGGATTGATTAGAAGAAACATAACATATAAGGGAAAAAAGTTAATTATACCTCTTTATAAAGCAATAGTTAGACCTCATTTAGAATACTGTATACAAGCATGGAGACCATATCGTAAGAAGGATATAGATACGCTTGAACGCATACAAAGGAGAGCAACTAAAATGATTCCAGAACTTAGAGACCTTAGTTATGAAGAACGCCTGAAAGAATGTGGTTTAACAACTCTAGAGACAAGGAGGTTAAGAGGAGATCAGATTGAAGTTTTTAAGATATTGAATGGGTATGAAAATATTGATAGAAATATGTTTTTCTCACTCAAGAAGGATAGCAGAACTAGAGGACATGAGGTAAAATTAGTAAAGGATCAATGTAGATTGGACATCAGGAAGCACTCGTTCTCACAGAGGACAGTAAATGAATGGAACAAACTGTCTACAGATTGTGTAACTGCTAGCAGCGTGAATATGTTTAAAAACAAGGTTGACACATATATCAGGAGGGCGGTGAACATTGTTGGACTCTCGATAAGCCAATGGCTTCCTTGTCCACTTGCCATCTGGGCCTTTGGCTTGGATGGCAAATCTTGGTAAATCTTGGTATGTTTCCTTTTGTTCTTGGCAAATATAAGGAATGTATAGCACACGTGGTTATGTGTGTAATGTGACGTAGCATAACACACAGTAAGTTCCGTCTACTTGAAGCTTACATCAAGAGGCACTTTTCATTCATCTACTGTTGGTCTTTGGTATACATTAAGCATAAAAGTGCGTTAAATGTGAAGTTACCAAAGCAATGTGAAATTACCAAAGCAATGTGTCCAAGGTGGGTGATTATGTGAGTGGTTCGTCCATAATAGCCGAAGGTATTATCTTGTAGTCTTGTAGTGGCCCGCACTGTCAATCAAACAACAACGCTAAAGAACGATCACTCACCTGCAGTCTCTGTATATTGGCCTCGGCGTCTGCGCCCACGTCCTTACCACAATACGGACTCTGCACAACGAAACTGTACGTGCAAGTACCTAGGCCAATGCCAGTTTCCTGACCATTCGTCAAGCCTAAACTGACCAACAACAGGGCAACAACGCCAATACGAAGCATGATTACCCGAGACAGAGAGAACTGCGGAAGGTGCGTCAGACCCGAAGTAGCTCTAGCGACAACTGTTCGAATGAGCCGACAGGCAAGTCGTGTTCTAAAGCAGGTGGATAAAGATCAGCACACCATGGGTTGCCGCCCACACGTCACACCGCAACTGACATACATTCTCGTCGACTGGACATGTTGTGCATATGAAATATAAGCGTCACACATCCCTATTTAATCAACCAGAGCTGTCAATCGATCATTGTGCGACACAATCTAAAAAGTATTATTTATGTTTTTATTTTGGAAATTTTATTTGATTTACTGTTTTTGCATAACGAGTCAATGGATGGGCTCGGAGATGTGAAGCTTTATAAATATTTCGTAGTTTTGTTACAGCTGCCGTTGCTGCTGCTGCTGCTGCTGCTGCTGCTGCTGCTGCTGCTGCTGCTGCTGCTGCTGCTGTTGTTGTTGTTGTTGTTGCTGCTGCTGTTCCCAGTCGAACGAATGCATGACAGTTTAGGCAATATATTCCGCGCTGTTTGCTCGATAAGGATTTGCATTTCATAACAACATTTGTCTTGTCAATGGACAGCAGTCATACAATTTACCATAATCACGGTCGATAAACATCAACAGACTGTTGACATTTTATTTAGAGTTAGATTAAATATAAATTTGTATTATGTTTAAAGCAACGCGCTTCTACCAACAGTGATAGATGGCTACCCTCCAACAACATAAACATGGACGGATGAGAAACATATTACAACATTTCGTACCCTAATCGCAGCCACGGTTGAATGAGCAGGTATTGTGCTCGACGGCTAGGCTGGCGTGTTGGCAACATTCCTTATGTGCAGACCCTGGGTTGCGGGACAGCCGTTTATTGTGTTCTTGTCAAGACTGTGTCAAACTGGTTTGAACAAGACGATATAGTGTATGCATTCATGCATGCATATTTCCATGTATGCATGCATGCATATGTGCATTCATGCCTGCATGCCTGCATGCCTGCATGCCTTCATGTGTGCGTGCCTGCATTCCTGCATGCCTACCTGTCTGCGAGCCTGCGTGTCTGCGGGCCTGGATGCCTGCCTGCCTGCCTGCATGCCTGCACGCCTGTATGCCTGCATGACTGCATGCATAACCAGCTCCAACAATGTATCGGCTTAGCACAACATGAAAAAAACACTAATACGGAGCACTGCGGGTTTTCTGGTATTAAAGTGGCTGTGTTTGATAAAGCATCATTGGTAACATTCGCCTGTACGATGATAACATGGGAGGTACATACAATATTACGTGTAGTGGTGTGACGGTTAACCAGGAACGCTTTCTTGTTTTTATCAAATGTAACAGGAACATCAAACTTAACTTAAGTTTTGTCATTTGTTGATTGGCTGTTTTAATGGCATTGATAAAATATAGTAAAGCTGTGTTCTCATAACAATACAAGCCAGACAAGTACTTCACAATCAAATATCGGAAGAAAAGTCAGAGCACCTCACATGCTTCAATCATCCAGTTGAATTTTTAACGAGTTTATTGTTTATGGAACTCGCAACAACGTGATAGTCGACAGCTGGCGACTGGCTGTGCGGATTGCTATCAGGAAGGGCGACTGGCTGTGCGGATTGCTATCAGGAAGGGCGACTGGCTGTGCGGATTGCTATCAGGAAGGGCGACTGGCTGTGCGGACTGCTATCAGGAAGGGCGACTGGCTGTGCGGATTGCTATCAGGAAGGGCGACTGGCTGTGCGGACTGCTATCAGGAAGGGCGACTGGCTGTGCGGATTGCTATCAGGAAGGGCGACTGGCTGTGCGGACTGCTATCAGGAAGGGCGACTGGCTGTGCGGATTGCTATCAGGAAGGCAGAAGAAAGGACGAACGAACTGTGAATGTAGAAGAGCGTCGGATATGAAGATGATGACGACGACGATGATGTTGGTGATGATGATGGTGGTGGTAGTGATGATGATGATGATGATGATGGTGGTGGTGGTGATGATGATGATGATGATGGTGATGATGATGATGAAGATGAAGTCCATTGATATAACGTAGTACACATGCCAGGTTTTGCGC
>BSQZ01000123.1:1030000-1034559 GCA_033239005.1 Lamellibrachia satsuma | reverse complement strand
GTAGGCATATCTTATATTTAATAAGACATTTCACCCGGCAACCAGTGAAGTGACTTTAGTACTGGAGTGATATGGTCATATTTGCCGATTCTGCACAACGCTTTGGCTGCGCTGTATTGAACCCTTTGTAATTTCCGTATCAGGTATGTTGGTAAGCCGATCAAAAGGGCATAACAGTAATCAATATGGCTGTGGACCAGAGCATGTATCAGGTTCTCTGTACTCTGTTGTTCAAGATATTTTAAGATTTTTTCCGATTCTATATGGTTGCGCAAAGGCTGCCCGACATTTGAACTTGACATGTTCTTCCATAGACATGTGTTAATCAAAATAAGTGCACAATGTTCGTACACGATTCAGTGCATGTACATCATAGACCCCGATGTCAATGGCCGTGTTGGTGCATTTTGCTAATTGTTGCGGACTGCCGATTAAAATGTACGCAGTCTTGGAGTTGTTCATTGTGAGTGTCATGTCTTGCATCCAGCTATTGATGCCTCTAATGCATCGTTCCATGGACTCACATATGCTGTATAAAAAATCAGGATGGAAACAACAGTAAACTTGATTAACGTCTGCGTACGCAAGCCCCAGCTTCCCATGCTGTTCACTGACAGGGAAAACAGGGCTAGGGCAAGATAATACTCGGTGAACAAAGCAGGACATAGGCATGAGCCTTGCGGTATTCCCTGATCAAGTTCAGATGTCGTACCATTGATAAAAATACGTTGCGACCTTGATTGGCGATAAAACGAAAACCAATTTAGAGCTGTGCCTGATACTCCAAAAGAGCCATTCATGATATTTAACAAAATATCATGGTGCACTATATTAAAAGCCGACGACAAATCAATTAAGACCAGTTGTGTTACCTTCTGTTGATCCATGTTTAGAAGAATGTCAGACTGCACCTTAAGAGCGGTTTCTGTAGAATGCCCAGACTGACAAGGTGGCAAAGGAAAGCCACATTCTGAATGTAGACAAATTTGGTTTACAACAGCTCGCTCGGTTAGTTTTTATTCATACTAGAGATTCGATACTGGAGGATAGTTTTTTAAAATAGGATCCCATCCTCCTTTTCTAAGCAGCGGCATCACAAGTGCAGTCTTCCACTCGTGTGGGAATTCCCCAGTAGCAATAGAGAGATTGATGATGTGCTTGAAGAGTGGCAGTAATTCCTCCATATACTCTTTGACCAATTTGGTTGGCATGGGTATAAAGAGCACAGCTGGTTGATTTATAACCAACTTGTGCACCTCATCCTCAGAGACCTCTGCAAATGTATCTAAGTTAGCACGCACATTCTCCTCTCTGAATGGTATACATGATGCTTCGGTAACACCAATGTCCGTTGGAATAGCATATATTTTATCATTAAAAAAGTTGCCAAATTCGTTTACAAGGTTTCCCACATAATAATGATCAGGTAGTGGAGTACTTTGCTTCTTGCCACACAGAGTGTTTATGAGGGCAAATAATTTCTTCGAATTACCATTAGCTTATATAATTAAGTGAGATAGATGATCAGTTCGTTTGATATTCAGTGCATTGAGGTACTTGTTCCTAGCACGGTGGAATGTCAACAGAGTTTCATGATTTTTATCCCGCCTCCAGATTAATTCAGTTTCCGTCGCTGCGACTTTAGTGATTTGAGTTCATCGTCGAACCATGGTACCAGTGGTCTCACAACAATAGTTTTGGGTTTGATGGGTGCGTACCTATCCAACATCTGTCTCAATTTCCTATTGTAGTCAACACCTAGGTGATTGATATCCGTGATATTCAATAGTGCATTAGTAATTTCTTTCAGGTTAGTACTAAAAGCACTATTGTCGATTTGTTTCAGTTTTCTATATGATATCGTACGTGTCTCTAAGTGAGGTCTGAGCATGTTTACTCTATAACACACACATGATCCGACACCATACAATCGGTCTCGGGGTAACTAAACAGAAGTTCACGATTATACTTAGCAATAATTAAATTTAAAGTGTGACCAAATATATGCGTTGGAACCGTCTTACATACTAAGTACATCACACATTCTAATTGCATCAGCATCTGTGTCAACATCCATATCAACATTAAAATCACCAACTATCAGAAGTGAATGATAGGACTGAACTGCATGCGAAAAAATATGTCTGCAATTCCTCAAAGAAAGTAGCAGTTTTTTTTTCTTTTGACATACTAATTAATAATTACCATACTCAAAGGAGTTGAGTTCGCTAGATGACAGAACTTTACACTGAATACCAGTCTTGAAAATACACCAACCCCGCCTCCAGTTCTGACGGACGGTCTCGGATTGTGCTCCAGATTGAAGCCATCGGGCGTCAGTTCCGCGCGTTTAACCGCACCACCAGATGTTAGCCAAGTATCTGTCATCAGAACGACGTCAATGTCATTAGTCACTACATAGTCACCGATGTCCGCTGTCTTATTCCGCACAGAAAATGGATTAACAAGGGCGAATTGGATGTCCCTTGTCCGGCGTGAGTCTTACAATTGGCACAACAAGGGTTGCGTGTGAAGGCAGACAATAGCACTGCAATCGGTCTGCACAAATGCGTTCCGCCTCTTTGGGCTCGTCTTGTCGGCTACACCCTTGAAATGGCGTTGGTAGTCAATGCATGCCACAATGGTCTCCTGACTTGCTTTCCAAGTACGCTGCCTGCCAGCTGGTGGAGGGCCTTGGCTGAATACTGAAAGGCAGACGCCATGGATGACTGGTTACTTTCTCTTCTTGTGATGCCTGCTCTTAGGTAAAAGTGTCTAAAATTTTAAAAGTTTCTGTAGGGTTTTTCAAAATATAGTTCCCACCTCGTTCAATGTATCTTGCTGGCTTAGTGTGTAAAAATTACATGTAATAATAGCCTTAAAACATCAAAATCATCGAAAATATACGAGATTGTCTTATAGGCTGCCATGTAGGAGCACAATGCCAGGTCATGAGTATACGACGACGTGTCCTTCTTGTTTCGTCGTTATCTTTGTGTTGATTGGCCAACTGAATTATGTTGTGATAAAGTTGTGACACTGGTAGCGACGATCGACGTGCTGGTTAACGGACTGCGACTGATATATGGAACCAGTCACCTATTTTGCCTTTCACTGCTGACTGCTGACTGCTGATTTTTGCGAAAAATTGATCGATGTTGTGAACAAGCTTCCGTCCAACGGTATAGTTCTTCATTGTAGCCCAAAGTGCGTCATGCCAAACCCTATTAAAAACCGTATTGAAGTATATGAATAATTCCTGCTGGCGTTGTAGGTATTTCTCATACAGAAAACGGAGATTGAACATTTGTGCTTCTCCCACTGCTAAAACAAGCCTTTTCTTCGGCGATTATCTCTTCCGCCAGCGGTTTCAATCTAATCAAGATGACATTCAGCATTACTTTGCCCGAATAGATAAAGAGACTGATGGTTCGATAGTTCTGACATTGCTTTAGGATTCCTTTCTTGGGAAGGGTAATTATCAATGAATGAATCCATGTTGTTGACCACTATCCAGTCTGCTAGATTTGTTTGGAGACGTTTGTGAGGATATCTATCACCGCTTATCCTCCCTTCTGTAAATGTTCCACTGGGATGTCGTCGTTTCCTGCAGCTTTCCCATGTTTCAGTGATATTGCGGTTGTCACAACTTTTTCACCTAGACTTTGAAAGTCGTCTTCGTTTGATGATCCTTGTCTGGCTAGACCACTGGCGTCTCCTTTGGTCTGGAAGTTGTATAGTTCTGAACAGTACTCCGTCCATCTCTTGGCGACGTCTTTTTCTTCATTGAGGAATTTCCTTTCTTTTTCTTGAAGGGCGTTGACTTTTACCTGCCTTTGCTTTGTCAGTTAGTTCACGACTTGATAAGCTCTCTGGCTGTTGTTGTTGATGAGGCAGTCTTCAATTTCCGTGCAATGTTCTTCTATACAGTCTTCTTTTGACTACTTCCATTCCCTTCTTGATCTTCTTGCTGATCTCGCTGTATTTTGCTGCTCCTTCTTCAGTGTTATTTTCTTTCTTCAAGTATCTTCTAGTGCAATATATTTCCAGGAATTCTTCTGTGACCCAAAGTTTGGAATTTCAGCTGTGCTTTCCTAGGATGTCACTTGCTGTTCATATCATCACTGCGTTAAAGTTGGGGGTAATAGCGTCTAGGAATTCTACAATCATTGGAAGTGGTGCAAACTTCCCGTCAATTATTGCAAGGAACGAATCCGATATAGCAGTTACCATCAGTTTGTCCAAGTTAAACTTGAGTCTGGTGTTCTTGGGCTTGTTGGTTTACAAAGTTCAAAATCACAAGGTCGCGATAACTTCCTATGTCCGCTCTTGTGAACCTCTTTGTTTTGGCTCTGTTGATTCCGGATCGGAACTGTTTTTGTATCAGGATGTAGTCGATCTGACTGTGATGTATGTGGGTGCGTGTCTGGTGCACCTTCCGGATGTTTTATGTTCTCAAATGTGCACCATATGTTTGTATTTGGCAAATTCCAGCATGCGTAGCCCTCTCTCACTGGTATTGTGGCATTACAGAAAGGACCGCACGAATCTTTCAAGTA
>BSQZ01000123.1:1012500-1027500 GCA_033239005.1 Lamellibrachia satsuma | reverse complement strand
ATCATAATCTTTTTCCGTATCTTCTCAATGGCTTACCAGCATAACAAGATAGAGGGGTCACCAATTTGGTGTCCGCCGTCGAATTCCCCGCAGTAATAGACACCAAGATAGGAGTTGCGCTAGGCAGAATTTTAGGTTCTTTTAATGTACAGGGTTCCTCTGTTCCTGACTGGTTTGCTTTGAGGAGCTCACATTCCTGTTAATGTTCTTCCCAAAGTTGCTGCGTGATAAGCAGTCCACTTTGCAACAAAAAAGCGTCATTTATTTGGTCCGTTTCAATTCTCTACTACATCGGACTTGTGTTGGTTATTGCATAAATGAATTTATGCAACTCACCAGGTGCATACAATTTTTATGGAATTTGTTTTCGATTTTAACGCGACCGTCGTAGCCGGTGAACCCAAAAGCGCACTGTTGGCTTGAGAAAGAGCCCGCTGGCTTTGCCCCGTGATGTTTCGTTATGGTTGACTAACTTCGAAGCGAAGGACCGGAGTTTGACAGCGACAATGAAGCTAGTGCGCTTTGAATCGGATCTTTGTCAGTAGTCACAAAAAGAGCCGAACAACACTTTTTCGCTGGTTGCAGTTACTTTGTTGTTCCATTTAAATGGAAAAAAACGAACATCATATCATTATTTAAAAAGAGTTTGAGAAAAAAGACAGATAATTACATACCAGTGAGTTTAACATAAGTGTTTTTTTTTTATTATTAGAAAGGTTAAGTAATGCAATATAAAGAACTTCTTTGTTATGCGTAACTTATTAAATCCATCACAACATGGATTGCTAAAAGCGAGGTCATGTTTAGATAGCTTTCGACAAAGTGCCACACCAACAATTAATACTTACATTAAAAGCCTACGTTATCGGGATTGCATAATCGACATATGGCTGACTGGCAGAAGACAGCGTGCTATAGTATATCGAGACCTTTCAAACTGTAAATACGTTTTGAGTGGGTTACCACAAGATTAACACGTATGATGATAAACAACATTTACAAAATGATCTAGACAAATTACTTAAATGGTCTGAGCAATTAGCAGATGTCATTCAATTTTGGGAAATGTAAATGTCTACGCACATCACAGAACACGGGAACTTGCAAACTATATAAAGGGATATACGGTTTTAGGTAATACCATAAAAGAAAACGTCTCAGGAGTTACAATAAATGCTGAAAGTTTCAGAGCAGGGTGTCATTGCAGCCTCAAAGAGTATTCCAATCCTAGGGTTGATTAAGAGAATGTAACATAGAAGGAAAAGAGCAAATTATACATGTGTGTAAAGCAATAGTTAGACCTCATATAGAAAACTGTATACAATCTTGGACACCATATCGTAAGAAGGAAATTGAAACACTTGAAAGAATACAGAGGAGAGCAAATAAAATATATATATATATATATATATATATATATATATATATATATATATATATATATATATATATATATATATATATATATATATATATATATATATATATATTTATTTATTTATTTATATATATATATATATATATATATATATATATATATATATATATATATATATATACTGTGTAAATGCTAGAAGCGTGAATATATTTTAGACCGAGGTTTACACATATCTTAGCAGGGCGGTTTACACATAGATGAACATATATTGGACTCTCGATAAACCAATTGCTTCCTTGTCCAATTGTCATTTCGGCTCTTGCCCTGGATCGCACTCTTGCTATTTTTTTATATCGTGTTAAATGTATGGTTATCTTCATTGGTGTGTTTTTTGTTTTAGTGTATCTTTAGTCATGGCTTTATTTTTGTTATGTTTTGATATACCGATTCAAAATCACGATGCGCCTTGTGTACTCCACTGGACTGAATACAAGAAGAGAAGGCAGGTCTCAGGCGAATTCGTTCGACAGATGTGCACAACCACGAGATTGGTTAACTCATGGCAGTTGATGAACTTTTTATGTGCTTCACACAATCGCATCATAAGACCAATACTATTGACATATTTTGGCGATTTAAATGATATAACACAGCTGCACAACTCTACCCACCATGCTGTCCAGCTCTGATATCCACAACAGCGCCAATGTGAATTAATGTTAGTTTCACTCGTTAGACGGCGCTTCGGGGGCAATCTTGGTGACGATCAATCCACCGCCCACCAATACTATTCGTATTTGAACATTGCGAACATGCGTAACCACTCCTAATGCAGATATGGTTAGAAGTTTTAACTATTGAGAGAAACGAGTAATTGCAATTAGTAAGTCTACTAACAAGTGCAGCGGCAATGATACTGTGCAGAAGAAAGTGACTAACACTGACGATTACGGCGAGGAACACAAACATGATAAAAACCACGACGATACATCTAAGAAATATCATATCAGAGATGTTGACTGATGTCAGGCATAACTCCCAAATTCCGTTTTGTGAATGCTGGTGTGACATTTTGGTTTACGAGGTGTAAGAAAAACACTTCATTCTGTCATGCCGTTTCTATGTACCAACAGCCAGAAAATCAACGTTAATATAATTTAACTGTAATCTGCTCTCAGTCCTCCAGTGGTACATATAATGAAGAAAATCTCGGAGCTGGAAAGCAATTAGAATATGGCATAGTCAAGGCTATGTAGATGTATGCGCCAGCAGCATAAAGTGGTGAACCAAATTGGAAATGTTGATAACTGAGCTTAGTGTAGTTGTGTAGAGACTAAACAGTAGCTGCGCAAGGACAGAACCTCGAGGAACTTCACATGAAAAAGGAAGTACATATGTAAGGCAATTCCCTACTAATGGTATAAAAGTTGTATGTGGCGGATGAGTGCTCCTTGTGTCAAATATATGCTTTCGGTTAGTTTTGTGTGAATTTCGATATATTATGTGAAGAGGTTTTTTCCAGGATAAATCTATGTTCTAACTGACTTTAGGACGACAATCAACTACGATTTTGGAAGATCGATCGAACATGTCGTAATTACTTCATTTGTGTTATCAGCTAAAACTTTGCTATTGGACCTGGAATGAGGAGTCATGTTTTAAAGTTTGTGTATGGACATAATATCGTTGTCACGAAACCCGAATGTTGAATGAAGTAGTTGACAGAAACGACTAAGACAGACCTTGTTTTACATAAAGACTAGCCCAGTTGCCCGGCGTTGCACGGGACAAAAAGCAAGAGATTGTGACTCCTTGCACTACTCAATCAAGTTTTGGTAGTTGCAATGCCAATGGCCATGACATCTTCACGCCACAAAAATAACTGCCGATTTCACGTAGTGTTCGTTGGACGTTGGGCCCCCGGGCATTACGATACAAGTTCAGCCACATACATATGAAAGTGATGGACATAAGAATAAACAGACACACAGCCAGATAGGCTTACAGACAGACAGACAGACAGAGTCAAAAATGACTTTATTATATAGATGAACGTTGCAAAACGCCATATTTGTATTATTCGTTTCGAACATGATTGGAATGATTCGGTGCACCTACCGATCGTTGTCCAGAGCAGACGGCTTTGCCACAAATTAAGGCTGACCATATTGAAGCGACCGACTCGACCAAGTATACGATGATGTAGACGATGACCACGGCAACGATTTCCTTCCGCTTTAAACAAACACGAGGAAAAATTAACACAGCGTTACCATATAACAAAACGGTGTAACCAATTGTCTGATTAAAACATTTATCTTCGACTTAATAATGATGATGACGAAGATGACTTCGAAATCGGTAAGCAATATTAAATTTGTCAGCAGATGGACGGACACGCAAAATAGCTCGGTTACAAAGCAATACACACGTAGACTTAGATTTACAATACCTTGAGACATGCAAGTAATAGTTGGTGTACTAACCAATAACCACCAGATAACACATCAATAAAACATGATACGCAATGACAAAATGAGCTAAGATGTGATATTTCAATATAATATTTCCACAATACTAACGCTCACTTCCCTTCCGAAAGACCGCTCCCAACATTAAAATATTCCAGTGTTTGCTTACTTTGGGAATCAACTGCACAGCTTCGTTGATGTTGTCTAATTGCACTGAGGCAAACATGTATAGGAGGAGGCTAATCGTAGCAAACACGGAGGAGATGGTTGACATCACCATGAAGCCAGTGATCTGCAAAATTATACATTGTGACAGTATTTTCTCCAAATATAACCCACTCTCAAATATTTGCGCATGTAAGATCGAACCGCAATTGAAAAAAGTCAAGAACCTCCAACAAATCATCCATAAACGGTCATGAATATGCATTGTGGAATGACAGCAACACACCTACGTGAAGGCAATCGGAGATAACTATCAGTATGTAGGTTCAAACCCCTGTCCAATCGGTTTATTCCATACATTTTATATACTAACCTACTGCATTTCACTGCCACCAAGCAATACAAAGTGCCAATAATAAATTAAGTAATTATGGCAAGCGAATTTCGCTTGGGTGATGTTTGAAATGGCTAAGCTTGATAGAAAACAAACTTTGCTAACTATAACACCGCGAAGGTTCTCGTGACAATGTTTTTGTCTCGGTTAAAGGAATGCATAAATTTCATAAATAAATGTGTCTATGTAATCATTTTATGTAGGTGAAATAATATATTAATGTAATATTTATTTACACTGAATATTTTCATTACTAAAAATATTATCATCAATGTGTCTTCGAGCGCAGCATAGCATGAAATGTACCCATTTTAGATAATAATTATGTTTAATAAACCTCTCAGCAATTCTTACCGGACATGAAGTCTTCGTTGACCCAGCTGGGAAACCGCACACTCCAGTTATCAAGAACTGACGAAAGATAGGTACAATTGTGTCAGGCATGTACGTCTGTGTATATGGAAGTATGTATTTATATATGTATGTGTATATGTATGTATGTATGTATGTATGTATGTATGTATGTATGTATGTATGTATGAATGTATGTATGTATGTATGTATGTACGTATACATGCATGTATGCATGTATGTATATGTTTATATACATGTGTGTATGTGCTTATGTGTGTATGTGCGAATGTGTGTATGTGTGTATGTGCGTATGTGCGTATGTGTGTATGTGTACATGTGTGCAACTATGCATGGATCCATGTGTGCATGCGTGCATGCGTGCATGCGTGTATGCGTGTAGGCGTGTGCGTTTATATTTGTACGCATGTATGGACGTATGCATGCATGTATGCACGCATAGATGCATGCATGGGTGCATGTGCTTACGTGTGTGTATGTGTATGTGTGCATGCGTGTATATGTGTGTAAGTGTGTATATGTGTGTAAGTGTTTATATATGTGTATGTGTGAAGGTGTGTATGTATGTATGTATGGGTGCATATATATATATATATATATATATATATATATATATATATATATATATATATATATATATAATATATATATATATATATATATATATATATATATATATATATATATATATATATATATATGTGTGTATGTGTGTATGTGTGTGTGTGTGTGTGTGTGTGTGTGTGTGTGTGTGTGGTGTGTGTGTATATCCGTACATATGTGTATGAGTGTATGTGGTTATGTATGCATGCGGGTATACGTGTAATAATGTATGCATGTATGCATGTATGATATATGTAAGTATGTATATATGCATGTGTATAAGTATATATATATATATATATATATATATATATATATATATATATATATATATATATATATATATATATATATATATATATATATATTTATATATATATATATATATATATATATATATATATTTGTGTGTGTATGTGTGCGTTTGTATGTATGCATGTATGTATGTATGCATTCATGTATGTATGTATGTATATATGCATTCATGTATGTATGTATGTATGTAGGTAGGTAGGTATGTACATATGTGTATGTACGTACGTATGCGCATGTGTGTGTGCCCGCGCGCGCACGTGTTGGTGAGTTTCAAAGTCAACGGCCCGTAACTACCAACTCACCAGGACACAGCCACCGAACTCCCTAACCGATCTGCCTGTTGAAAAGTAGTCACCGTGGGTAGCAATGACGGAGACGTTGGCAATGAAGAGGACGATTCCCACTCCCGCCTGTATCCCACCCAGAACGTACGATGATCTGCGTCCGTAATTTGAGTGGATGTCTCGAGTAATCGAGGCAGACAAGACTACCACATTTGGGTTTGTCGTCGTTGGAATCATCGTCACTGTCTGTCCGATCCTGCGCTGTCGAAAATGGCTGCCCTACTGAGTGAGATTATTGCTACTCCTGCACGAATCGATAACGAGCGCGACTCGCGTACGGAGCGCCGTTCCTCGACTACAACGTTTTACCCTTTAAACACACAGTGATAGTTCCATCGTGCATGTTGGGTTCATTTACGTAGCGTCATCCGTATTCAGTGCGTTGATACCTTAGACTATCTGGTTTAATGTTGCCTTATGGTTTATTCGCATTGGTAGAGTTATTTGTTGGTTTTTGTAGCCCTGATTTCATATTGGAGAACATCAGTTATGTCTAGAAAGCCGCTCCTTACAGCATTATATATACTTTAAAAGCTATCACTGCTCTTAACGCATCGCTGACTCTATTTACTTAAAGCGAACTGCAACACAAGCCAAAGTGGTAAAACAATACTAGGAGCCGTAAACAGGTCCCGACAAAATGCGATACTGTTGATGGTCACGCATCTTTATCGCCCGCTAAGCTACACTCGCATAAATTATTGTTTACAACTAGTTTATGTTTGTCATAGCGTTATTAGTTTCATTATGTATGTAACAGCTCAATTTGATATCAATTATATTACAGACCCAATCATACTGCAAAGAGTGCGAGACGGCTTTTGATAGCGGTCACGTTTTAAACAATTTGTCGAAGAAATCCAACAACGACAATCTGATTTGTTTACTAGCGGGTCAAGCGAACGGTAGAAAAAAACATGTATTTTTAGTTCCAGGGTCAACAAACATGATTTTATTATTTTTGAATACAGCCAAATACACATCGTAGAATACAACACAAACCACAAAGGCGGGCTTTTCATAGATGATAATATTGTTGGACTTTCGATAAGACAATGGCTTTCTTGTCCACTTGCCATCTGAACTTGTTTTGTAGTATAAATAATGATGACTATAACGCTAAAAGGTAAGGTGCAAATGCATAACACCAGCATACCTACATGTCCTTGATACCACGGCGATGACAGAAAAACAACCAGAGATACAGAACGTTTGCGAGAATAACTGGAAGGAAAGGAAGACTTGTGGGAGTAAAAAGAATCGATAAGCAAAGAATGGAGGAGCTGAGGGAGGAATTTGTTGCGAGAGAAAATCTCACATGGAAGATGGTGAGGAGCCTGCTAAAGTGGACGAGACGTTGAAAGAATGGAAGGGGTACGATTGAAGAAAATCGAATTTTTAGTGTTTCCAGTGATTCCGTAGGAGGTCAATTGTTATAGAAGACGTAGGTGAGGCACTTTGTAATATATATATATATATATATATATATATATATATATATATATATATATATATATATATATATATATATATATATATATATATATATATATATATATATATATATATATATATATATATATATATATAATATTCACATATACATATATATAAGTTAAATATAATATTAAATATGTTGAATATTGGTGAATCACGGGTTTGGCCAAAGAGGCTTGGATTATAAATGGTGGTAGAATTTAGGAGGGACTAATTGGCCAAATGTTGTTTGCTGCTCATAATCGGTCCAAGTATGAATCCACTCCCGGGTACTACGTGTTATGATGTAGCTAAGTACTTAGCAATATACTACGTAAAACATAGTTCATTGTGCGCACATTTAAAAAGTATATACTCATCGTATGTATTTGAGTTCATATTGCCTAAATGTAACCTGTAGCCTGTTTGCGCCAAAGGCGTGTCCATGGGAAAAGAAGGAAAAGAGCTTGTGACTGAACGTGTTTGAACGGGCAGTGAGCAAACTTGATATATGTGTTTAAAAGAAAATTGACATAATATTTTTCTCTAAATAAGAATTCACAAGACAGCGGAAGAGGTGGAAGAAACCAGATAAGGAATGTTACTGGGCTCCCGCTGTTGACAGCAAGACAGCATGCCATCAATATAACATAATTTAGGGGTGCAACTGCCAAAGATGTAAAACAATAATAGGAGACGTAAACAGGTCACGACACAATGCGAGATTCAGCGAGACTGTTGATGGTCACGCATCTTTATCGCCCGCTTACGTAAGCGCGCATATATTATTGTTTACAACTTGTGTATGCTTATCATAGGGTTATTAGTTGCATTAATGCGCTTCAATGCTATATCAATTATATATCAGACCCAATCATACTGCAAAAAGAGCGAGTCGGCTTTTGATAAAGGTCACGTTTTAAACATTTTGCCGAAGAAATCCAACAACGACAATCTGACTTGTTTACTAGCGGGTCAAGCGAACGGTAGAAAAACATTTATTTTTAGCTTGAGTGTCACTAAACATTTCATTATGTTTGAATACAGCCAAATACACATCGTAGGACACAACACAAACCATTAGCGCGGGCTTTTCATAGATGATAACATTGTTAGATTCTCGACGGCTTTATTGTCCACTTGCCATCTGGAACTTGTAGTATCGGTTGGTAACCTTTCACATTGTTTTTAATGATTTGTTCAGAATCGACATACCACTCAACGTTGTACACACGTATGTATCTTTGACAGTATAAAACCAGGCCCTATATACTGTCCGCTAGAACGGGGGCGAGGGTGCGCATTGATACAAGTAGTTTCGTCAGACTGTAAGCTTTTAGGTTATATGTGAATCGCCGCGGTAGGCCAAACCAGTCAAAAGTTATGATGTATTTTGTGTACGTGCGCTATGCGCGTTTAATAGGTAAAATTGTTGTCAGTAGGCAGTGAATAAAACATATTTTATCGGCATTAATATTTACTTATTCTTAAAATCCCGTTATGTTACAAATGTCACACTTTCCGAATAGGGGCGGCCACGATTGCCACGTCAAAGGGGTTCACAAGACCTGCACATTTGGCAAATAGGGCGTTGAAATTTTTTTGCAATTTGCCACCACATTCGCATTCCCATGACGCACTTGTAAACCCCACCCCTTCCTGGGGAGTGTCATTATTCCCTTCTGTGTCTGATCCACGTCCACTCCTACCTGCGAAGCCCGCACGCGGGGATTACGTTGCGGTGATGCTGCTACTAGCCTCACGTATCACGCTAGGTAGCACTCTGCAGATTAATTTCGCTATGTCAGTTCGGTCTGCCATTCTAGTCTTCTCAGCCGGGACAGAGGGCTGGGATGGTGGGCGTGGGTTACCAACCTCGTCATACATACATGCATACATCCATCCATCCATCCATCCATCCATCCACCAATCCATCCATCCATCCATCCATGCATACAAACATACATACATACATACATACATACATACATACATACATACATACATACATACAATGCGTTGATTTTCATTCTGCAAACAACAATATTTCGATGCTGGTGATAGTTTTTAGGAATGTAGAGGTAATATTCATTGCATAAACTGTATTTAATTTGCAATCAGCCCAGTCACAATCTATGCATGTCTCAGTGTTTGATTTAAACATCAAACGAATTGCGGCCATTCATATCGAATTATCATTAATTAAATGTATGTCCTCGGCAGAAAACACAAATGTATTTTTCCTAACCGCTAGAAGAGCTTTTACCGTCAACGAAACATCACGCCGTTTATCGAGAGAATGACACAGCACGAGCATTAAATGTCACCGCCAAATAAGTCGCATAATGGAGTGTGAAACACAATAGTGCACTTATCAAATTGGAAATATTCAGATGTTGTTAACTGTTGCAACTGCAACTGCAATGAGAAACAAACGCAAGCTAAATAGTATCGATAATTTCGAAACGTTTCTATCGAGTGAACCATTTAGTCCACGCTGTTTGACATTTATAGCAGTAGCTTCAACCACGTGTTGGTGTGTGTGGGTGTGTGGGTGTGTGGGTGTGTGTGTGTGTGTGTGTGTGGGTGTGTGTGTGTGTGTGTGTGTGTGTGTGTGTGTGTGTGTGTGTGTGTGTGTGTGTGTGTGTGTGTGTGTGTGTGTGTGTGTGTGTGTGTGTGTGTGTGTGTGTGTGTGTGTGTGTGTGTGTGTGTGTGTGTGTGTGTGTGTGTGTGTGTGTGTGTGTGTGTGTGTGTGTGTGTGTGTGTGTGTGTGTGTGTAGGTGTGTGAAATAATAATAAATGTAAAATATATAACAACTCTACAAGAATCCAACATGAGAAGTGCAAAATATCATCAACAAATTAGTCTCGCGTAATAGAATGTGCAACGCGCAAGTGTGGTGTCCAAATCAATATGTTTGTGGCATGCTACTAATCATTGTAAGTGCCATACGTAACAAACGGAACCATAAGTTTATTGACACATTCGAAGAGCTTCTGCCACAAAATGACACATCAGGTCAGACAATTTACAAAGGTAACAGTCAAAGCAGTTGCGTCAGCCGCGCACTGTTGTGTCGAACCAACAGCACCCCGCTATATTGTGGCGAATGATGTTTAAAGGTGCTTAATCTATTCTATTATTTTGCTAGTCTCATTTCAAATTAATTTTGCGAAAAACCAAACCTACCTAGTATTCATTGCCTCTGATAAGATGCATGTGTTTTTCTTGTGTTTGTCGCAACTCGGTACCCCGTTGACTTCCGGTGGAGTTGTGTAATGAAAAGGGGATACGCTCATATCCAACAAGGATTGCCGCTGTGCACACAATAACCCTGACAATGTCTTCCTAAAATTGTGCATAGCCTAGTACAATACTGATTAAGCTGGTATATACGATCAATTAGTAAACAATACCAGATATGATTTAACATTAGATATATGTTCTACTGTAACTACAAACAGTCAAAGACAGTCTTTACAAAAAATCTTGCTGCTCTTATACAAAGCGACATCATACAAAAAGGGAAATGATACCTATGTGCAGACAAGCATACATAATTATATGTGTATAGTGCTAGCTAGAGTATTTACTTGGAAATAGACAAAAGTGGGGGAATAAAACACCCTGATACAACATTCAGATCAATTCGATATCTAGACATGTCACGGAATATGCGCGTTTAGAAAGCATATCGACACGTAAGTACAAATACACCGGGAGGGTGGGTGGGAATAAATTCAGAAGCTCTACTGATGTGGTGCATATGGCGAAGCGAAGAAAAGTTATTCGAACATATGGTCCGCTCGCTATCTACACATTTTCCCAGCGTGCACCGATGGCCAGTAATATATTCCGTTAAAGTCATATGATCGGTTAGTGTAATTGGGCCAGCTTAATTAAGCGTCTTGCCGATAAAGGGGTGTGCAGGATAAAGAGGGGACATGTTATTTTGTTAAACACACCTAGCTAATGAGCTAGGTGTTCGCTATCCACACCCACAAAACGTGTTTGTCATACACAAAAACAAGTGTAACAAAAATGAACGTAATTAGCACAAGTACGAATGACAACACATCACAAGCACACACATAAGCAAGCCCTCGCGCGCTTCCACTAAAGCATGCACGCACGGAATCAGGCTGTCACGCACTCACCCACTCACAAACACATTAAGGGTTGCGCGCATACACACAAACATATACACGCGTACTCACAAAAAACACACACACACACACACACACACACACACACACACACACACACACACAAACACACAGAGTCACACCCGCGCAGACACACACACGCACACATACACGCCCACGCACGCGTTTACGCACATAAACGCATGCACTCGCACTCGCAAGCGTACGCGCACGCGGGCACGCACATGCACACGCACACAAAAACAAATGCACATAAACATATATAATAATGATTACAATACATAGCAATCCTTTTTCGTAATTTTATCTACCTGGTCGCTGAAAGTGCTACGTCTATATATTTGTTCTTCATTTGTAAAATATATATTACGCATCACACGTGCCGTGCCTGTTAAATTGTATGTGTATGGTGAATTAAGTTATACGCAGTACCATTAAATCGACTGTAAATAACAAATGTCATATACCCTCGCATCGCAATCAATGAACGCATGACCAACAGCAATACATGGACGTCAGCTTGAGGTGTTTTGGTTGCAAACCGTCAGAGCAAGAAATAAATGTAAATGTTTATTGACTTCTATACCACAATTTTTATATAGTAATATTCAGTGGTGTTGTGCAGTACAATAAATAGCATAGCAGAAGGTTAAAACAAATTAAGCGTTCAACATAATACAAATATTGATATAAAAAGGTAAAAACTATAAAATGAGTAAAATTAATAATTTCAGTAGAAACTTCGTAAATATTTTATATAAGTATCTAACAGGTTTAAATTAGTAATATTAATACGTTAATCGTATGCAATTATAAAATAATTTCAGTTTGCTCTTTAAAATGCTGACATTGTTGCAGCTGCGAACATCTTTGGGAAGGGAGTTCCACAGTTTCGGTGCAGCAACTTTAAAAGCACGATCTCCCAGTGTTTTCCTTTTTGTCCTTGGTGCATCAAGTTTAAGATCATCCTGGGATCTTAGACCGTAATGGATGCTTCTAGGAGTCAGCATTTCCGACATATATTCTGGTCCATGGCAGTGTAATTAATTAAATGTCAGTAGGCATATCTTATATTTAATACGAAATTCCACCGGCAACCAGTGAAGTGACTTTAGTACTGGAGTGATATTGTCAAATTTGCTGATTCTGCACAACACTCTGGCTGCGGTGTATTGAACAATTTTGGTAAGCCGATCAAAAGGGCATCACAGTAATCAATATGGCTGTGGACCAGAGCATGTACCATTTTCTCTGTACACTGTTGATCAATATATTTTCCGATTTTTCCGATATTATATGGTTGCGCAAAGGCTGCCCGACATTTGAACTTGACATGTTCTTCCATTGACATGTATTTATCAAAATAAGCGCCCAAATTTCGTACACGATTCGGTACACGTACATCATAGCCCCCGATGTTAATGGCCGTGTTGGTACATTTTGCTAGTTGTTGCGGACTGCCGATTAAAATGTACTTAGTCTTGTAGTTGTTCATTTTGATTTTCATGCCTTGCATTCATATATTGATGTATGTAATGCATCGTTCATGGACTCACAGTTACTGTATAAAGAATCAGTAAACTTGATGATCATCTTCGTAGGCATGCCCCAGCTTCCCATGTTGATCATTGACAGAGAAAACAGGGCTAGAGTACTCGGTAAACTCAACAGGACCTAGACATGACTCTTGCGGTACTCCCTGATAAAGTTTAAACTGCTCACAGCCGTACCATTGATAAAAATACGTTGCGACCTTGATTAGAGATAAGAGGAAAACCAATTTAGAGCTGTACCTGATACTCCAAAAGAGCAATTCATGATCTTTAACTAAATATTATGGCCGACTGTATCAAAAGCCGACGACAAATCAATTAAGACCAGTTGTGTTACCCTCTTTTGATCCATGTTTAGACGAATGTCAGACTGGACCTTAACTAGAGCGATTTCTGCAGAATGCCCTGCTCTATAAGCAGACTGACAAGGTGGCAAAGGAAATCCACAGTCTGAGTGTAGACAAAGTTGGTTTACAACAGCTCGCTCGGTTAATTTTGACATATACTGGAGATTGTCCTCGTTGTATGATCCTTTTTATCGCTAGACCACTGGGGTCTCCTTTGGTCTGGAAGTTGTATAGTTCTGAACAGTACTCCGTCGTTGGTGACTGGCGTTGACTTTTACCTGCCTTTGTTTTGTCAGTTAGTTCACGACTTGGTAAGCTCTCTGGCTGTTGTTGTTGATGAGGCAGTCTTCAATTACCGTGACCTGTTCTTCTACACAGTCTTCTTTGGACTTTTTCCATTCCCTCCCTGATCTTCTTGCTGCTCCTTATTCCGTGTTATTTTCTTTCTTCAAGTCTCTTCTAGCGACATGCTTTTCCTTAATTTCTTCTGTGACCCAGGGTTTGCAATTTTAGTTGTGCTTTCCTAGGGTGTCACACGTTGTTTCTATCATCACTGAGTAATATTTGGGGGTAATCGCGTCTAGGTTTTCTTCAAGCCTGAGTAGAGGTGCAAACTTCCCTCCAATTATTGCATGGAACGGTTCCGATATAGCATGTCAAACTTGAGTCTGGGGTTATTGTTCTTGTTGGCTTATAAAGTTCATAATAACAAGATGGCGATCACGTCCTATGTCCGCTCTTGTGAACGTCCTTGTTTTGGCTCTGTTGATTCCGGATCGGAATTGTTTTGTATCAGTATGCACTCGATCTGACTGTGATGTAGGTAGGTGCGTACCAGTTCCACCTTCCGTATGTTTTATGTTCTCAAATATGCATCATGTTGTTGTAGTTGGCAAATTCCAGCATGCGCAGCCTTCTCTCATTGGCATTGTGGCATTACAGAAAAGGACTGTATAAATTTGTTCAGTCTGCATCGGCACATACCTTAGCATTCCAGTCACCCTGGACGATCAGATTGTCCGTTTGGCTACCTTGTCGATGATATCCAAGAATTGGGTGTAAAAATCTTCTCTTTGTTCATCATCATAGTATGTAGATGTTTTTTTAAAGAAATCACTAAGTGGATAGACGAAAGATCGCCAGTAGATATTATATACTTAGATTTTCAGAAACCTTTTGAAAAAATGCCACAGAAAAGATTACTGCTTAAATTAAAAGTCCATGTTATTGGGGACGGCACAATTGACTGGACAGAATCATGGATGGCTTAAAAAACAGTATGTTGTAGTAGATGGAGAGGTTTAAAATTGGAAACCAGTTTTGAGTGTGGAATGATCAGTATGAGGACCTTTATTATTCTTAATATATATCAATTATTTGGACAATAATGTAACAAGTAACGTACTGACATTTGT
>BSQZ01000123.1:967500-1007500 GCA_033239005.1 Lamellibrachia satsuma | reverse complement strand
TTTATGTAGGTGAAATAATATATTAATGTAATATTTATTCACACTTATGAATATTTTCATTAGTAAAAATATTGTCATCAAAGTGTCTCCGGGCGCAGCATAATATGAAATATACCCATTTTAGATAGTATATTTAAAAAACCTCTCAGCAGTTCTTACCGGACATGAAGTCTTGATTGACCCAGCTGGTAAACCGCACACTCCAGTTATCAGGAACTAACGAAAGACATGTACAATTAGTCAGGCATATACGTTTCTGTATATGGAAGTATGTATGTATGTATGTACGTATGTATATATGTATGTATGTATGTATGTATGAATGTATATATGTATGTATGTATGTACGTATGTATGTATGTGTACATGTATATATGCACGTATACATATATGTATGCATGTATGTATATGTCTATATACATACGTGTTTGTGTGTATGTGCGTATGTGTGTATGTGTGCATGTGTCCAAGGGTGCATGAATGCATGTGTGCATGCATATATGCGTGTATACGTGTATGCGTGTAGGTGTGTGCGTTTTTTATTTGTACGCATGTATGAATGTATGCATGCATGTGTGCAGGCATATATGCATGCATGGGTGCATGTGTCTATGTGAGTGTATGCGTACGTGTGCATGCATGTATATGCGTGTGTAAGTGTGTATATGCGTGTATGTGTGAAGGTATGTATGTATGTGGGTATGCATATGTGTATGGGAGTATGTGTACATGTGTTTATATATATATATATATATATATATATATATATATATATATATATATATATATATATATATATACAGCTCCTTGGATAAGCGAAGGTATTCTACGGTTTGATGTACAATATTAAATGTTATAAGTTATATAAATATCACGCATGTCACAAACCATGCGATTAGATGTGTACTCTTGATTACTTTTAAATTAATAATTAATTATGCATGTATATTTCCACTGTGACAGCGCACATACATAACAAATATATATATATATATATATATATATATATATATATATATATATATATATATATATATATATATATGTATGTCCGTATGTACACCTGTATGTATGTACGCATGTGCGCATGTACGCATGTACTTACGTACGTATGTGTGTATGTTCGTGTGCACGTATGTTCTTATGTATGTATGTATGTACGTACGTATTTATGTACCAACATACGTACGAACGTACGTATGCACGTATTCACGTATGTACGCATGTGTTGGTATATACATATATATATATATATATATATATATATATATATATATATATATATATATATATATGTATGTATGTATGTATGTATGTATGTATGTATGTATGTATGTATGTATGTATGTATGTATGTATGTATGTATGTATGTATGTATGTATGTATGTATGTATGTATGTATGTATGTATGTATGTATGTAGGTAGGTAGGTACGTAGGTAGGTAAGTGTGTGTATGTGTGTGTGTATGTGCGTGCGTGCGCGCGCACGTGTTGGTGAGTTTCAATACCAACGTCACGTAACTACCAACTTACCATTACACTGCCGCCGAACTCTCTAACCGATCTGCCTGTTGAAAAGTAGGCGCCGTGGGAAGCAATGACGACGATGTTGGCAATGAAGAGTGCGACTCCCATTCCCGCCTGTATCCCACCGAGAACGTACGATGATCTGCTTCCGTAATTTGAGTGGATGTCTCGAGTAATCGAGGCAGACATGATTACCACATTTGGGTTTGTCGACGCTGGAAATATCGTCACTGACTGAGCGATCGTGCGCTGTCGAAAATGGCTGCCGTACTGGGTGAGACTATGGTTACACCTGTACGAATCGATAACGAGCGCAACTCGCGTACGGAGCGCCGTTCCTCGACTACAACGTGTTATCCTTTAAGCACACAGTGATAGTTATATCGTGAAAGTTCGGTTCATTTACGTAGCGTCATCCGTATTCAGTATGTTGATACCTTAGTCTATCTGGTTTAATGTTGCATTATGGTTTATTCGCATTGGTAGCGTAATTTGTTGGTTTATGTAGCCCTGATGTCATGTTGGAGAACATCAGCCATGTCTAGAAAGGCGCTCCTTATAGCATTTTCTATACTTTAAAAGGCAGCACTGCTCTTAGCGCATCGCTGACTCTATTTCCTTAAAGCAACACAAGCCAAAGAGGTAAAAACAATAATAGGAACCGTAAACAGGTTCAGCGAGACTGTTGATGGTCACGCATATTTATCGCCCGCTAAGGTACGCGCGCATAAATTATTGTTTACAACTAGTTTATGTTGATCATAGCGTTATTTGTTTCATCATGTCTGCACCACTTAGTTTTATATCAATTATATTTCAGACCCAATCATGCTGCAAAAAGAGCGAGGTGGCTTTTGATGGCGGTCACGTTTTAAACAATTTGTCGAAGAATTCCAACAACGACAATCTGACTTGTTTACTAGCGGGTCAAGCGAACGGTAATTCATTTATTTTTAGCTCGAGGGTCACCAAACATGATTTTAATAGTTTTGAATACAGCCAAATACACATCGTAGAACACAACACAAACCATAAGGGCGGGCTTTTCATAGATGTTAAAATTGTTGGACTCTCGATAAACCAATGGCTTCCTTGTCAACTTACCATTTGAACTTGTAGTTTTGGGGGTAACCTTTTTATTTTTGTTAAAGTTATTTGTTCATAATCGACATACCTGTCACCGTTGTACACACGTATGTATGTTTGACAGTATTACACCATACCCTGTATATTATCCACTAGAACGGTGGCTAGCTATGGAACTGTGATCTAGATTCATAAAGCCCGGTCCGACGTTTATTGATGCTACTGTTATCAGCTATAAATAATGACGACAATAACGCTATTTTTAGTTCGAGGGTCAACAAACATGATTTTATTATTTTTTAATACTGGCAAATACACATCGTAGAATACAACACATACCATAAAGGCTGGCTTTTCATAGATGATACAATTGTTGGACTCTCGATAAGCCAATGGTTTCTTTGTCCACTTGCCATCTGAACTTGTAGTGTAGTATAAATAGTGATGACAATAACGCTAAAAGGAAAGGGTCTTACCTAATGCATAACACCAGCATACCTACGTGTCCTAGATACCACGGCGATGACAGAAAAACAACCAGAGATACAGAACGTTTGCGAGAATAACTGGAATGAGAGAAAGACTTGTGGGAGTAAAAAGAATCGATAAGAGAAGAATGGAGGAGCTGAAGGAGGAATTTGTTGCGAGAGAAAGTCTCACATGGAAGCTGGTGAGGAGCCGGCTAATGTGGACTAGACGTAAAAAGAATGGAAGGGTTAAGATTGACGAAGAGAGCGGATGTGCTTAGGGTGGAGGGTAGAAGGAGAAGAGTAAGACTGAGATGGGAGGACTGCGTGAAGAGAGATTTAGTGGGAGGGGGTTGGAGTGGAGAATGAGGGCGAGGGTTAGAGGGGAGTGGAGAACGAGGGCGAGGGATAGAGGGGGTGGAGAACGAAGGCGAGGGATAGAGGGGAGTGGAGAATGAGGGCGAGGGATAGAGGGGAGTGGAGAACGAGGGCGTGGGATAGAGGGGAGTGGAGACTATTGATGGAGACAGTAGTAAAACGGGGCTAGTTATGAAGAAGAAGGGAAACAAAAATCGACAACCGGTATCGGTGACAGCCTCACCCCGGAATACAGGGAAAGGGAAGAGAGCAACTTGATCCCTTGTTTAGCACCAGCATCCGACTATATAAGGCACCCTTGTCATTTGCACCAACGACCATTATTAAAACTGTCCACCCCAAACACAACTGATGCAATGCGTACTAAAGCTAGACGTACAAACGGAATGAACTCGTTCACTACGACACAAAAATACGCTAGAACAAATTAGACACGACATGTCCACTCGTGCGTGAAACCCTACGTTAGAACGCATGTTGTCTGACTCAAGGGCACGTATATGTTTGAAAGGCATACACCATTAGGTTCCCATTAAGTAAAGACATCTAGCGACCATATTGTAATATAGTATAACTGATATGCCATTGCACTTTCGGGGTGTTGTGTTGAGACGCGCAATTGTGTGTTTGTGCTAAGCAGCTATGTTTGTCAAATGATGAACCATAAATAAAGGAAGTTGTCATGCCGTAATAACCACGTAATAACCATTGTAATTTAGGTAATATTAATAACCATTGTAATATAGGTAATATAAAAATTACCCTTTTATAGAAAATCAAGCAACTTTATTTACACGTTCCTTTTCTTGACCCCCTCCTCCCCATTATAATATGCCTTTATATTACTTATATAATGTTGCACTCAACATCGGTTTGAACGTGCGTTGGCCATGTGAGTCGCCGTGGTCGGACGTTCTAGCTAAACTGTGCATTTGTTTTACATTCCCAATAAGGTAGAAATACCAAAATGCAATGCAAATATATAGCCGCTATGGAGATCTTCAGCATACTCCCAAAAAGCAAAACACAGACTCTAACATAGCAATGTCCTATATGTGCTCATCTACGGCTCAGAGTGCTAGAACGTCCGACCACGGCGACTCACACGGCCAATGCACGTTCAAACCGATGTTGAGTGCAATATTATCTAAGTAATATAAAGGCATATTCTAATGGGGGGAGGGGGTCAAGATAAGGAACGTGTAAATAAAGTTGCTTGATTTTTCTATAAAAGGGTAATATTTATATTATATTGTGAGCCATCATGACAAAGAACCGCAATATATTAAACTTTGAAGTGCTCAAACTTCCGATTAAATCATTTGTAATTGTTCGTGCCATCACCGAAACGTGTGAAGAAAACAAACATACATATCATTTAATGCAGTAGTTTGCATGTAGTGTTCCGCGTTTAGGTGTAAAAATAATGTTTCTTTTGTAGGTTTTCAACCGATCACAACTTATGTTTTTAATAAAATATCGCCAGCACAGAAATTGAATAGCGTAGCCCCTGGTGAATGTTCGCGTACCCCAAAGAGCACGCGTACCACAGTTTGAAAACCACTGATTTATTTGATAAGTGAGATAGCATTTACTTGTCATTACAAATTATCGCCCGCCTGTTTAGTTGTATCTAAATACGATCGAAAAATTACATGATTGTGTTCACATTATAAAATGTTCTCACCGAGTGAGATTTGTGAGATGTTGCTACTTGCGCCTGCTTTATACGGTAACTGGGGGGTAGTTACTACTGTGGTTGGTTCATGCACAGGAACGTTACTCTGGTGGATGATGACTCCTTTCTGCAACAGAGTAGCTCTTGATCCAGACTGCAAATACAGTGTTTTTATTATGAGAGTCCAGCGTTCAATATATCTTCAATGTTCAACGTGAGTATTGGAGTCAGTGATCAACGATGTCCATATTGAACTTCTCTGCAGTAACAATAATCACGGCTTTTGCGTGACAAGGGATTTGGTCTTCATACTGTACCACATCTTCCGAGTGATAACATATATACCAATATCCTCACCATACGCATATTTCTTGGGCAGTATATTGACAGTTAAACCACAGTAGTAGTAAGCTAATGGTTTATGCTTAGCAAGAGAGGGTTCCATTTACGGAGGTAACTAAAATTATACCTTTGTGGAAAACCCGGAAGAAAGATATGTATTATCGTCCACAGGGCATCAGCGCCCCTGGCTGCTGAATGACTACAACAACGCTCCATAGCGACGAAAGGAGTGGTCAAGGAGTGGTCAAGGAATCCTCTAAGCGGGGCCAAAGCTCATCTATGCCAACGAGGGCTAGCTAGTACTAAGAAAAAATGCGTATGTAAGTGGTGTATGCATTCCTTTTATATATTAACAGTATGCAAATATGTAATAACTGTCGAATAAGAACAGTACAAGAGTATATTTTAATCATACAAGTACATGTATACTACTAATAAAGTTCATATTTGAATACTATTCTAGTGACGTATATAATACTAATAAACTGTATTCTTTATTATATTAACAGTGTGCTCTCATATGATAAACTATGTATTTTAAAATTATCTAAATTGTTAAATATCACAACTAGAATATGAACGGTGTGATATCATATGGTAAACTATGCATTTTAAAAGTTATCTAACTAAAATGTTATATATCATAAAGTCTATACAGTTATCATGTCGGTGATTTTAACACATTCACACAATTCACACAAGCACATCAACCATTATACTAAATGTTGTTATTATCAGGAAGAACCGTGTATATATATATATGTGTGTGTGTGTGTGTGTGTGTGTGTGTGTGTGTGTGTGTGTGTGTGTGTGTGTGTGTGTGTGTGTGTGTGTGTGTGTGTGTGTGTGTGTGTGTGTGTGTGTGTGTGTGTGTGTGTGTGTGTGTGTGTGTGTGTGTGTGTGTGTGTGTGTGTGTGTGTGTGTGTGTGTATGTGTGCGTGTGTGTGTACATTTTAACATCATGAAGTTAGGATGAACCGTCCTGTGCACCTCAAAAGAGCAGGCCATGTCCTCTCGAATTTCCACCAGTGCACCATCTATGCGTGTGGTCAAGAGTAGAAAGCAGTTATCAATATAAACCTCCATGGTGATTATGAGACAGCAGAAAATAGCAAAACAGACTGGACAACAGTCGAAATACCTAAGCAAGACTCTCCGAGAAAAGGAACATTTACTGTCAGAATGGAAACAACAGAGAGGTTCAATCGTGTATTCGTTGCTGAGTATTAAATTCCGTGTCGTAGCACGCATGTATGTTGGTCACACCACAATCTCCATTAACGGAATGTGTAAGACGCCGTGGAGATTATTGGGGCATGCTAAGTACTGGACAGCCAAGACAAAACCTGCTTGGTCAAATTATCATGGAACAACGACAGCTCGTTAGAAAATAGAGCACATGAAAAGTGTCCGGACACGTGCCACGAGATAATTAGATTAACGACCAAATGGCGACGTGATATAACGATCTAGCACATTCAACACGGGCGCAGACAGGGTGGCGTGCTGTATGGCCGCTGAGGCGAGATAACGAGTGGCGGGATTAGCACTGGCAGGGCTTTGTAAAAACACCAGCCAGCGCACAACGGCATAACCGCTCAGATCTGATACAGAACACTATACGCTGCACGACAAGCGTCATGGCAGCACAACGATTCTTCGACAGCCAGTCTGCATCGACGATGAATTTGTCGCGGCTGCAAACCGAGGTGGATAACGGGACGTATATTTTAAAAGACCACAAACCTTTGTGAATTGCGCAACGCACGATAAATACATAGTGTATGCATCGTGCCAGCATTGTCTGAATGGCTTTCAACCAGCCGTGAATGGTTACTTTTGTTCTATCCACCTGTGGCAGCGTTTTCCCAGCTACAGATTCGCCTTGCACATTCTACTGCCTGACTGGGAGGTGGTGATGTGTGAGGGTGTGTATTTGATGAGTTAGCGACAAAAGTGCTTGGATTCGATGCCAACACCTACACCGGTCTGACGTCAGACGCAGACTATTATGCCACGCTTTCAATGCTCCGGGGTGCCCGCGTCATGGCTACCGTAAGAAACGCATAAACGGCGCGTAATTCTCTTTGCAGGAACCGAGGGTGACGTCACTCTACCTACCGAAGGGGCATTGCACACCAATACCGAAAAAGTACAGCTACGGCTAGAACAAAGCGATGATAAGCTATTCACGCCAGCAGCACCCAGCTGTTCCCCCGCCTCAACCGTTATTCTATCAGACGACGATGGTTTGCATAACGCTATCACCATATTATTAACAAGTAGCATCATCATCATCATCATCATCATCAGCAGCAGCAGCAGCAGCAGCAGCAGCGACAACATGGAGGCAACGGTGGTTGTCAAAGATATAATTCAGAATCGTATGGAGGAGATGTTAAATGAGCAGGCCTTCGACACAGCGTTAGATGCGGCCTGTGTCCGTCATGTGTGTAATGAAGTGTGTCGCATATTGTTATCTGTCGGAACAAGAGAATTACTCACAATCCACAGGTATTACACTACAATACCGGACTGGACTGTCGAGGCGTTGACCCATAAGAGCGTGTCATTACAATGGCAGCTCGATATGGCGGAGAAGGTGAAAGAGACGCTACGTTGTCAGTGCATACAATAAGATGATGACAGTGACTAAACAAGTGTCCTTTCTTTCATTTCTGTAGATATACGCTGGACTACCCATGATCCGTGAAGCTTACGATGATGACTAACGATAAGTGGCGGTAGCGGCAGCAGCGACGGTGATGAAGACGTAGCGACGAACCAAACATCTTCAACAACTTCAATCAAACGATCTACGCCTTTATCTGATCAAAAACGAGACAGTCAACATCACGCCCGTCATCATCGCCGATGTCACCATCACCACTGCCGTCGCTGCCTTCGTCACCAGCACGTGACACACCGTCATCGCCGCCGCCACCATCATCACTGCCGTCGCTGCCATCTTCACCGTCGCGTGACACCCAATCTTCACCGTCGCCATCATCCCCTGCCGTCGCTGCCGCCGCCGCCCTCACGTGGTACCCCGTCATCACCGTCGCCACCACGTGTTGAACAGGACTGTTTCAGATCGCGATCACCGTCACCCCGCTCACTCCTGCATCACCACCACCCCAGCCGATGATGCCATCACCACCGCCACCACCACCCATGATCATGCCATTGCTGCCCGTTCCAGAATAAGAATGCATTATTATGATGGAGGAATCTCATCATGTTGACCTGTCGCAACATATCGTTGTCAGAGGCTACCCACAGCGTATGCGGTAAGGCAGCCAACACTCCGATGGTGCTGGAATGGCAGATCAGCGTGATCGACACAATAACTTACATAAATCCATGGTTACTATAAACACACACCCACGCAAGCATGCTTGCGCGCACGCACGCACACACACATACACGCCACGCACGCACACGACATTTATGCGGCCACTGTAGCGCCATACTGGACACGTATGCAGAGCTACGAGGTCGCGTGGAGAGTCACGGGACACCATCTCTTGATCAGCACACGTCCTCATCGGGGCCACCAGTGGCGCCTCCTAGCGATCACGCAAAAAAGAAAGCGAAATACGTGTGCGAGAGATGCAGTGTAACGTTTGAGAGATGGGACAATCTACAGCATCACGTAAGGAATGATGTTGTAGTAATAGTAATAGTAGTAGTAGTAGCAGTAGTAGTAGTAGTAGCAGCAGCAGCAGCAGCAGTATTAGTAGTAGTAGTAGTAGTAGTAGTCGTAGACATAGTCGTAAAGAAAAGACCACCTTCACGGTCAAGAAATGTGGACGGAATTTCGATACACGTCAGCGCCTTACCAGACACGCAGGAACCGCCTGTACTGACGTCATAAACTACTAGCTTACTACTCACAGTCAACCTGCATATTCGCAGCCCAACACGTTTCAGACGATATGACCGCTATCGTGTGTGCTGAGCTGGGCCTTACATAAAGGTAAATAGAATAAATAAAATGTTGCTAGTCTTGAACTTTCTAAGAGTATAACCTTAAGCGCGCGACAGGCTTCCGTGGATGCCGTTCGCGCCTATGACAGCCATTATTATTATTTTTTTTATTTTCACTAGCACGCCAATGCTGGTTGATATAACGACAACCATTATTGCCCCATTTGTTTGCACTGGTAAGCCAATGCCATTGAGCCAGTGCCAGTCGTTACTGGCCTAATTTGGTATTTTCAATAGCCAGCCAAGTCCAGTTTGGCCAATAGTGGCTCAATTAACTCTTGTTAGCTGTGCAGTGAGGTTGGCATTATTTCATATACAGTAGTAAAAATTTGCATAAATTTAAGCCTTAGTATTTAGCTTAGTTCAAATATAATGACGCCAAAACATGACATGATAATGATATGAAAATTATTATATGATAAAATGTATAATAATGATAATAAATTATGAGCCAACACATGAAGGTTCGTGGAAAAGTCTCTTGGAACTTTATTTTAAATATATAAATATCGAAGTAAGCTAATGCTTGCAACATCATAGATACGCCTACATGCAAACAAATATGCACATATATATATATATATGATTAAACACACATTCAAGTTCAAATGCTTGCCACTAAAAGTCAAACAATACGACAGTTAAAAATAGAATATATAGCACTTAATAATTGGTTTAGAAAGTAATATATTGAAACATACAAAAAATATTACTTCTTTCCTAAAAAGAGCAATCATCCAGATCCAATGTTGCCTATTGGAAAAAAAATTAGTTTACTAGATTGAGCACAGCCTAATCGTTCGTGGTTCGTCTGCTGTTTAAGTTTCCTATCAGCAACCGGAAAACTGCTGCCGATAATAGTACACACGGATTGTGTCTGTGAATCAGAGCCCGAATCCAACTCGATGTCGACGTCGAAGTAGACCGCCCTCGCGCATGGGCCACTGTGAAGCGTGGCAGCGGTGGACGACAATACAGTAGCGTCTCGGTTACCAGGACCAGGCACATCAACATTGTGGATCTCCGCCACAGTAAAAAAAGGATGTAAAAGGCACCGTTACCTCTGACAGCTAAGGGACAATCGCCGGAACGCTGCTCTTGTTCAGGTTTACGAAAGCGGCATTGATTGTTGCGAACATTGACGTTGACATATCTTTTCACATACTTTCGCTTGATAGGTGCCATTTTGAAATCGCCCCACGACATCCGGGTCACGGGACTGTTTCTTCCTTCCAATGAAAGCGCCGATATATAGATACTGGGAAAGCCCATAGCAACGAGATTCCCAATCAGTGACCTACACTGTTACATTAGATCATTATTTTCCAACGATGTTCAACGTTAAAAATATAGTCTTATAGATAGGCTGTATTCACTCTTCTACAGCAGACAACATTCGTCGAACCCTGACCGCGTTGGTTAGGCTTAGAAAAATAATGAAGAAAATATATCATCTTGTAAAAAGAAAAACCCGTGTTTTATTTTATTTTACCCGTCTTCGTCGGACATCTGTGTCCACCCTTGCTAAGGGCTTGCTAAGTGTATGCATCTCAACAGCGACATAGCCGAATGTACTGTAACTGGCACGGATTCAGCAATCCAGTTGCCTTCATGTCAAGTTACTTATGGGGTTTTATAAGCACACACTTATAACAGATTCACCCATAACAGAATATCCTTCATTTTATTCGATCCAATGCACCACGCATAGGCAATTAATGCAGTAATGTGATAACGACAGTAGATCTGGAAATACTCATGCGATAACATTGGTTTTAGCAGCTCCGAGGAATCTTACAACTCTTAGTTGCCAGGACACGAACATCAAGGATTCTTTTTTCGTATGATGGGGAGCGACCATTATCAGATAGTATTACATATTTTTGAAAAACGGGGCCCGAACAAACAGTCTACGATAGCGACCAGTTTTGGTCTTAGTGGGAGTCTCCCGTCTTACAGCAATTTGTGTGTGTGCGTAATATATTACTTTGTTGATTATTTATTAATTGTTATTGTATATAGTACAGTTCCATATGTGTATGTATCATGAATATCTGTTTCCACCGCAGACGGCATCGCAACAGATGGCGACAGATAAGATGGAAGCGACCGACTCGACGTAGTACACGAATACGATAATGATCAGGCCAATGAATAAGTTCGGCTTTGAACAAACACGACAGCGAATGTATGAGTGAAATGGATGGTTGCAATTTCGTCTCGTTAAAACCTGTGTCCTTGACTTATCTTAACGAGATGAACGATATAATGATAGGAACGTCACTTAAATAAGTTCAGAATAAACACATGCTAGGTCCTTCTTAGTTTTAAAATAACTAAAGAATATAATAAAAATACAAGTCATGGTTTGCCTACTGACAATATGCTAAAATTTCAGCAACACTGTCACTAATCACCCACCCTACTCTAACCAAACCCGAAACAAACTGGATAGGAAACGGCCCCTCCCAATAATTAAATGTTCTTGTTCCGTCCATTTTTATATCCTTGCGTCGCGGTTTATGGCAGGGTTGAAGGCGTCATCGGTAGCTTCAACGACGACATATACAGTAACTGTTATAGCCCAAGCGGACGATATGATTGACGTCACCATGAAGCCAATTATCTGGAAAAGAGAAACCATTATCGATAGTGACAAGCACAGCATTAGTGGACTATTGGCGTAGGAGATTTCATCACATATAACATGTATAATTGCATGTAACTGTTCGTAATGTATATTTTAGTGACACATATGGATTCACGCTGTGTATGTACGGAATGTGTTTGAAAAGTATTAATACACTACTTTGAAGAGCTAAATTAGTTATTGATTACCTTTTGGGGAAGCATTGCAAAAACAAAACGGCAGGAATAATGACACAACATATTCAACGCTATATGTTAGGAGTGCCCATGCCGGGTGCCGTATTTAAAAATTACCTGGTATGCAGCAGTCAAACTGCGAAAATATTGTTAAGATCGCCAGCACAAATTATTTACAAATGTGAACTTAATGTACATATACAACACAATGAAATGCAATACTCTGCTATTGCTCTGAAATCTTCGGGAAACCTAAACTCAACAGCGCGCCAGAACAATATGATTAGGCAGTTTCTAATCGGTTGGCAATTCCACTAGTAAATATTTGGATCTTTATGGAGGAGCTACGGAGGCTAAGTGAGTTAAAACAGGTGGATTTCTTTGTTGATGGCGAAATGTTATTATTTTCTTGCCGACTTAACACAGGGAGTGAGTTCCAAAGATTGGGTGCTGCAACCGAGAAAGCTCCAGTTCTGGGGAAGAAAAGAGGATTATAATGAAATGATCAAAGGCTGTCTTGCAGAGTATGCAATGTATTAATTTTGGACAATACGTTTTGTGAATCTCTCAGCAAATGACACAACACTCACCAAACACGAAGTCTTGGATGACCCAACTACGATACCGCACACTCCAGTTATCGGGAACTGAATACAGACAAGCACAATTTGTCAGGCCTTATTGTCCTTACGTATTAAAAACATAATTTCCACGTACACATTACAGCGAGTGGTGCTTTCGGGCAAGACATATCAATGCCAATTTGGTGCTGCATTCAGTGTTATGATCACAAGCATACAATAATAGATAATCGAAAACATATAAATAACTATAATATGTGTATGTTCATACGAAAGTGTATATGCTTAGATTCTGCGGTATGTACATGGCACTTAGTGTGAATTATTATAATTAGCTACATTTTCCAAATTAAATTGTTGTAATTCGAAGCGACGATTTCCTGGTCAAGCAGCGAGTACAAACCACATAGTTAACTTGCATGTAAAAATATGTAATTCTGGGGAGTCACTGAAATACGTTGAACCTTACAGCTGGTTTCTACGCCAGATTAAGTAAATTATCCCAATCAGTTCAGTTTGTGATCGGTTAACATGCTGTAGTACCACGATGCTGCTTTGTGAACCAAACCAACATGGACTACCACAGAAATGCCCATGGTACTACTCATAATATCTTGCTCACCACCGCAGACCAACAATCGAATAAAACATTTCCCTTGTATACAGCTGAACGAGAGAAGTGTTAGTTTTATTCACGTCTCAGCATGACGTCGTACCTATCATATAAGGAACATTGTCCGACGACGAAACTTACGTTCATAGACCAACTAACTGGACTGCTAAATACAGTTGTCACCACTTCTCTCTTGGAATCGGGTTAGTTTTAAGCACGTCTCAGCATGACGTCGTACCTATCATATAAGGAACATTGTCCGACGACGAAACTTACGTTCATAGACCAACTAACTGGACTGCTAAGTACAGTTGTCACCACTTCTCTCTTGGAATCGGGTTGGCTACATAAGTATGTTAATATATCCATAGCTACGTCAGCATATCTGGAGTTTTTTTACTGCCAATCCGTCCTTATATGTCGTCTAAGAGGTTAGTTTACGTTCTCGAGTGAAAATATCTACTTCTATTGCCGCAACGCAGCATTTGTTATAATGAACTTTGGATGATAAGTTATATCCCAAAATTCGCCGTTAAAGCAAAATATGTGTCAATCAGTTGTCAAGCAATTCATTTCCAAAATTAATGTCCCGGTAGACACACCGAGATGGTTTGCTTGCAAACTAACTCACCGTACTACCAACGTCACCGTCCCAACAACTCACCGTACTACCAACGTCACCGTCCCAACAACTCACCGTACTACCAACGTCACCGTACCAACAACTCACCGTACTACCAACTTCACCGTACCAACAGCTCACCGTACTACCAACGTCACCGTACCAACAACTCAACGTACTACCAACTTCACCGTACCAACAGCTCACCGTACTACCAACGTCGCCGTACCAACAACTCACCGTACTACCAACGTCACCGTACCAACAACTCACCGTACTACCAACGTCACCGTACCAACTACTCACCGTACTACCAACGTCACCGTCCTAACAACTCACCGTACTACCAACGTCACCATACCAACAACTCACCGAACTACCAACATCACCGTCCCAACAACTCACCGTACTACCAACGTCACCGTACCAACAACTCACCGTACTACCAACGTCACCGTACCAACAACTCACCGTACTACCAACGTCACCGTACCAACATCTCACCGTACTGCCAACGTCACCGTACCAACAACTCACCGTACTGCCAACGTCACCGTACCAACAACTCACCGTACTACCAACGTCACCGTACCAACAACTCACCGTACTGCCAACGTCACCGTACCAACATCTCACCGTACTGCCAACGTCACCGTACCAACAACTCACCGTACTGCCAACGTCACCGTACCAACAACTCACCGTACTACCAACGTCACCGTACCAACAACTTACCGTACTACCAACATCACCGTACCAACAACTCACCGTAACGCAGTATTTGATGAAGAAATGACCAACCGAGTTGGCCGTTAACCGGTTTTCGCCGTTTATAGAGAGAGCCACGAAAATACACATTATGACTCCTACGCCAATATGTATCCCACTGAGAACGTACGATGACCTGCTTTCAAACTTCGAGTAGATCTCTGGAGGATCCGCGGCAAGCAGGAGGGCTACATTCTGGTGTTTCATTGTAAGAATCATCATCGGTGAATTGTCGTTCCTGCTTCGTCAACAACGTGACAACGGTGACGCTATGTAGCAGGCTTAGTTGAGAAGCTGGACGCATGAAACGGGGATGTGTACTTTTCGGCACAACGTCGTCGATTGCAGAGAGCGCACCTTACGTGAGTGTGCCACATTTATGCAGCGAGCACCGCCCACTTCACATGACGGAGCACACTAAGTCTGAATACAACGCGTCAAAGAGCGTGACCCACACAAGAAAATATCCGATGCGCCAATCTGCTAGTATTCATTATGTAATATATATATTCGTTATGTAACCGCTGCTCAACTAACCTTCCCTTGGGACTTTGGTGGCTACATTAATCACAATCACCAATAATTTCGAAAAACATAAACAACTTTTAGCTCACATTTTCTGACTGTTATGACAAATTAGACTTATTGCACGTCAATCGTGTTCTAATAGTTTGTTCAGTCACAGGGTGGTACCATGTAGATGTCGCTGTTGTAGTTTCCTGTTTCCCCTATACATTTAAGATTGATTAACGTGGTTTGCTTGCACTTAATTAACTGGTAACATATTACTTGCATACAGTCATGAATGTAGAAAGCATTTAATAAGTATCAACTAGCTTTTTACAAAACAACTGTGATTTAACAGTGGTGCCACGTCTACCGCTTTGGCGGTAGAACTACCGCTTTTTCGGTGTTTACATAATCTACCTCTCTACCACTTTCGACCCAACATCTCCCGGCAAACCTAAATTTCAGGTTAAAAAAAATAATTTACTCATTTCGAATCCAAATATACTACCAAACCACCATTTCACGTAGAAATTGCACCAGAAAATGTACAATAATTAAGTAAATATACCCTAATATTGATACATTATTCCACCAGGACCGTGAACCTACTTTTTCGTGCACCTCCTCGTAACCGCGAGTCATGATGTTACTTGGCACTTCTGATTTAATTTGAATTGTTTACATGTTTTACTACAATGTGAACGTGTGTAATTCTACTATGACATTTATTAATGTACTAATGCAAGAATGTGGTGCAATACAGTGTACATTGTAATTGTTAACTTCTACGTAAATGTAACTGAATTATACAAATTGTTTATTTGGAAGGACCAAGAAACAATAGTGCATTTAGAACAAAATATGACATCATCAGCATTATCATGAAGTACGTTTCGCAATAGCAAGTAACACTTATGTCATGGAAGACCTACTTAAAGCCACACAAGTAAATGGAAAACAATATCATTTACACCCTTATTGTACGAAGACTGGATAGTATGGTATTTTAAGATAACTCACATGATTGATGATATAAAGAGATAATCACATTGATACTTCCATACATATTTAACAAGATTTAACAAGATTGCCATCTCGAACAACAAGTTCCAGATGGCAAGTAGACAAGGAAGCCATTGGCTTATCGAGAGTCCAACAATTTTCTCATTTATGTGTAGCCCGCCCTTATCAGATATCTGTCAATTATATTTTTTAAACATATTCACACTAATAGCATTAACACATTAATTTGGCAGTTTGTTCCACTCATTTATCACACTATATGAGAAAGAGTACTTTCTCATGTCCAACCTACACTGCTCCTTAACTAATGCTGCTTTGTGTCCTCTGGTTCTACTGCCTTCTTTAAGTTTGAAGAACATATTCTATCAACATCCTCATAACCGTTCACTATTTTAAACACTTATATTTGGTCTCCTCGTACTCTCCTGGTCTCTAGTGTTGTCAAACCACATTGTAATAAACGACTTTCGTAACTAAGGTCTCTTAATTATGGAATCATTTTAGTTGCTCTTCGTTGTATTCTTTCTAGTTTGTCTATGTCTTTTTTTACGATATGGCCTTCATGCTTGAATACAAAATTCCAAATGTGGTCTAACTACATATATAGCAAATGTTCCCTCCCTGACGAGTTCTATTCAACGTAACATGAACACAAATACGCGCTATGTGTCAGCAAATATACTGAGTAAATTCAGCATTTATACAATAAACTGTTGGGTTAATAAGGCAAGCTGTTTGGTAATATTCTGTGTAGGATTGTGTGGCCTCGACGTCTTTCTGAAGTACACACATCACGTATAGGATGGTGCGGCCTACAGCTCGTTCTAAACCAACAAGAGGTCGTATCTTAATATGTTTAATTGCAACACAAGCAAATTTATTTTTAACCACCAAGCGCACAACACAATGAACCACACAAACAACGTTGCTCTCGAAATTCCACATATTTGGGTATATTGTTAACATTGTTTACAACCAGAGCGCCAATGCATATTGACCCCTCTCGTCACAACACAGCTGTCTTCTCAGCGCTAATACCAACCCTGGCTTAATGTTAATGTCACGATCACCAAAGAAAAAATAACCACTCTAAGAATGCTCGGTGCACCACTTCTCACCAGGACACGGCAAAGTTCCGGGCTACAAATTTACTTGTCCAATCACAGTGCAGCCATGCATAATACTAGTAATTCGTGAAGGCATACAGAATTATGGTAATCTCAATAAGTTTTGGTCATTCATCTAACGCATGAAGAATGACAACAGCGGCGTAACCCAAATCAAGAAGAACAGCATCGTCCACATGGACAGCCAGCCTGTCATGTACTAATTTATTTGTTTTTTATAACGTTTTGGTCCTGCCATTTTGTATCTACGTGGTTTACCTATGACTTTTCTGTTAACCTAGGCTACGCGGAATCTTAGAACGCATACATAGTTTTAATTACATCTGATTTTGAATTTGTAATTTTGGTGATGGCTTAGCCGTTAAAACATAAACAAATAACAATAAGTGTACATTACGTTTTCAGTACTAAGTCGATGGCTAATCCAGGGTCCATATTACTTATGCGGAATGTGAACGGATCATTTGCACCTTGGTTATTAAACTGTTTCTTTTGTAATCTAAATATTTATATAATTTGCTATTATTTACCTATTTAAATCAATTGTTTATCATTTTTAAGATAACGTCAGCGCTATTCCTACTGTGTATATTCTTGAGAGTTGATGACTTTGCCCTGTGCAAGCCACTTACTTCTAATAGTTTAGTTGTTACCAAAATATATCCCTAACAAATGAGCGTGCATCATTCCTTTCCTTTTTACGTGGTTTGCCATGTCTTATCCTTTGTTTCAATCGCTAGTTATTTACATTCCCTTGCTCTAGACCAACATTTAAATGAACCTTCATACTTCTCCTGGCAAGAGACACTATTCTCAGTCATGTGCCTGTCATCAGTCGTAACGTGGGTTTTGCTACCACAAACGTCCGAACGGTTCGGGATAAGAGGGTTCACTTAGTGACTTATTATTTTCTGGAAAAAAAATAGACAATCTTGCCATCACTGAAACGTGGCTAGGATCACATGCCACTGCTGCTTACGTAGCTACAATGTTTCCATCTGGTTATACATATCATCATCGACCACGTTCAGTTGGAACAACTGGTGGTGTTGGCATTTTGTTTTTTGGACCATTTCAAAGTACATCCACGTTTAATACCTAATAACTGCACTTGTGAATATATATATATATATATATATATATATATATATATATATATATATATATATATATATATATATATATATATATATATATATATATATATATATATATATATATATATATATATATATATATATATATATATGTTGACATTTCAGATTCTTCTTTCTCGGCATATTATATACGCCTGCGTAGACCACCAGGACAGCCCGCCTACTTCTTTGAAGAATTTCAGGATTTTCAGGAAAATTTGTCAACTGATGGCTTATCGGGCCATCACACAGTTATTGTTGATGTTATGCTTTCCAGAACACTAATACAATCAAGACACAATGTGTCTTACAGACCTATACATAAGATTGACATTGTTACCTTCAAGGCTGATATTCTTAAAACCGACCTTATAAGAGATCCAAAGGGAAACATGTCTGACTTGTGTAAACAGTAGTATCATGTACTCAAGGATTTATTTAATAAACACGCCCTGATAGCCACCAATTCTGTGTCACAAAAAAACCCACCGGCTCTGTGGATGACTCCTGATTTTTTTACAATCTAAAAGGCATCGGCGATATCTTGAACGAGTGTGACGCAAACCATGCTCTCCTTTGGATAGGTCACTTTATTCGAAATAGTGTCACTACTGCAATACACAAAAGGCTAAAACCAAATCGAATTATTATGCAGATATGGTTTCAAATAACGCTGAAAAATTCACTTCAGCGATGGAATTGCATAGACACAATTTAACACAGGATGCCTGCTCCGTTTCTACCTAATCGTGTATCAATCAAGTCGTTATGTTATTTGTTCTCCGGTCATTTCAATAACAAATAAGTCTGATCCGATCTGCTTTTCCAGATCTTACTTTAAAACCTGCACAAGTTGACTCTCCGCAAATAAATGTTCAGCTTGCTTCTTTTACACCACATATGATGAAGTAAGGAAAATAATTACATCCTCCCCAAATAAGTACTGAGTTATTGATCCATTACCGACTACTTTGCTGAAAGCATGTTTTCATACATTACTTTACCCAATAATAAATATCGTAAATGCATCACTGTGCTCTGGCTTGTTTCCTGACGATATCAAACAAGCGCACGTCAATACATTTCTTAAAACATCAACTTTACCTAAAGATAACCTAAACAGTTATGTACCGAAATCTAATACAAACTTTATTTCCAAAGTAATGGAAAACAGTTGTAGCACGCCGTCTACGTTCTCACATTGAGACAAATTGCATGTATAATGTATTACAATCAACTGACACGCATTTTCTTTCTACATAGACTGGTCTGTTAAAAGTATACAATGATGTTACTCTAAAAATGGAAAAAGCGCTTACCTTGCTTAATTCAACTGCTGCTGTTGATACTGTTGATCATGGCATACTTAATACATGCTTCTCAATGTAGTATGACAAAGCCCTGAGCTGATTTTCATCATACTGAACTGATTTATGCCAAACAATGAAGATAGCTAATTGTTTTTTTTTCAGCTGCACTAGCCACTTAATGTGGTGTTCCTCGGGGTTCTGTTCTTAGTCCATTATATTTACTCTTTACAGTACTACACTTTCGGCACGTTCCATATATTATCCATGTGAATGGATGTTCAACGCAAGATGATGGTTTACTTTCGATCATAAGTTCACTATTTGCTGATTTTTATGTACATGCCATTTTCGAATTAGTTAGATTTTAAGACAACTAAGATTATCTTAAATGTTTTTGCCTCCGATTAACTGGGAAACAGTGCCTCAAGTAATATATGGCGCAATAGATAAACCTGTGTGCACGCTTGACTGGTCTGAAGACGTGGAATGCAACGTGGCTTGTGCAGTGAACATCGATATACCTACACATGTTACATCAAAGTTACACATGATATACCAATTCAACAATCATGTTCAAATGTATTGCATATTATGAGTGGTGTAGCAGAACAAGGGTGGTGTGATATTGGCCCTAAAATAGGTCGGAGGTAGAAGTAGGTTGGCCCCAAAAATAGGCGGGTGTTGTCAACCTGTGACAGGTGTCCTCTAAATTACACAAGCAACATGGCGTCTAATTTACCCCCGAAAATAGATAACCACCATTCTAGTAAGAATGGTATTGATAATATGATAAATCTAATTATAGTATAATACTATATATAACACTAAATATCATGATAATGTTAAATCTAAAATAGCTAGGTTAAATAATTATGCAGTGGGGCACGATGGCGCTGGGGTTAAGACGCCGCACTCTCAATCGAGAGAACCCGGGTTCGAATACTCTCGCCGCCGTTTCAAAACGTTGGTAATTTCATTCACCCCATATTGCCACATTCTGCCTGGCTGCTCACACATGTGGATATGTGCACGAATAGGTGTCCCCTAAATTACATAAGCAACATGCCGTCTAATTTACCCCCGAAATAGACAACCACCATTCTAGTAAGAATGGTATTGATAATATGTTAAATGTAATCATAATATAATACTATATATATATATATATATATATATATATATATATATATATATATATATATATATATATATATATATATATATATATATATATATATATATATATATATATATATATATATATATATATATATATATATATATATATATATATATATATATATATATATATATATATATATATATATATATATATATATATATATATATATATATATATATATATATATATATATATATATATATATATATATATATATATATATATATATATATATATATATATATATATATATATATATATATATATATATATATATATATATATATACAACTAAATATCAGGTTGATGTTAAATCTAAAATAGCTAAGTTAAGTAATTATGCAGTGGGACGCGGTGGCGTTGCGGTTAAAACGCTGGACTCTCAATCGAGAGAACCCGGGTTCGAATCCTCTCACCGCCGTCTCAAACGTTGGCAATTTCGTTCACCCCATGTCGCCAAAGTTCTGTCTGGCTGCACACATGCATTCTGTGTGGCTGCACACATATGTGGATATCTACACGAATAGTATTCGTGCAGAAAGTGCAGCGCGGCTGAAAGCTTTCCAGAGAAGTCTAATTGTTGGAATGACCAAGTTTGGCGGGGGGGGTGACATGTAAAGCCCTTTGAGCAGTCCCAAGGATTGTTTACCGCGCTATATAAGAACGTACCTTTCTACGTTTACATCTGACGATGGTTCTATATTTCTTCTGCAATGCTTGGAAACTTATCATCCAATTAAATAGCAGTCACTGTATTTCCATTGAACACCAACTCCTTCGCAATTATACATCCAAACAACCGAATAATATGAATAAGTGCAACACTAATTTATTACCTGTGCTACGGCTGCGCTCAACCCCAACCGACTTTATGTTTACATAACTATCATAAACTTGATATACAGTATAACGCTTAACATATTAATTTTACTTGATGCATTTACAACATCCTCAGGCTATTAATATATAGGAGGAAACGAATATACACTATGATGTCTGTTTAATAAACATGTACATTCGACAATAAACTGAATATATTCTACACGTACTGTAGTATACTGTAGTATCAATAGTATGTATTTATCTTTTGCCCCTTTGTTCAGTGGCGTACGGTAGTCTACACAAACAGTTCTGCCACCTAGCGAACGGCACGGAGTTATATTTGCGTATTACAAAGGTGCCACCTGGTGATTAAGGTATAACTACTTGAGTGAATTACATTTGAGCGTAATTCCTCCAGTTAAGGTGGTTAAATGTAGTATGTATATAACCGGCTTTATGTTCGGATACAATGGTATCATTGCGAATCACATTTTGTGAAAGTATAAGAATTTTGATACATGAACTAGCGAGGTGTTCTGCAAGTAAGCAAGGTGCGACACACGAATTCACGCCTCTGACATGTGCCAGACAGCTCGGAATATTCGTTTTATTAATATATTATTAATATAATGCAATAAGTTGCAGGAGTTGAGTATTACAATTAATAGTGTCGTTACCGTCTCAACGCAGATATTCGGGTGATATTAAAATTATAACAAATATGTATCATTTTAATTTGTTTTGGGTATCTGAAGATTATTTGTTGGTTATGCAATGTGGCTACTCTAGAACTGAAGTTTTGTGTAGGGCCTAAACCCGAAGTCCTAGGAACGTGATGTCGCAATCCTAGGGATGGCTTAGGTTGTATTAAGCTCTGTTATTGGCTAGTTCGCTTTCCGGCACAATATATATAACAAAGTATATAACGAATGTTCATGAATTTAGAAGCTGAAGCAGATGATTAATTTGTGCGGTGCTGCAATGTTGTGAAGTCTTCTCGATTCCGAGACATGGGGTAAAGACGATTGATTGATTTATTTTCTCCCAAGCCTTGCCAAGGTTTTCAGTGGTATGTTGCGTGTGTAGCCACATCCCTCCCAATTTACCGGTGGTACAGGGTTATCTGAGTGAGAGTCCAGTGAATGCACTTAGTGATACTAGATGCAGCGGCATTGCAGTTAGACGGCCAGTTAACTGGTAAGAGGAAGATTCTAGTCATCGTTAATAGTTCGGCTATATCGGTACCAGTAGCTCGGTGCAGTATCGATTCTACTGTATGTTCAGGTGAGACCGATGTCCTATGTATTGACAATCCTATCTACGATATAATCATTGGAAATGTTGAGAGGGTGCATGCCAATATCCGAAGGGAACGAGAGGAACAATCTGACCCAATAAACCATGAGACACCCTCCGAGATCGCAGATAGCGAAACGATGATAGAAAAGGCGGCTACCATTGTCCCTGCGGCCGAGATTGTGCGGTAGAAACGCGTAGTCAAAAGGTGCAAAGTGAAAAAGGTAGGCGACCCCTTTGCGTCTCCGAAGCAAATTTCCTTAATGTGTCGGCTGATTCGCATAGCCCAAGGGGAAAATCCCACCTTAAAACATGCTTCGTTAAAGCACAGTGTGTAGCCACAAACACACACACACACACACACACACACACACACACACACACACACACACACACACACACACACACACACACACACACACACACACACACACACACACACACACACACACACACACACACACACACACACACACACACACACACACACACACACACACACACACACACACACACACATATATATATATACATACCGACCAGTCCATGCCGTTCCATGATGTTGTCATCACCAACTTCCAATTAAAGGTGTTACTATATTCTCGATTGTTGACGTTAGGCGTCATTCGGGTCCATTCTGTCAAACAGTCGTCTGGACGTTTTCTTCACTGTACCTGCTACGGAAATCTGCTCCCACGTTTTCCTTGCCTGGGATGGTTTCGATCCGGAATCGGTATGGAAGAGGGATACATCATTGTAACTTTCCTCCCGTTTCTCTAACGGGGACCGAACCTCTAACGAGGGATCATCATGTGTATGTAAGATGCCGACCGTGGTCGCAATCTCCTCATTCTTTACCAAGTATCTCTTCAGCTCGTTAACGTGGAAGAGTCGGAGATTGTTCCCTACGCGGATATTATTCTAATCGAAGTTCCTCTTATACCATAATAGGGAGGAGGCCAAATCTTCTCTCGCCAATGTACAAGTATCTTCGATACAATTCTTCAACTCGAAAACGTACTGATACGTCTGCCTTGTCTCGCTACCAGTAGTAGCATCGGCCCACAACTCATTCAGGATTGACACCGGAAGTGAATACTCTCTTCCGAAGTTTCACGATTGGCAAAAAGCAAACTTTCAACCAAACGATCCCAATCTCGTTCTGCGCACATCATAACCAGCATCTTCTTCAGCGTTCCGTTAAATCTTTCGTACAAACCATTGGCCACCGGGTGGTAAGGAGAAGAATGGACCTGGTGTATAGACATCAATGGGGGTACTTCCACTATCACTACAGATACAAACTGGGGTATATTATCGCGCATAATTTCCCTAGGGAAACCTACGCGCGTGGACAGTAACGCTTCATTGGTCCTGTAGGACAGAGGAATTGCTTTTGGATACCGAGTAGCGAAAACGTACCAAGGTTAACATCCAGATATGGTGTTTACACGTACGGGGAGATAAAGGGCCTGTCAAATCGATAGGTGCCTTCTGGAAAGGAATTCCCACTAACGTAATTTGACAAATGTCACATGATTGACAGAACCGAGTTACGTCACCAAATATTCCCGGCCAAAAGATATTCCTAAGAATTCGATCGGCGGTCGTCTTAACACCCAAGTGTCCGGATAAAATGGATTCATGACCAGAATCTTCCTACGATACTGCGATGGGACCGCTAACTGAGACCACTCTTCCTGTCCTTCTCAACGTCGAAAGTGTCGCTTTAACAGACCCGCTTCCTGAAGAAATAACTCGATTTCGGATCTCCTAATCGAGGACCCTGTGCTTTAGCGAAGCATGCTTTTAAGGTGGGATTTTCCCCTTGGGCTATGCGAATCAGCCGACACATTAAGGAAATCTGCTTCGGGAACGCAAAGGGGTCGCCTACCTTTTTCACTTTACACCTTTTGACTACGCGTTTCTACCGCACAAACTCGGCCGCAGGGACAATGGTAGCCGTGTAACTGCAATGCCGCTGCATCCAGTATCACTGGACTCTCATTCAGATAACCCTGTACCACCGGTAAATTGGGAGGGATGTGGCTACACACGCACCCTACCACTGAAAACCTTGGCAAGGCTTGGGAGAAAATAAACCAATCATTCGTCTTCAGCCCATGTCTCGGAATCGAGAAGACTTCACAACATTGCAGCACCGCACAAATTAATCGTTTGCTTCTGCTTCTATTTTCGTGCACATTCGTTAAATACTTTGGCGGCCATATTGTTACGGAAGTCGAACTAGCCAATAACAGAGCTTAATACAACCTAAGCCTTCCCTAGGATTGCAACGTCACGTTCCTAGGACTTCGGGTTTAGGCCCTACACAAAACTTCAGTTATAGAGCAGCCACATTGCATAACCAACAAATAATCGTCAGATAGCCAAAACAAATTAAAATTATACATATTTGTTATAAATTGAATATCACCCGAGTATCTGCGTTGAGACGGTAACGACACTATTAATTGTAATACTCAACTCCTGCAACTTATTGCATTATATTAATAATATATTAATAAAACGAATATTCCGAGCTGTTTGGCTCCTGTCAGAGGCGTGAATTGGTTTGTCGCACCTTGCTTGCTTGCAGAACATCTCGTTAGTTCATGTATTAAAATTCTTGTACTTCTACAAAATGTGATTCGCAGTGATACCATTGTATCCGAACATAAAGCCGGTTATATACTACATTTAACCACCTTAACTCGAGGCATTACGCTCAAATGTAAATCATTCAAGTAGTTATACCTTTGTCACCAGGTGGCACCTTTGTATTACGCAAATATAACTCCGTGCCGTTCGCTAGGTGGCAGAACTGTTTGTGCAGTCTACCGTACGCCACTGAACAAAGGGGCAAAAGATAAATCCAGACTATTAATACTACAGTATACTACAGTACATGTAGAATATATTCAGTTTATTGTCGAATGTACATGTTTATTAAACAGACATCATAGTGTATATTCGTTTCCTCCTATGTATTAATAGCCTGAGGATGTTTTAAATGCATCAAGTAAAATTAATATGTTAAGCGTTATACTGTATATCAAGTTTATGATAGTTATGTGAACATAAAGTCGGTTGGGGTTGAGGCCCAGCCGTAGCACAGGTAATAAATTATTGTTGTACTTGTTCGTATTATTCGGTTGTTTGGATGTATAATTGCGTTGGTGTTCAATGGAAATACAGTGACTGCTATTTAATTGGATGACCAGTTTACAAGCATTGCAGAAGAAATATAGAACCATCGCTAGATGTAAATGTAGAAAGGTACTTTCTTATATAGCGCGGTAAACAATCCTTGGGACTGCTCAAAGGGCTTTACATGTCACCCCCCGCCAAACTTGGTCATTCCAACAATTCGACTTCTCTGGAAAGCATTCAGCCGCGCTTCACTTTCTGCACGAAGACTACTCGTGCACATATCCACATGTGTGTGCAGCCAGGCAGAATGAACTGTGGCAACAAGGGGTGAACAAAATTGCCAACGTTTTGAAACGGCGGCGAGATGATTCGAACCCGGGTTCTCTCGATTGAGAGTCCGATGTTTTAACCGCAGCGCCACCGCGTCCCACTGCATAATTACTTAACTTAGCTTTTTTTAGATTTAACATTAACTTGATATATATATATATATATATATATATATATATATATATATATATATATATATATATATATATATATATATATATATATATATATATATATATATATATATATATATATATATATATATATATATATATATATATATATATATATATATATATATATACAGTATTATATTATGATTACATTTAACATATTATCAATACCATTCTTATATTTCGGGGGTACATTAGACGCCATGTTGTTTGTGTAATTTAGGGGACATTTGCGATATGCTGAATTTGAATAATTTATAAAAAAAAAATTAAATGCCTCGACTAAAGACTAAAGTAAAAAGTAAATTTGCCCTACTTCAGAAATCCTAAATACCCCTACGCCGCAGAGTTTTCCTCACATGATATAAGCATAGACAATTTTTTTTAAAGGGGCATTGGTTGACATTTTAGAAGATTCACACGATTATTTTGAAGATAATGGAAACAAGAGTATGGTGAGTGTTTCGGACTGTACTAAGTAGGCCTCCCTTATATACACTCAGTGTCGATGTAGCTTCTTGCAGTTAGCCAACAGGGGTTAAGAAACACAGCTGCGAGATTGCGTGTCTGGCACGACACATCAATACCCTCTTTGCGGTTGTCGTTCAATGGTACAGGTCGCTTGCTGTTCAGTCACGCAGCACCATGTGCGGTAACCAAATCTGCCTGCAAAAGAATCAACCGAGTGAGCTAGATTCTTGCTGGCTCTTCTATTAGTTGCACGTATAGTCACCAAGCTACCATTACTCCAATTATTATATATGATATGATTATGCTACTTATGATAGTATAATTTAATTTTGGCAAGCTTTTTCAACGAACGTGGATCCATCTAATGAAACGACGATCACCAATTCCACGCGTTGCCTCCGACAAACTGGGAAATAGTGCCTCAAGTAATATATGCCGCAAAAGATAAATACGTGTCTGGACTGAAAACTGAACGCAAAGTGGCTTGTTCGGTGCATATCGATATGCGTGGCGGAGTTTCAACAAGTTTACTTTATGTTACATGCCTTTGTTGCAGTTCGCATGACCGTCTGCCGTTGTCCTTCGCGAGTTTAATCGCGAGAATAATAGTTTATTCATAGCCGTACACTATCGACAGAATGTTAGCCGTCCAGCGTGTAAAAATGTCATGTTTTCTCCGCGAGTCCACGTTGAAAACATGTTGGTCATAGCAATAATCTTTATCTCACAAACTAAGATCGAGAGAACACATACATTCGGACCGCACTGAACTGCTATGAAACTAAGCCAAGGACCACGACAGGCTTGAGGAATCTATCACTGTGTGTTCTAAGAATAAAAACGTTGTATTGTAGGAACGCCTCTCCATATTGAGTCACGGCCGTTGCCATTGAATCGTACAAAGGTGACCTGGCACGGCGCCCCACGAATGTGTCACGCTCGTTGACCCGATTCGAACAGGTGTGGGCTGGCACGTCGCGTCACTAGTAGACATACTTCGACGGAGAAGGATTGTGTGCTCAGCTACGATACATCTAGCAATGGCAAACCAGAATGTGGTCGTCGTGTCTGCCACGGATCCACCAGAGATCCACTCGAAGTACGCAAGCGTATCTTCGTACGTTCTTGGTGTGAAACAGATCGTAATTGGCATCGTACTGATCACTCTTATGATCGTCGTCAAAAGTAAATACGTCACTGATAACACTGCAGCGTCCACACTGCCATTGTTTGTGTACTTCGCCGGCTGTTCGACGGTAAGTTGGTTTTAAGGTGTCGTTGGTTTGCAAATGCACCATATCTATGTCTAACGGCAAATGGCTTTAGATAATGGCGAACGTAGTAACTGAGTAACTGAATAATACACATTTTGTTTTAACAGCGATTTTCTTAGTGAACTAATTTAATTGCAGTAGTTGTTTGCCAAATACGTATATGGTCGATTCCCCCGAAAACTTGGTTAACATTGTTAATTTTTGTTTTATTTATCTGTGTCTCTGTATTACGGCTACACGTAACATAAATATTGAAAGTTGCTATGAATAGGTGTGCCTACGGGCTACATACATATTTTTTCTCTCGAGCCAGTTGGCTCAAAATAATGCTGATCTGTAGTTTTCTTGCGCCATTGTGGTATATGTGAGAAAAGAGCGATACTCGTACTGCACGCGCATGCGCTGCATTGTTTTAATAAATTTAACAAGATTTAACAAGATTTGCCATCCAAGCCAAAGGCCCAGATGGCAATTGGACAAGGAAGCCATTGGCTTATCGAGAGTCCAACAATGTTCACCTACTTATAACCCGCCCTCCTGATATATGTGTCAACCTTGTTTTTAAACATATTCACGCTGCTAGCAGTTACACAATCTGTAGACAGTTTGTTCCATTCATTTATTGTCCTCTGTGAGAACGAGTGCTTCCTGATGTCCAATCTACATTGATCCTTTACTAATTTTACCTCATGTCCTCTAGTTCTGCTATCCTTCTTGAGTGAGAAAAACATATTTCTATCAATATTTTCATACCCATTCAATATCTTAAAAACTTCAATCTCATCTCCTCTTAACCTCCTTGTCTCTAGAGTTGTTAAACCACATTCTTTCAGACGTTCTTCATAACTAAGGTCTCTAAGTTCTGGAATCATTTTAGTTGCTCTCCTTTGTATGCGTTCAAGCGTATCTATATCCTTCTTACGATATGGTCTCCATGCTTGTATACAGTATTCTAAATGAGGTCTAACTATTGCTTTATAAAGAGGTATAATTAACTTTTTTCCCTTGTATGTTATGTTTCTTCTAATCAATCCAAGAATTTGATTACCCTTTGAAGCTGCAATACCACACTGCTCTGAAACTTTCATATCAGCGCTTATTGTAACTCCTAAGTCCTTTTCTTTTACAGTAGTACCAAGAACAGTAGTTCCCATTTTATAGTTTACATTCAAGTTCCCATGTCCTATATGTAGGCATTTACATTTCCCAAAATTGAACAGCATCTGCCATTTCTCAGACCATTTCACTAATCTGTCTAGATCGTTTTGTAAATGTTGTTTATCACCATCAGTATTTACCTTTCTAAACAGTTTTGTGTCGTCCGCAAATTTCAGTACGTTACTTGTTATACTCTCGTCCAAGTCATTGATATAAATTAAGAATAATATAGGTCCTAATACTGATCCTTGAGGTACCCCACTCAAAACCGATTTCCAATTTGAAACTTCTCCATCTACTACAACTCGTTGTCTTCTGTCAGTCAGCCATTGTTCTATCCAGTCAGTTATGCTATCCCCGATACCATGGGCTTTTAATTTAAGTAGCAATCTTTGATGTGGCACTTTGTCAAAAGCTTTCTGAAAATCTAAGTAGATAATATCTACTGGCGATCCCACGTCTATCCACTTAGTGATTTCTTCCAAAAACATAACATATTTGTTAAGCATGACCTCGCTTTAAGGAATCCATGTTGAGATGAATTTAATAATTTATGCTTAACGAGGAAGTCCACCATATGGTTTTTAATTAACCTTTCTAATAATTTACAAATCACTGACGTTAAACTCACTGGTCTGTAATTCTCTGACTTATTTCGCGAACCCTTTTTAAATAATGGTATGATGTTTGCTTCTTTCCATTCAAACGGAACAACTCCCTCTTTTAATGACAAGTTGAATACTCGTGCAAGTGGTATACTGATTTGATCTACTGTTTCCATTAGTAATTTTGGAGGAATCCCATCCACTCCCGGTGATTTGTTATCCTTCATTGCCTTTATTTTCTTAGCTACCAATTCTGGAGTTACAACTAATGGTCCTAAATAGTCAGATTTAGCCCCCTGAAATTTAGCATCAGCAACTGGTAATGAACTAATATCTTCTTTGGTAAACACTGAACTGAAGTAACCATTTAGGTCTTCCGCCATTAAAAACCCCTGTGATATTATATTTCCAGCACTGTCTTCTAGAGGTCCAACCTTGTCTTGTACGTTTTGTTTACTCCTGACATATGCATAAAAACTCTTGCTGTCAGTTTTTATGTTACATGCCAGTTTTTGCTCATAGCTTCTTTTAGATTGTCTGATTTCAGTTGTAGCTGCATTAAGTGCCTCTTTGTATTTTGCATAGTCTTCTTCCTTTCTGGTACGCCTATAAACCCTCCACATAGTTTGTTTTAGCATTATTTTTCTAATTGCCTCTTTTGACAAGTGTTTCTTTCTACACCGTTTTCCTTGTTTTCGGAAGGGAACAAATTTATCAATGATACTCTCAATTTCATATTTTAGAATATTCCAACATTCAATTGCAGTCTTATTCATCAGCATGTTATTCCAATCTAGCTGTGCTAAGTATTTTCTCATATCTTTGTAGTTACCTTTGTGGAAGTTTCTCTTGTACGTTTTCTTATTTTTACTTTCTGATTTTACATTGATGTCAAAATGTATTTGATTATGGTCACTATTACCCAATGGTTCAAATATTTTTACATTGTCCACTAATTCTTTTTGTGATGACAAAACTATATCTAATACATTTTCTCCCCTGGTTGGTTCTAGTACGTGCTGAGTAAGAAAGCTATCCTGGATTAAACATAGAAATTGTTGATCCTCAATCCCTGTGCTCTCTAGAGAATTCCATTGTATGTGTCCATGGTTAAAATCTCCCATTATGATACATTCCCCTTTACTAACTTCCTTTATAGCGTTTTTTATTTTTGTGTTGTCCTCTTCGTTTATGTTTGGACTTCGGTAAACTAATCCAATAGTTAATTTTGAATTTCCTGAAACAATTTTGCACCAAACAGCTTCATCGTAATCTGCTTCCCTTTCTAGTTTTATTTCATAAGCTTGAATAGATTCTTTAACATATAAAATAACTCCCCCGCCCCTTCTTCCTATTCGATCTTTCCTAAACATTACGTATCCTGTCAGTCCTAATTCAGCATCTGTTATATCTATGTTGGCCCATGATTCAGTTATACCAATTATGTGAGGGTCAATATAATAAATGCAGATGTTTATTTGTCGTTGGTAAAACATGATGAAAATAGGTCCTGACACTATTCGTTCTGTGTATATTAGTTCCTGTTTGCTGGAGTGTGCGGTATTGCAGCTGGGTCAGCCAAGACGACGTGTTCGGTGAGTAAAGTGTCAGTAGGTGAGAGGTTTACAAAACATAGTATATGAAATCCAAATAATATTATGTTCATAAGAACTTTACGTTTTAAAATGAGATACGTTGAAGATAATATATCTAGAATTGAAATTACTTAAAGAAGTACTGTGCAAGTACGTCTGTGAAAGTATTACCTTGTAATCATATTTCTTATTAAAGAGTGCATAACCATAACTATACAGGCACAGGAATGGTATGTGCCCATTTCACTTATTATTTGTCAAAGACGTGTCATAAGAGCTTTTTCCGTGTAGTGGTTAACGTAACTGGATTATTGCCTAGCGTGGGAAGAATGAACATCACCCTAGCAAGCTACATTTTCTGTGATAACATTATTTATTGATGGGGATTCATACTCTCACATGCAGCTATAACCGCCAGTAATATTCATTGAGTAGAAAGGGAGTAAAACGCATCAGTCTCCCCTACCGGTAAATATACTATAAATAGTGAATCTTGCACATATCGACTTCTTAGATAACACTGTGCGTGTGTGTATGTGTATCAATTACCGATTATGATTATTTTCTACTTTTCTAGATCATTGGCTTCATGGTGATGTCTGTAATCTCGTCCGTTTTGGCTGCGGTTTTTTTTTTCGTTTCCATATACGCGAATATCATCATTGTGTCATACCACTCGTACAACGACAACAAAGAGGTAAGAAAGATATGGGAACACGCACACACTGTTTAATTATGGTGTCGGGTCGTTCCCGGTACAAAGTATTTGAGGGTGGGATGTCGGTGGAATGCTGGTTTTGTTTAAATTTAACTTTTAAATATCACACTCTAACCCATTTTCAATAAAAAATGTTCGGATAATATCATTGATGTTGATTACAGTCCTTTATCTTAATGTATTCATTTTAACTGATTATTTATTGGCAACACACAAAATATATCTTGCGTCTTTTAATATATTCTAATGGTATTGAATGTTATTATCTATGATATTTTATTTTTGATAAATCCTTGTACACTAAGTCATGTACAAATATTTCAACCAGACGCATATATGCAACCAAACAACTATATTATGATGGTGACGTTTCTTACATTAGAACTCTTCCGTCGAAGCCTTGGTCTACAGCTTCGTCGCCTTATTCTTTGTCCAATCCGTCGTTTCCATCTGGTCAGCCGCCATTTGTTGCAACGCCGTCTGCTGTGGACGCCAAAAGGTAGGTGCACGAAGCCATTTCTATCAAATCTTCAAAGGGTAATCACATGTTTGGGTTGATTAGGACACATATGACATATAAAGAAAAAGAGCTAAATATACCTGAATAAAGCAATAGTTAGGCCTCATTCAAAATACTGTACACAAGGGTGGATGCTATATTGTAAGAAGACGGATATATATATATATATATATATATATATATATATATATATATATATATATATATATATATATATATATATATATATATATATATATATATATATGTATATATATATGTATATGAATATATATATATATATATATATATATATATATATATATATATATATATATATATATATATATATATATGTATATATATATGTATATGAATATATATATATATATATATATATATATATATATATATATATATATATGCATGAAAATATCGAGAGAAATAGTTTTTTCTTTGGAGAGATAGCAGAACTAGAAGGCACGTGGTACCATTGTGAAAGGATCAGTGTAGATTGGATATCATAAAGTACTTGTTCTCACAGAAGGAAATATATTAATGGAACAAATTATTAACATTTTGCATAGATGCTAGCAGCATGAATATGATTGAAACAAAGTTGACAACTGCCTCAGGAGGGCGAGCTACACATAAACAAAACATTGCTGGACTTTCGGTAAATCAATGGCTTCTTTGTCCGCTCGATGTGTGGGCATTTACCTTGGAAGGCAGTCTTGATTAATCTTGTCAAAGTCCTATGTTAAATCTGAGTGGGGCGTTGTGACGCCATCACGCCGGGTCTGAGTAAATTGATGCATTCCCGGTAAATATTCGTCCCATGTTCCAATGCCCTACCATTATAAATTATTATATTATATTATTATTATTATTATATATATATATATATTTATTCATAAGCATTCAAAACATAAGTCATATATATTTGGTTTCGATCCAATCTTCTGGTCTCTAAGCTTTCAGTTTGATGACTTGATTGATACACACACACCCACACACACACACACACACACACACACACACACACACACACACACACACACACACACACACACTTCTTATGCAGTATGTAAATGCATTAACATATATTAAATACCCATAGTTAGTGGCTGGTTATTGCATAAAAGTGAACGTTGTCTTACTTCTGACGATTAGTTTTACTGATTAATTAATTTTAATTAGGTAATTATGAATTAAATTGTTATTATATATTTATGTAATCTACATTCCAATTAGCATATTACGTTTTAATTTATTTGTTGTGCATTTATATTGCATATGTATGTATGTATGTATGTATGTATGTATGTATGTATGTATGTGTGTGTGCATGTACGCATGTATGTATGTATGTATGTGTGTGTGTGTGTGTGTGTGTGTGTGTGTGTGTGTGTGTGTGTGTGTGTGTGTGTGTGTGTGTGTGTGTGTGTGTGTGTGTGCGTGTGCGCATGTGTATGTGTGCTTTTATGTTTGTGTGTACGTACAGGGGTTATGTATGTTAGCATGTATGTATGTATGTATATATGTATGTATGTTTGTTTGTATGTATGTATGTATGTATGTATGTATGTATGTATGTATGTATGTATGCACGAGTGCATTCATGTGCAATGTGTATATCCGAATGCATGCATGCATGTATGCATATGTGTATACAAATATATTTCATGGATGATGCACACGTATGTATGTACGAATGTATGTATGCATGCATGCATGCACACATGTGTGTATAAGAATGTATGCGTGTATGCATGAATGTATACATGGTGCATGTGTGCATGTGTGTGTGTACAAATATATCACATGGATGAACGCAATGTTCAACAATCTGTTCAAACGAATTTCAATGTTCCTGTCCTCCAGGTGCGCCGCCTGTTTACTAAGTGTCATCGGAACAACGACACGAACACTTCCGTGAAGGGCCACAGCAAGACGTCACATGTGTGATCGGAAGATAGCTTCTGATAAGAACAACACTATGTTTAATGTATTCATATTGGGAATATTTCCGAAAGTACATATATACATGAGTTTCCTGTCTCATACATCAATTTTATTTTACACTGAACAATGCACAGTTAACTGTTTGCTCCAGTGATTGTGTTTGTGTTTTGCACTGATTCTATGCACATGCAATATATTAATAGGTCGCTTTTTGCTTGTCTAACACATCGTTGTTACTCGTTGAATAAAAGGATTTCCAAAATTCATGAGCTTATTCGTTTTTTTCTTGCATCAGCAAATTTGATGGACATATTCGTAATCAATACCAAACATATTTTCCACACTGATTTTCTCGTATACAGCTTGTGTAAACAAACCTTTTTTGTAGCGACGCAACGTCAATGTTGGTGCAGTTTAAGTTTGATAAATACTTGCGGATTTTATTGTTCGTGTTCAGGTCATCATTCGTGCAACTACATAATATTTTGTCCAGCTTCCTAGCCAGAAAGGTTTGTTGAGCATATTGTTGTTGGGTACTGCCTTCCAATGTATTTGTAGATGAAGTACTCTAAGCTCCGCGCACCATATACACATGAAGACTCCGAACGCTACCTGACTTATGTTATGAACTGCAGCGTGTGTTTGGCGGCGTTCTAAATAATTAATGTTCCTGTTTGCCGAGCCGAGAGCAGTACGTAGCCAGCCACAAATAAATAGGGTAAGCAGGTCCGCCCGGCAAGTGAATAGAATCAGCGACGCGTTACGGCAATACGGCCAACTTCAATTTAGGTCATGCTGTACGGGGCGCCGTTCTAGACGTGATGCATGTTCTCCAGCATGACACAAGGGGCCACCACACCCAACAAGTAACGTACAGGGCGCCGTTCTAGACGTGATGCATGTTCTCCAGCATGACACCAGGTGTCACAACGCCCACCAAGTAACGTACAGGGCGCCGTTCTAGACGTGATGCATGTTCTCCAGCAAGACACCAGGTGTCACAACACCCAACAAGTAACGTACAGGGCGCCGTTCTAGACGTGATGCATGTTCTCCAGCATAACACAAGGGGCCACAACACCCAACAAGTAACGTACAGAGCGCCGTTCTAGACGTGATGCATGTTCTCCAGCATGACTTCAGGGCGCCGTTTTAGACGTGATGCATGTTCTCCAGCATGACACCAGAGGCCACAACACCCAACAAGTAACGTACAGGGCGCCGTTATAGACGTGACGCATGTTCTCCAGCCTGACACCAGGAGCCACAACACCCAAAAGTAACGCTACCAAACAGTATTCAACACTAATCCAAATTGTGGGTTTAATCGTGAGTCTAATTGCCGTAGGTATCACGAGAATAATAGTATGTTACTCACATTCGTATACTATGTAAGACAATGACAGGACACCGTGTGACACGTAAAGGTAACACGTACAAGTGTCACTTTTGACATATGGTTGCCTCGAGTGTCCACATTAAAACATATTAGTCATATCAATAATCTTTGTCTTACAAAATTAATTAAAAAGGGAACACGTAAATTCGAGCCGAACAGAGACAAACGACAGGCCCAATGGAACTATCACGGTGTGTTCAAAGTATAATACCTAGTAGTCGAGGAAGAGCGCTCTATGGGAGTCGCGTTTGCTGACGTTGACCTGATTCGTACATGTGTTATGCACATACATACACAAGACACAACCCCTTAGTTAAACATCACTGGCAAGCCTGTATCAGTTGACACATACTACAACGGGTAGGCATAGACCAGTGACATCCGTGCTGATGTAGTGCAATGACCCACTGACTGCGCGGTTATTGAGTGTAATAAATGTATAGTAGGTTATTACATATGTATGATATTAATAATACAGGTTATTCAGTTGCAAAGATTGTCTGGTTTAACTAATTATCATTTTGACATACATATCAGATGTTCCTTGGGAAACCATGGGTGATACAAAATAAGAATGTTCCACATAGAATATACTGATATTATGATACTGAAGGCTAAATAGAACAAAGAGTTGCATAATGAATACGTCTAGTCTATCGGGGAATGATTTAGGGTGTAGGGACGCCCGCCTATTTTTGGGGCCAACCTAACTTCCACCCCTACCTATTTTAGGGCCAACTTCACACCACCCTTGTTCTGCTACACCACTCATTATATGCAATACATTTGAACATGATTGTTGAATCAGTGTGTCATGTGTAACTTTTACGTAAAATAATACATTATGTTAGTGGAGTATTTAAGGGGGTCGTGGGGCTTTAATTCGTGACCCCGGTTTACTTTTGAGTAAGCATTTGCGATATACTGAATTTGAATAATATATACAAATTGTACAACTGCCTCGACTAAAGACCTTTAACACATTTACATCCGACATTTGCCCAACTTCCGACACCCTAAATACCCCTACGCCACAGAGTTTTCCTCACATGATATAATGCATAGAAAACATTTGTTAATGGGTCAATTGTTGACAAGTTAGAAGGTGTACCCGATTATTTTGAAGATAATGGAAAAAAGAGTATGGTGAGTTTGTCGGACTGTACTAAGTAGGCCTCCCTTACATACACTCAGTGTCGATGTAACTTCTTGTAATGAGCTAACAGGGGTTAAGAAACACCGCTGCGAGATTTCGTATCTGACACGACACATCAAGACCCTCTTGGCGGTTGTCGTTCAATGGTACAGGTCGCTTGCTTTACAGGCACGCAGCACCACGTGCGGTAACCAAATCTGCCTGCAAAAGAATTATCCGAGAGAGCTGGATTCTTGCTGGCTCTTCTATTAGATGCGACCATTACTCTTATTATTATATATAATACGATTATGCTACTTATGATAGCATAATTTAATTTTGGCAAACTGTTTCAACGAACGTGGATCCATCTAATGAAACGACGATCACCAACCCACACGTTGCCTCCGATTAACTGGGAAATTGTGCCTCAAGTAATATATGCTGCAAAAGATAAATACGTGTCTGGACTGAAGAAGAACGCAACGTGGCTTGTTCGGTGCACATCGATAAAAGTTTACTTTCTTTTACAGGCCTTTGTTGCAGTTCGCATGCCCGTCTGCCGTCGTCCTTCGTGAGTTTAATCGCGGTATGTATCGCGAGAATAATGGTTTATTCATAGCCGTAAACTATCGACAGAATGTCAGCCGTCAGCAGGTAAAACTGTCACGTTTTTTCCGCGTGTCCACATTGAAAACATGTTGTTCGTAGCAATAATCTTCATCTCACAAACTAATATCGAGAGAACACGTACATTCAGACCGGACTGAACTGTTATGAAACTAAGCTAAGGACCACGACAGGCTTGATGGAACGGCGCTCCATGCTGAGTCACGGCCGTTGCCATTGATTCGATTCGTACATGGTTGATCTCTCACATCGCCCCACGAATGAGTAACGCTCGTTGACCCGATTCGAACAGGTGTGGGCTGACACGTCGCGTCACTGGTAGACATATACTTCGACGGAGAAGGATTGTGTGCTCAGCTACGATACATCTAGCAATGGCAAACCAGAATTTGGTCGTCTCGTCTGCCACGGATCCTCCAGATATCTACTCGAAGTATGCAAGCATATCATCGTATGTTCTCGGTGGGAAACAGATCGTAGTGGGAATCGTACTGATCATTCTTATGATCGTCATCATACCTAAACAAGACTCTGCGTACACTGCAGAGTTTACACTGCCATTGTTTGTGTATTTCGCGGGCTGTTCCACGGTAAGTTGGTTTTAAGGTGACGTTGGTTTGCAAATGCACCATATCTATAATTAACGGCAAACGGCTTTAGATAATGGCGAGCGTGGTAACTGAATAACTGAATAATATACATTTTGTTTTAACAGCGATTGTCTTAGTGAGCTAATTTAATTGCAGTAGTTTTTCCCAAAGATGTATATGGTCGAGTCTCTCGAAAACTTTGTTAACATTGGTGATTTTTTTTTCAGATTGATCCGTGTCTCTCTGTATTGCGACAACATGTGAACTGTATGTTGAAATATATGTTTCGCATAGTTATGCCTACGGGATACATCTATATTTTTTCTCGAGCCATTATCTCAACATAATGCTGACCTGTAGTCATCGTGAGCGTCTGTGGTTTACGTGAGAATATGGAAATACCCTTGTGTGTGTGTGTGTGTGTGTTTGTTTGTGTGTGTGTGTGTGTTTGTGTTTGTGTGTGTGTGTGTGTGTTTGTGTGTGTGTGTGTGTGTGTGTGTGTGTGTGTGTATGTGTGTGTGTGCGACACGCAGTAGCCATGTAGACATTGTCTGAGTAGCACCACAGACGCCTCTCTTGTTACTCATTGTCTATGGCAGGTTACATAGAGAGATTAACAGTAGCGTCTCACTCGAAAGACAAACATTGGTAAGCACTTTGACTTTGGTTTAGTACTGACTGGCTGGCTGGCTGGCTGGCCGGCCGGCTGGCCGGCTGGCTGGCTGGCTGGCTGGCTGGCTGGCTGGCTGGCTGACTGACTGACTGATCAGGAAGTCGTTGGGTCTAATTATAACAAACCGGACTTTTGAAAATAATGTATAAAAATACGCATTATAATGTTTTTCATACGTGCAGCAGACAAATGTACAAATACACAAATGCACATGCACGCAAACAAACACAAACCAGTTCTTTAGTACGTTGTCATGACTATTTATGATCTTATGTTGGGGAATGTTTAGTTGTTTCAGCAGCAAATGGGACCGGACTCAATATGCGCTGCGTTGTTTTAATAAATG
>BSQZ01000123.1:942500-962500 GCA_033239005.1 Lamellibrachia satsuma | reverse complement strand
ATCAAATATATGTAATTCTCCACACTTTTTTCTCTCATATAAAGTTTGGGTAAATAAGCCTTTTTTGTAGCTACGCAACGTCAATGTTTGTGCAGTTTACGTTTGATAACTGCTTGCGAATTTTATTGTTCGTGTCCAGGTCATTATTCGTGCCACTACATAATATTTTGTCCAGCTTCCTACCCAGAACGTTTTGTTGAGCATCTTGTTATTGCCTTCCAGTGTGTTTGTAGGTGAATTACTCTAAGCTCCGTGAATCCGATGTGATTGTTACTAGGGGATGCCCAAGTTCAGGCGTACTGTCCTAGGCAATGCATGTTAGTGCATATTGAATTGAGGATTTTGGACGTGAAAAGTCCTTTTCAAATCCTTTGATTTGACAACAAATTAGGCCATGTACATGCTACGACATTAACGATGATGGTATATGGCCTTGGTTTTTGGATCTCAATAACGACGCCACCTAACGTTGTTCATCAACCCCTAGAACGTCAGTCCACCATTGGGGAATCTTGACACGCATTGTTCTGAATATCAATCAAAATGCAACAACAACCAAATATATTCGTGCATTTCTAATTGAGAATCACAACGTGAGGGAAGGATTCGTACAAGCTGTAATATTAGAAGCACATCACCGAACGACCAAATAATATTATTGTTAGATTAATAACAATTGTACAACTTATTGCATAACATACCTACTATTTTGGCAAACTGATTCAAAGAGCGTGGTCCGGCCTTTATGAAACGACGATCACATCTCACTGTGCCTGTGACCCAGTAAATGCTGTGATAAATGTATACATGTGACTGGCTTGAAGACTCCGAACGCTACCTGACTTTTATTGTGAACTTCAACGTGTTTTTTGCGCTGTTCCAAACAATTAATCTTCCTGTTTGTGGAGCCCCGAGCCGTACGTAGCCATAAATAAACAGGGTATTGTTAGAGTAGGCAGGAACGTCCGGCAAGTGAATAGAGTCAGCGACGCGTAACAGCAATACGGCCAACTTCAATTTAGGCCATGCGGACGGGGCGCCGTTCTAGACGTGATGCATGTTCTCCAGCATGACACCAGGGGTCACAACATCCAACAAGTAACGTACGGGGCCCCGTTCTAGACGTGATGCATGTTCTCCAGCATGACACAAGGGGCCACAACACCCAACAATTAACGATACCAAACAGTATTAAATTTTAATCCAGATTGTGGGTTTAATCGTGAGTTTAATCGCCGTAGGTATCACGAGAATAATAGTGCATTACTCATATTCGTATACTATGGCAGGGCACCGTGTAAAGGTAACGCGTAAAAGTGTCACTTTTGACATAAGTTTGCCTCGCGCGTCCACACTAACAACATATCAGTCATATCAATAATCTTTGTCTCACAAAACGAATTCAAAAAGGGAACACGTAAATTTTAACTGAACAGAGACAAACGACAGGCCTGATGCAACGATCACGGTGTGTTCAAAGTATAAAACGTAGTCGAGGAACAGCGCTATATGGGGAGTCATGCTGGCTGACGTTGACCTGATTCGTACACGTGTGGTATGCACAGACATACACAGGACACGACGCCTTAGTTAAATAAGACTGCCGAACCTCTATCAGTGGACACATGGTACAACGAGGTAGATATGTGCCAGTGACATCCGTGCTGCTGTAGGGCAGTGAACCACTGGCGGTGCAGTGTTTATACAGCAGAGCATCCAGTTTTCATAATATTCTATACCAGCATCTACTAACAAACTTCGGTTATTGAGTGTAGTAAATGTATACTAGGTTATTACATATGTATGATGCTAATAATACAGCTTACTCAGTTTCAAAGAATATCTGGTTTCATTAATTATTATTTTGAAATACGGATCATATGATCCATAGGAAACCATGGATAAGAATGTACCACATAGAATTTACTGAAGGCTAAATAGAACAAGGAGGTGTATAATTCATACATCTAGTATGATTGATGGTGTAGCTATGTGGTGGTATGGTACGTCGACAGATAAATGGATCGATGTGGCGCAGTGGTTAGAACATCGGACTTGCTGCCGTTTCGAAGCTTGGACAATTTAGTTCATTCCACGTTGCTTCAATTCACTCAGTGTATATATAAATGCCTGGCGATAGACAATGGTGGATATGTGAATGAATAGTCTTCGAGCAGTAATTGCAGCGTGGCTGAATGCTTCCCATATAAGTCTAGTTGGCGTTGGAATGAACAGGTCTGCCAGGGGGTGAAGTGTGAAGTGCTTTGAGCGGTCCTATACGGACTGGGTGCCGGGCAATATATAAACGTACCTTTTAACATACATCTTAGACAGGCAGTATAGGTCACTCGGTGCAGATGAATCCCACAACGACAAACCAGAATGTGGTGATCGTGCCTGCCACGGATCCACCAGAGATCCACTCGAGGTACGCAGGCAAATCATCGCACGTTCTCGGTGGGACACAGGTCGGAGTGGGACTCGTCCTCGTTGCTCTCAACATCGCCATCATCAAAAATACTTGTACAGCAGCAACGCTATCAGATAGTAGAGAGGTTTTGCAAGCGCCTCGATCTCGAGTCCCTTACCGGTCCTGATCGGTGCGGCAGATGGGAGATCGCGAACCATTGTGAGTTTTTGTATAACTCGCCAACGTAACCCGATCTGCGCGGATCGCAGGTGGAATGTAAAAGATTACTATGCTAGATAGATAAAGAGAGTTTTATTGGCAACTCAACTGAGTTGGTTTCACAGTAAAATAAAACCCTACCATGATAAGTGGTGCAGCAGATATAATATGATCTTAGTATTTATTGCCAGTTGTGTAAAACTACGTGGTATCAGAGAGTTTCGATACCTATTCGTCCGCGTTATTGGCAATGGATACTTATTACTGGGTTTGCTCTCGGTAATGGTATTACTTTCACCATCTTCCATTCCTTAGGAAGTGCGCCTTCGCACAGTGAACTGTTGAAAACAGCGGTTAATGGAGGAGCGAGGATATCTGCCTGATTCCTTAATACCCAGGAATGTTATCAGGCCATGTGGCCTTATTCGCCTTAACTTTCTGCAGCGCTCTGAATGTTGTCAGTCATTTCGCCAATACCGGTGAAAGTAGCTCCCGCTTTCCTTCGAATTTTGACCTGCTTTCTGTCGGCGACTTTGCTTAATCGAACATCTCGCGACATACTGTTCCCCACTAGGAGCGTCATTCCTTGCGCTCTCACGCAGGCGACATCGGCCTCGGTGTTCTGCCGTCTTCCTTCCTCCATGATGTCGTCTCGCAGGCTACGTACTTGTTGCTGCTCCACGACCACAGTGACTAGCTGATGGTTGGATTCTTCCAACTTATTCACCGCTGACTCGAGGAGGGACGTATTGAGGAGAAGACTTTTCACGAAAGTCAGCAAAATACGGCACGATCTGTATGTCCAAATACCAAGGATTTCTTTATTCTCTTCCCCCACGCACTCTGGGTGCGCAATACTTCCAATTGTCGTCGTCCTATCATTTAGACGCTTTCCTGCGGGGTTTATTTGTTCTTTTCTCACCAGTCGGGTCGATGGCAGGATTACAGTTGACTGATCCATCGAACACCTATCAGCACATATATTGCCATTCACCTGGCTAGCCTCGCAACTCATGGCTACTCGAGCGGAAAGGTAACAATGTAGCAATCGCTGGGTTTTGCACTGCTCTTAACGCTAATACCTGCTGTGCAGCCACACGATATTCGCAATCTTGGTTTAATACAGATATGTTCACACATTTATAATGTTAAAATATCTTTATTAAATTTATAGACCTATAAGATTGTAAGTTGAGCTTTGGAAATACGTCTGGTAATCGTAGATCATAGTAAACTATATGCGTATCATTATACTTGAGATTGGACAGAATGTTTAGTTTCCTACACAGGCATTCCATTCCGTTTTAGTTAGATATTTGGCCTAGTTGATACAACAGGATTGATTTACACTGTTATGTCTGACTGATAGAGCTTCGTCTTATTTTTCTTACGACAGCACGTTTCGGATGCATTAAGCCCCATAGCAAGTGAGATGGGGCGGTTAATCAAATCAGTCAAACACAGCCGTATATACAATGTTGTTGAATTGTTTATTTTGATCCAATTGTAATTTGAACGTAAAATAATATTAGATAGGGAATCCATGTATTGACTGAGTAAGCTAGATCGGTGTTTCCGACGCCGATCGACAAAGCCCCGATTGAGTAAACACAAGAAGCGATGACGTAGCATGAGAAGTAAGATCGGCATCGGGAAGGGAGTCGAGATCCGGACGCTTGCAAGAACTATCTATTCACTAGCCTCGACTATCCAGGCTCCGTGCTGTGGCGCCACCGTTTGCCACACACATCGTCTCCTGGACGCTGAGTGTACATTTCATTGTGACGGAAATTATGCATGCACCCTGATTCTGGGTGCATACATAATTAGCTGATTACAATGTCATTCGGCATTTGACTAATTAATAAAATAAGAGTTAACTTTTATCAATTTGTACGATGCAATTCGAATTAACTTTAAACCTTGATTATATTGACACAACTGTCCAACTGAAAAGTTAAATCAGGAAAAAACAATTGTGTAGCGTCTCGAAAATTACGCTGATTGGCTGCTGACGCTTCACCGGAACGCCTACACAAAATGGAATGGTGACAGTGTTTAACAACGAGACCAGGCCTCTGCTGCCGGACACTCATCTCGGCGGATTCACGAAGCCGAGCGAAAGTCAGATACGCGAGACTATCCATTCACACGTTCTCCGTGTCACACATATAGGAGTAGGACTAATCTCGCTTTTCCGAATCTCGCTCGCCTTCGTGAGTTCTAGTTCTAGTTATTTCCAGTACTCGGCAACGTTCTATTAACTTACATTATGTTTGTGTTGTGGTTACGACAATTGTATGGTGTTATAAGGTCCCATTCAACCAGTCAACCTTTTCAGACCATTATCGTCAAGCCGATCTTGATATGCTGGCATTGAGGGTGGTCAATAGCGAGCACTTCGTCTTCAGTGACTCTTTTACGTCCCCAGTTAAATGTGACGGGACCGATATTAATGTAATCATCCGAGACATGGGTGATACGCAGTCCCCTGAGCAAGGTTTGTTGCTTGCTTCTGACTTCTCGCTTTCAGCATCTGCCGCCAGATTGAAAAGAAAACCGAGTGCGTAAGTCTTTCCTGCTGATACACAACCTCTCCTCAATCAAGACTCGTGCATTGTCTCCTAGCGACACCATACAGCATGCGGTAACTGCATACCTTGCGGCTCCATGCGAAATCTGCATGGGATCTAATAGTCCGACCACGTAAAACCTCGGCGGAGCAGCATGAGCCCGATATGTGCGGAGTGCAGGCCCTACTGGCGTGTGGACACCTCCTGGTTCCCACAAATCATGTTCCAGCTATGGGTCAAATAGTCGGTGATTGGATTTGTCTCCGCAGAGTGGAAGAAACCTCTAGTGGTTGAACTGCCAACACATCTCAATGAAGTATGTTCTTACTTACTCCCAAAGGGAGACAATCTGGGAAGATGGGCGTGCACTCGGAAAAATACCTTTATTTCAGCAAGGCAGGTCAGTGATTTTCAACTTGTCTTTGGATCATATGCTGTTCCAAGTGAGATCATTTCCTTAGCGGTCTGTACAAACTGACTTCAGTTGTTAAAGAGCTAGCGATCCGACCCCAATTTGCAACGAGGAAACAAAGAGAATATATTCGGAAAACTTACCTAATGAATGGAAAAGGACAACGAAATTTGACTTACGAACAAAAGAGGCCTTCGCACCAAGAAAAGCAAATTAGAGGCACGGATTGTTCAAGTTGATCCTAAGCCTGACTTGATTATGATAACAGAGAGAGAGAGATATGTTACGTAATGGTAGTGTTGGTCAATGTTATTTAATGAAAGTTAGCTTAGTGTCTGGTTAGTGTTAGTTAGTGTTAATTAGTGTTGATTGTGTTAATGTGAATTAGTACTAGTGGTGTTAATTGTTGACATTTGGTTGTGGTACTTATTTATAATTCCGTACTAATTTTCTTGTGTTTCAAATTTCGATTAGTGTTTTTACTCAGAATGTTCATTACATAGCAATGCCAATGACTTACATTTTATGTTCACGTAGAATGATACATTATTATTTATAATATTAATGTTAGTTGATTGGTTAGTTAGTTGGTTAACTAAGTACAAATAACCGTATATAACTGCCATGGTGGCCTGTACACCAGCGATCTTTCAGGTCTTAGTGCAGGTCTCTATGAATCAAACAACATTTAGCGACCTAAATTCGATGTCGCAACAACGTCAAGCTTCGACGTTATTACGACGGAGGTTATTCGACGTTACATTGACGTTGCGTGTATGTTGTCCACCTACATACATTGCGTTCCGACCTAAATTCGACGCGCTAACAACATCAAACTTCGGCATTGTTACGACGGAGGTGGATCGACGTTACATCGACGTTGCGTGTATGTTGTCCACCTATGTACGTTGCTTACCGACCTACACTCGACGTCCAAACGACGTCAAACTTCGACGTCTGTACGACGGGGGTTGATCGACGTTGCATAGACGTTGTGTATATGTTGTCCGACGTCGCGACTTTATTTCAACCTATTTTCGACGTCGAAACGACGTCGGTGTGCCTGCTGGAATATGCCGCAAAAGATAAATACGTGTCTGAACTAAAAACTAAACGCTAAGTGGCTTGTTCGGTGCATATCGATATGCCTGGCGGAGTTCCAACAAGTTTACTTCCTGTTACATGCCTTTGTTGCAGTTCGCGTGACCGTCTGCCGTTGTCCTTCGCGAGTTTAATCGCGATAGGTATCGCGAGAATAATAGTTTATTCATAGCCGTAAACTATCGACAGAATGTTAGCCGTGCAGCGTGTAAAAACGTCACGTTTTCTCCGCGTGTCCACGTTGAAAACATGTTGGTCATAGCAATAATCTTTATCTCATCAACTAATATCGAGAGAACACGTACATTCGGACCGGACTGAACTGTTATGAAACTAAGCCAAATACCACGACAGGCTTGATGAATCTATCACTGTGTGTTCTAAGAATAAAAACGTTGTATCGTAGGAACGGCGCTTCATGCTGAGTCACGGCCGTTGCCATTGAATCGTACAAAGGTAACCTGGCACGGCGCCCCACGAATGTGTCACGCTCGTTGACCCGATTCGAACAGGTGTTGGCTGGCACGTCGCGTCACTGGTAGACATATACTTAGACGGAGAAGGATTGTGTGCTCAGCTACGATAAATCTAGCAATGGCAAACCAGAATGTGGTCGTATCGTCTGCCACGAATCCACCAGAGATCCACTCGAAATACGCAAGCATATCATCGTACGTTCTCGGTGGGAAACAGATCGTAGTGGGAATCGTACTGATCATTCTTATGATCGTCGTCACACCTAAACAAGACTCTGCGTACACTACAAGGTTTAAACTGGCATTGTTTGTGTATTTCGCGGGCTGTTCGATGGTAAGTTGGTTTTAAGTTGACGTTAGTTTGCAAATGCACCATATCTATAATTAACGGCAAATGGCTTTAGAGAATGGCGAGCGTGGTAACTGAATAACTGAATAATATACATTTTGTTTTAACAGCGATTTTCTTAGTGAGTTAATTTAATTGCAGTAATTGTATGTCCAAAGATGTATATGGTCGATTCTCCCGAAAACTTTGTTAAGAATGGTGATATTTGCTTGAGATTGATCCTTGTCTCTCTGTACTGTGGCAACATGTGACATGCATGTTGAAATGTGCTATGCATAGTTGCGCCTTCAGGCTACATCTATATTTTTTCTCGAGCCAATTAGCTCAACATAATGCTGATCTGTAATCATCGTGAACGTCTGTTGTTTATGTGATAATATGGCGATACTCGTATTGGAAGTCTCATTTGTGAAGTATGCTAATTTTTCCGAAATACTATGAACAAATAATTATATATATATATATATATATATATATATATATATATATATATATATATATATATATATATATGTAAGGAAAAAACATAATTATCGAAAAACGACACGCCGTAGCCATGTTGGCATTGTCTGAGAAGCACCACAGACGCCTATCTTGTGACTCTTGGTTTTTGGTAGTTTACATAGAGAAACTAACAATAGTGTCTCACTCGAATGGTTTGGTACCGACCGACCGACCGACCGACCGACCGACCGACCGACCGACCGACCGACCGACCGACCGACCGACCGACCGACCGACCGACCGACCGACCGACCGACCGACCGACCGACCGACCGACCGACCGACCGACCGACCGACCGACCGACCGACCGACCGACCGACCGACCGACCGACCGACCGACCGACCGACCGACCGACCGACCGACCGACCGACCGACCGACCGACCGACCGACCGACCGACCGACCGACCGACCGACCGACCGACCGACCGACCGACCGACCGACCGACCGACCGACCGACCGACCGACCGACCGACCGACCGACCGACCGACCGACCGACCGACCGACCGACCGACCGACCGACCGACCGACCGACCGACCGACCGACCGACCGACCGACCGACCGACCGACCGACCGACCGACCGACTGGTCAAGAAGTCGTTGGGTCTAACTATAACAAACCGGACTTTTGAAAATAATTTCTGAAAATACGCATTACATTTTTTTACACGTGCAACAGACAAATATACAAATACACGGACACAAAAACAAACCAGTTTTATAGTATATTGTCACGATTATTTATGTTCTCGTGTTGGGGAATGTTTAGTTGTTTCAACAGCAAAGGGACCGGAATCAATATGCGCTGCATTGTTTTAATAAATGCAGGTGTTCATTTGCCGTTGGTAAAATATGAGGAAAGTAGGACCAGACACTAAACGTGCTGTCTTTTTTAGTTCCTGATTGCTGGAGGGTGCGGCATTGCAGCTGGGTTAAACAAGACGACGTGTACGGTGAGTATTGTGACGGTTGCTTAGAGGTTTAAAAAACATATTATATAAAATCAAATTAATATTACGTGCATAAGAACTTTACGTTTCAAGATTAGACACGATCATGATAATATTTATAGAAATGAAATTATTAAAGTGTTGTGCAAGTCATGTCTGTGTAAATATTACATTGGTACAATGTTTTCATGTTTCCTATTAACCACTGCATAGTTATAATTACACAGGTACACGAATTGTGTCCATTTCACTGATTATTTGTCAAGAATGTGTCATAAGAGCTTTTTCCGTGTACTGGTTAACGTAACTGGTTTAATGCCTGGGTTGGAAGATCAAACGTCACCCTAGCAAGCTACATTGTCTGTAATAACATTACTTATTAGTGATGGGGATTCATGCTCGAGCTTCCAGCTGTAGCCGCCAGTTAGCTCCACTGAGTAGACATTGAGTGGAACGCATCATTCTCCTCTACCGATAAATACACTATATAGATATATATATATATAAATCTTGCACACCTCGACTTCATAAATACCACAGTACGTGTGTATATGCGTTCGTATGTGAGTTTAAATTACATATTGTTTTCTACTTTTCCAGATCATTGGCTTTATGGTGATGTCTGTCATCTCGTCCGTTTTTGCTGTGGTATTTTTTTTCGAGTCCATATCCATGAATATCATGTATGCGTCAAGCGACAATTACCTCGTTTACGTAAGAAAATAGACATAAACACACTGTTTAATTATACTGTCGAATCTTTCCGGTATATATATATATATATATATATATATATATATATATATATATATATATATATATATATATATATATATATATATATATATATATATATATATATATATATATATATATATATATATATATATATATTGTTTATGGGGTCGGGGAATGCTAGTGTTATTTAAACTTAAAATATCGTATTCTAATACATTTTCAATTTAAAGTTTACTGGTAGTTTCATTGATGTTGATGATAGTCCTTTGTCTTAATGTATTCGTTTTAATTGATTATTTATTGACTTCATACAAAATATATATTGCGTCTTGTTATGTATTCAAATTGTATTTAATGTTATTATCTGTGCAATTTTATTTCGAACAAATCCTTGTACTCTAAATCAACTACAAATATTTCAACCAAAGGCATATATGCAACCGACGACTGTATTGTGGTGGTGACGTTTCCTACATTAGAATTCTTCCGTCAAAGCCTTCATCTACAGCTTCATCACTTTATCCGTTGCCGAGACCGTTGTTTCCATCTGGTCAGCCGCCATTTGTTGCAAGGCCGTCTCCTCTGGACTCCGAGAGGTAGGTGCACCGAAACTTTCCTATCTTCAAAGAGTAATCAAATACTTGGATTGGTTATAAAAAATGTAACATATAAAGAAAAAGAGCTAATTATATCCTATATATATATATATATATATATATATATATATATATATATATATATATATATATATATATATATATAATAATCATCTTAGTTGCATATATATATATATATATATATATATATATATATATATATATATATATATATATCTCAGTTCTGGAATCATCTTAGTATATATATATATATATATATATATATATATATATATATATATATATATATATATATAATATATGTATATATATATATATATATATATATATATATGTTATATATATATATGTATATTTATATATATATATATATATATATATATATATATATATATATATATATATATATGCAACTAAGATGATTCCAGAACTGAGAGACCTTAATTATAAAGGACGCCTAAAGAATGTGAACCCTATAGACAAGGAAGTTAAGACGAGATCAAATTCAAGTTTATAGGGTGTAGAATGGGTAAGAAAATGTTGAGAGAAATATTTTCCTCACTTAAGAAACAAAGTAGAACTAGAGTTCACGAGGTACCATGGGGAAAGGTTCATTGTAGATGAGGAAGTACTTGTTCTCATAGAGTGCAGTTTGTGTCCACTTGCAAATCTGGGCCATTGCCTTGGATGGCAATCTTACTCAATCTTGTTAAACTCCCATATTAAGTCTGAGTGGGGCGGTGTGACGCCATCATGCGGGGTCTCAGTAAATTGATGTAATTCCGACAAATATATGTTCCATGTTCCAACGCGCTACTTTCAGAAATTATAATTTATATATATATATATTTATTCATAAACGGTATAAAAATACCATACATATTTGGTCTCGTTCCAATCCCTTCTTTTTTAATCTATCAATTTGATGTGCGCAAACTCCACATTGTAGCATCAGTGAAATATATATTATATCTAAGACACACACACACACACGTACATAAGCACAGACGCACACATACACGCACGTACACACACACAAACACACACACATACACACACATACATACATACATACATACATACATAAAGACGCACAGACGCACACACACACACACACACCCACACACGCACACACACACACACACACACACACACATATGGCCAGACAAACCTGTAAAAATCGTAGCAACCGAACCTGTGTACAACGATATTTATCTAAAAAAGAGTTTAAAAGACGAACGGCAGAGCAACACTAAGGATTTTTTAAACTTGCTTATGGGTGTCATATGATTAGCTCGCACTGTCTCGGACGCGTTACCTGGACTAACACCTACGAATCGTAAAAGCGGATTCGTGGATGCCAGGAAAGCGATAGTTGCTTGAAGACGTTGGCGCCCAAATGTGTACTTATGTTGCAGAGAGGTGCCGTCATCCGCCAGGACTACGTGCCTTTACACTCACACCCCTCAGTGATGACCACCATCCAAGGACCGCTCCAGGCAGGCGGAAGTACCGACGTCTCACAAATCTCTTTCAGTGAGAACATGTTATAATTAGAACAAAGTGTTCGAATTTTCCGTTCGAATTAGCATGCAACGAAATATTCCATCGAGGACATGCAATGAGAAGTAGACGCATTACCAAATATATATTATATTAATAGTTTGCTACGCACTTGCAATTAATGGATATGTGGGAATTTACAAATCATAGCAATGAAACTGAAGCGAGATATTTCTTGTGCAGTATTTAAATGCATCAACGAATATTAAATACCCATAACTAGTGGCTGGTTATGGCATAAAAGTAAACATTGTGACGATTCTTTTTACTGAATGATTGGTTTTAATCAGATAATTATGAATTAAATTGTTATTATATATCTGTAATATAGATTCCAATTAACATGTTACGTTTTCATTTATTTGTTGTGCATCTATATATCATGCATGTATATATGTATGTATGTATGTATGTATGTATGTATGTATGTATGTATGTATGTATGTATGCATGCATGTATATATGTATGTATATATATATATATATATATATATATATATATATATATATATATATATATATATATATATATATATATATATATATATATATATATATATATATATATATATATATATATATGTGTGTGTGTGTGTGTGTGTGTGTGTGTGTGTGTGCATGTGTGTGCATGTGTATGTGTGTTTGTGTGTACAGGGGTGTATATATATATATTGGCATGTATGTATGTATATATGTATATATATATGTATGTATGTATGTATGTATGTACGTATGTATATGTACGTATGTATGTATGTATGTATGTATGTATGTATGTACGAATGTATGTATGCATGCACACATGTGTGTATCCGAATGTATGCATGTATGTGTGTGTGTGTACAAATATATCACATGGATGAACACATTGTTCAACAATATATTCAAACGAATTTCAATGTTCCTGTCCTCCAGGTCCGCCGCCTGTTTACTAAGTGTCATTGGAACAACGACACGGACACTTCCATGAAGGGCCACATCAAGACGTCCCACGTGTGATCGGAAGTTAGCTAGCTTCTTATCAGAACAACAATATGTTTAATGTATTCATATTGCGAGTATTCTTGAAAGTAATATACTTTTATCCATGAGTTCCATGTCCCATACATCAATTTGATTTTACACTGCACAATGCACAGTTAGCTGTTTGTTCTATTGATTGCGTTTATATTTTGTTCTGATGCTATGCACATGCAATATATTGATAAGTTGCTTTTTGCTTGTCTAACATCTCGTTGTTACTCATTGAATAAACGGATTTCCAAAATCCACGAGCTTATTCGTTTTTCATTTTTTTTTGTCACGCATCAGCAAATTATATGGACATATTCATAATCAATATCAAATATATGTAATTCTCCACACTTTTTTCTCTCGTGTAAAGTTTGTGTAAATAAGCCTTTTTTGTAGCGACGCATCTTCACTGTTTGTGCAGTTTGATAACTGCTTGCGAATTCTATTGTTCGTGTCCAGTTCATTATTTGTGCCACTACATAATATTTTGTGCAGCTTCCTACCCAGAACGTTTTGTTGAGCATCTTGTTATTGCCTTCCAGTGTGTTTGTAGGTGAATTACTCTAAGCTCCGTGAATCCTATGTGATTGTTACTAGGGTAATGCGTGTTAGTGCATGTTGAATTGAGGACTTTGGACGTGAAAATTCCTTTTCAAATCCTTTGATTTGACAATAAGTTAGGCCATGTACATGCTACGAAATTACGATGATGGTATATGGCCTTGGTTTTTGGATCTCAGTAACGACGCCACCTAACGTTGTTCATCAACTCCTAGAACGTCAGTCCACCATTGGGGAATCTTGACACGCATTGTTCTGAATATCAATCAAAATGCAACAACAACCAAATATATTCGTGCATTTCTAATTGAGAAACACAACGTGAGGGAAGGATTCGTACAAACTCTAATATTAGAAGCACATCACCGAACGACCAAATAATATTATTGTTAGATTAATAACAATTGTACAACGTATTGCATAACATACCTACTATTTTGGCAAACTGATTCAAAGAGCGTGGTCCGGCCTTTATGAAACGACGATCACATCCCACTGTGCCTGTGACCCAGTAAATGCTGTGATAAATGTACACATGTGACTGGCTTGAAGACTCCGAACGCTACCTGACTTCTGTTATGAACTGCAATGTGTTTTTGGCGCTGTTCCAAACAATTAATCTTCCTGTTTGCAGAGCCCCGAGCAGTACGTAGCCATAAATAAACGGAGTATTGTTAGAGTATGCAGGAACGTCCGGCAAGTGAATAGATTCAGCGACGCGTAACGGCAATACGGCCAACTTCAATTTAGGCCATGCGGACGGGGCGCCGTTCTAGACGTGATGCATGTTCTCCAGCATGACACTAGGGGCCACAACACCCAACAATTTACGATACCAAACAGTAAAAAAGTTTAATCCAGATTGTGGGTTTAATCGTGTGTTTAATCGCCGTAGGTATCACGAGAATAATAGTGCATTACTCATATCCGTATACTATGTACGCAGATGACAGGGTACCGTGTAACACGTAAAGGTAACGCGTAAAAGTGTCACTTTTGACATAAAGTTTGGCTCGCGTGTCAATATTAAAAACATATCAGTCAAATCAACAATCTTCACCTCACAAAATGAATTCAAAAGGGGAACACGTAAATTTGAACTGAACAGAGACAAACGACAGGCCTGATGCAACGATCACGGTGTGTTCAAAGTATAATACGTAGTCGAGGAACAGCGCTCTATGGGGAGTCACGCTGGCTGACGTTGACCTGATTCGTACACGTGTGGTATGCACAGACATACACAGGACACAACCCCTTAGTTAAATAAGACTGCCGAGCCTCTATCAGTGGACACGTGGTACAACGAGGCAGACTTGGGCCAGTGACATCCGTGCTGCTGTAGGTCAGTGAACCACTGGCGGTGCAGTGTCTGTACATCAGAGCATCCAGTTTTCATAATATTTCATACCAGCATCTACTAACAAACTTCGATTATTGAGTGTAGTAAATGTATACTAGGTTATTACATATGTATGATGCTAATAATACAGCTTATTCAGTTACAAAGAATATCTGGTTTCATTAATTATTATTTTGAAATACGGATCAGATGATCCATAGGAAACCATGGATAAGAATGTGCCACATAGAATTTACTGAAGGCTAAATAGAACAAGGAGTTGTATAATTCATACATCTAGTATGATTGATGGTGTAGCTATGTGGTGGTATGGTACGTCGACAGATAAATGGATCGATGTGGCGCAGTGGTTAGAACATCTGACTTGCTGCCGTTTCGAAGCTTGGACAATTTAATTCATTCCACGTTGCTTCAATTCACTCAGTGTATATATAAGTGCCTGGCGATAGACATTGGTGGATATGTGAATGAATAGTATTCGAGCAGTAATTGCAGCGTGGCTGAATGCTTCCCATGTAAGTCTAGTTGGCGTTGGAATGAACAGGTCTGCCAGGGGGTGAAGTGTGAAGTGCTTTGAGCGGTCCTATACGGACTGGGTGCCGGGCAATATATAAACGTACCTTTTAACATACATCTTAGACAGGCAGTATAGGTCATTCGGTGCAGATGAATCCCACAACGACAAACCAGAATGTGGTCATCGTGCCTGCCACGAATCCACCAGAGACCCAATCGAGGTACGCAGGCAAATCATCGCACGTTCTCGGTGGGACACAGGTCGGAGTGGGACTCGTCCTCGTTGCTCTCAACATCGCCATCATCAAAAATACTTGTACAGCAGCAATGCTATCAGATAGTAGAGAGGTTTTGCAAACGCCTCGATCTCGAATCCCTTACCGGTCCTGATCGGTGCGGCAGATGGGAGATCGCGAACCATTGTGAGTTTTTGTATAACTCGCCAACGTAACCAGATCTGCGCGGATCGCAGGTGGAATGTAAAAGCTTACTATGCTAGATAGATAAAGACAGTTTTATTGGCAACTCAACTGAGTTGGTTACACAGTAAAATAAAACCCTACCATGATAAGTGGCGCAGCAGATATAATATGATCTTAGTATTTATTGCCAGTTGTGTAAAACCACGTGGTATCAGAGAGTTTCGATACCTATTCGTCCGCGTTATTGGCAATGGATACTTATTACTGGGTTTGCTCTCGGTAATGGTATTACTTTCACCATCTTCCATTCTTTAGGAAGTGCGCCTTCGCACAGTGAACTGTTGAAAACAGCTTTTAATGGAGGAGCGAGGATATCTGCCTGATTCCTTAATACCCAGGTAGGAATGTTATCAGGCCATGTGGCCTTATTCGCCTTAACTTTCTGCAGCGCTCTGAATGTTGTCAGTCATTTTGCCAATACCGGTGAAAGTAGTTCCGATTTCCTTCGAATTTTGGCCTGCTTTCTGTCGGCGGCTTTGCTTAATCGAACATCCCGCGACATACTGTTCCCCACTAGCAGCGTCATTGCTTGCGCTCTCACGCAGGCGACATCGGCCTCGGTGTTCTGCCGTCTTCCTTCCTCCATGATGTCGTCCCACAGGCTACGTATTTGTTGCTGCTCCACGACCACAGTGACTAGCTGATGGTTGGATTCTTCCAACTTATTCACCGCTGACTCGAGGGGGGACGTATTGTCCAAATACCGAGGATTTCTTTATCCTCTTCTCCCACGCACTCTGGGTGCGCAATACTTCCAATTGTCGTCGTCTTATCATTTAGACGCTTTCCTGCGGGGTTTATTTGTCGTTTTCTCACCAGTCGGGTCGATGGCAGGATTACAGTTGACTGATCCATCGGACACCTATCAGCACATATATTGCCATTCACCTGACTAGCCTCGCAACTCATGGCTACTCGAGCGGAAAGTTAACAGTGTAACAATCGTTGGGCTTTGCACGCTAACACCTGCTGTGTAGCCACACAATAGTCGCTCATTGAGCGATAATAGGAACAACCGTCCAGTTGAATATTCAAACAGTCCAGTTGAATATGACTTACAGTGTCCAGTTTTATACGTAATTCACAATCTTGGTTTAATCCAGATATGTTCACACACTTATAATGTTAAAATATCTACATAGACCTATAAGATTGTAAGTTGAGCTTTGGAAACACGTCTGGTAATAGTACACTAGTAGACCATAGTACACTATCATTATGCTTGCGATTGGACAGAATGTTTAGTTTCCTACATAGGCATTCCATTCCATTTTAGGTAGATATTTGGCCTAGTTGATGCAACAGGATTGATTTACAATGTTATGTCTGACTGATAGAGCTTCGTCTTATTTTTCTTACGACAGCACGCTTCCGATGCATTAAGCCCTATAGCAAGTGAAATGGAGCGTATGTACAATGTTGTTGAATTGGTTATTTTGATCCAATTGTAATTTGAACGTAAAGTAATATTAGATAGGGAATCCATGTACTGATTGAGTAAGCTAGATCGGTGTTTCCCAAGCCGTTGGACAAAGCCCCGATTGAGTAAACACAAGAGTAGCATGAGAAGTAAGATCGGCATTGGGAAGGGAGTCGAGATCTGGACGCTTGCAAGAACTATCTATTCACTAGCCTCGACTATCCAGGCTCCGTGCTGTGGCGCCACCGTTTGCCACACACATCGTCTCCTGGACGCTGAGTGTACATTTCATTGTGACGGAAATTATGCATGCACCCTGATTCTGGGTGCATACATAATTAGCTGATTACAATGTCATTCGGCATTTGACTAATCAATAAAATAACAGTTAACTTTTATAAATATGTACGATGCAATTCGAATTAACTTTAAACCTTGATTATATTGACACAACTGTCCAACTGAAAAGTTAAATCAGACAAAAACAATTGTGTAGCGTCTCGAAAACGACGCTGATTGGCTGCTGGCGCTTCACCGGAACGAAAACACAAAATGGAATGGTGACAGTGTTTAACAACGAGACCAGCTGCCGGATACTCTTCTCGGCGGATTCACGAAGCCGAGCGAAAGTCCGATAAGCGAGACTATCCATTCACACGTTCTCCGTGTCGCACAGATAGGAGTGGGACTAATCTCGCTTTTCCGAATCTCGCTCGCCTTCGTGAGTTCTACTTCTAGTTGTTTCCGGTACTCGGCAACGTTTTGTTAACTTACATTATGTTTATGTTGTGGTTACGACAATTGTATGGTGTTATAAGGTCCCATTCAACCAGTCAACCTTTTCAGACCATTATCGTCAAGCCGATCGTGATACGCTGGCATTGAGGGTGGTCAGTGAGGGTTGGCAATGAGGGTGGTCACTAGCTGGCACGTCGTCCTCAGTGGCTCTTTTACGTCCCCAGTTTAATGTGACGGGACGAATATTAACGTAATCATAACCGAGTCACGGGTGATACGCAGTCCCTGAGTCAGGTTTGTTGCTTGCTTCTGACTTCTCGCTTTCAGCATTTGCCGCCAGATTACCTCCTTGGGGTGAAAAGAAAAACGAGTGCGTATGTCTTTCCTGCTGATACACAACCTCTCCTCAATCAAGACTGGTGCAGTGCCTCCTAGCAACACCGTACAGCATGCGGTAACTGCATACCTTGCTGCTCCAAGCAAAACCTGCATGGGATCTAATAGTTCAACCACGTAAAACCTTGGCGGAGCAGCATATGCGGAGACCCCACTGGCGTGTGGACACGTTCTGATTCCCACAAATCATGTTCCAGCTATGGGTCAAATAGTCGGTGATTGCACTTGTCTCCGCAGAGTGGAAGAAACCTCTAGTGGTTGAACGGCCAACACATCTCGATGAAAGATGTTCTTACTTACTCCCAAAGGGAGACAATCTGGGGAGATGGGCGTGCACTCGGAAAAATACCTTTATTTCAGCAAGGCAGGCCAGTGATTTTCAACTTGTCTTTGGATCATATGCTGTTCCAAGTGAGATCATTTCCTTAGCGGTCTGTACAAACTGACTTCAGTGTTAAAGGGCTAGCGATCCGACCCCAATTTGCAACGAGGAAACAAAGAGAATATAATCGGAAAACTGACCTAATGAATGGAAAAGGACAACGAAATTTGACTTACGAACAAAAGAGGCCTTCGCACCAAGAAAAGCAAATTAGAGGCACGGATTGTTCAAGTTGATCCTAAGCCTGACTTGATTATGATAACAGAGAGAGATATGTTACGTAATGGTAGTGTTGGTCAATGTTATTTAATGAAAGTTAGTTTAGTGTTTGGTTAGTGTAAGTTAGTGTTAACTAGTGTTGATTGTGTTAGTGTGAATTAGTACTAGTGGTGTTAATTGTTGACATTTGGTTGTGGTACTTATTTATAATTCCGTACTAATTTTCTTGTGTTTCAAATTTCGATCAGTGCTTATACTCAGAATGTTCATTACATAGCAATGACAATGACTTACATTTATGTTCACGTAGAATGATACTTTATTATTTATAATATTAGTGTTAGTTGGTTAGTTAGTTACTTAATTAGTTAGTTAGTTAACTAAGTATAAGTAACTTTATATAACTGCCATGGCGGCCTGTACGCCAGCAATCTTTCAGGTCTTAGAGCAGGTCTCCATGGATCAAATAATAATAATAATAATAATAACGTTTCTTCTTCTTCTTTGCTGTCCATCATTTTCGATGATGACATCAATGAAGGGGGGTATCGAATGCATCGCATAACTGATAAAAGTTTACTTTCACCTGATGAGCTAGCCAAATCCCCGGATGAGAGCCTAATTGATATAATTATGTATGCCTCCACACTCTGGGTGCATATATCGTTTCCGTCACAACGGCATTTACTCTCTGATTCTAAGCTCTGGTGGGTGCGACAAACGGTGGCGCCACACCCCGGAGCTTGGATAATCGAGGCTAAACTCCTATTCGTTGTTCAATGCCATTAACAAATACGGGTAAAACAGCAATGCAGTAATGATTATTTATTGGGGGGAGGGGCAGTTCTATGTTTAATTGATTTTGCGAGTCCTCACTTTTCTCGTCTCTGGCAAGTCACATTGTGACGTAACTGGCATGAAACACATGACGTACGTGCTATTTTATAAAGTGACGTAAGGTTATCTAACAGTATGGTGCGGCCTATGAAATTAA
>BSQZ01000123.1:817500-937500 GCA_033239005.1 Lamellibrachia satsuma | reverse complement strand
GTAGATGGCTGAAACGTCATTAAACATACGTATTGTATGACATCGTCTGCAATGTGGGGAAACATTGTATTGTATATGCTGTAGATTACAGAGTCTGCATACAAAAAATATATATATACTTGATTGCCAAATCAAATTACTCAAGTATATACAAGTCCTAAGAATAGGAGTCGAAATAAACAGAAACGTGTGAAATTCACATATATCTTGTGTGAATGTATCTGTATAAGTGAATCGTTTTTGTAATCGACAAAATCATGCACTAATCCACGGGATTAGGGTTGCCCGTTTCTAGTATGTTCCCAATTGAAGTAGCCATATCAGTTTTGCTTTGCCTTTTTGGAAAACACAGTATGCTGAAATAGGTTCAGCATTGACATGTATATATGCGTGTATATATTTCTTTTCCTAAATTCAGTTTTGATTTTCCCTGGGACACCCTCTCATTTTGATACACACATAGAAAACATTATCCTGACCAAACCTCAATGCAATAAATCGATATCTAGAGGTCGCTTAATGTCATCTTCAAAGCCGCTAATCTGCGACACCACATATATCAATGACAATTTTTTTTGTAAAATTGTCATCTATATTATCAAGTAGTCTGTGACTCTGTCTGTACGTGTATGTCTGCGTGTCTGTGTGTCAGTTTGTTAGTACGTATGCCTGTATATATGTATGTATGTCTGCATGTATGTATGTATGTATGTATGTATGTATGTATGTATGTATGTATGTATGTATGTATGTATGTATATTATGTATATATGGCGGTATGTATGTATGTATGTATGTATGTATGTATGTATGTATGTATGTATGTATATTATGTATATATGGCGGTAGGTATGTATGTATGTATGTATGTATGTATGTATGTATGTATGTATGTATGTATGTATGTATGTATGTATATGACACTGTTCCTGTCTGAAATGTTGTAGGCGTGCCCGGGGACCCATTGGGATAGTTCCAACACTAACAAATATGATGTTACGAATATTTCGTTTAACGTAAAGGTAAATGTACTTTCTTATATAGCGTTATATCAAGTCCTTGGAATTGTTCAAAGCGATCTCGTGGTAGACCAGTTCTTTCTAACACCATTTCGACTTCTCTGAGAAGTATTCAGGCATGCTGCAATTACTGCGCGAAGATTATTCGTTCAGATATCCACCTCTGTGTGTAGCCAGTTACTCATTTATACAGCTGACTGAATCACGGCAACGTTGGATGAAACGCCAGCACGAGGATTCGACCCGGGTCCTGTCGATTGAGAGCGCCCCGCGTGCGCTACGTATTTTACGTAAATTGCGTGAATCAGAACAGTAGGAGTTCGTAGATACGCATAATCATTAGCAACGTAATCCGTGTTTTCTACGTTTGTTCAGAGTTACGTAATCAACGTCAAACGTCTCCATAAGTTACGTCGTGCGGTACGAACGCTCAATTCGTGAAACCTGCTGTTGGACATGAAGTTGGCATTACCATTGGCATTGCCCTACCACAACATGACTGGGTGGTGCAAGGAGTCATAAGCAACTCTACATCATCGAAGAATCTTGAATAATATTGAGCAATTTTATCTCATCGTGAGCCGCCGCACGTGCGAATCGTGGTGGATCCGTCGTGTAACTAACACGACCCTAGCGGTTTTTCCTATAACTGGTACATTTTAAGGTGAAGAAACGAATGTGAAATGAGAAGTATAAAGATTGTGAGAACTGCTAGTCTAGGTGTAGTTCTGGGTGTAATTTCTAATCTGGGTGTAGTCGTTTGTTTGGGTGTAATTGCTATTCTGGGTGTAGTCGCTAGTTTGGGTGTAGTTGCTAGTCTGGATGTAGTTGCTAGTCTGGGTGTAGTTGCTAGTCTGGGTGTAGTTGCTAGTCTGGGTGTAGTTGCTAGTTTGGGTGTAGTTGCTAGTATGGAAGTAGTTGCTAGTTTAGGTAAAGTTGCTAGTCTGGATGTAGTTGCTAGTCTGGGTGTAGTTGCTAGTCTGGGTGTAGTTGCTAGTTTGGGTGTAGTTGCTAGTATGGAAGTAGTTGCTAGTTTAGGTAAAGTTGCTAGTCTGGGAGTAGTTGCTAGTCTGGGTGTAGTTGCTAGTCTGGGTGTAGTCGCTAGTCTGGGTGTAGTTGTTAGTCTGGGTGTAGTTGCTAGTATGGATGTAGTTGCTAGTTTAGGTAAAGTTTCTAGTCTGGTTGTAGTTGCTAGTCTGGGTGCAGTCGCTAGTCTGGGTGTAGTTGCTAGTCTGGGTGTAGTTGCTAGTTTGGGTGTAGTTGCTAGTTTGGGTGTAGTTGCTAGTCTGGGTGTAGTCGCTAGTCTGGGTGTAGTTGCTAGTTTGGGTGTAGTTGCTAGTTTGGGTGTAGTTGCTAGTCTGGGTGTAGTTGCTAGTCTGGGTGTAGTCGCTAGTCTGGGTGTAGTTGCTAGTCTGGGTGTAGTTGCTAGTTTGGGTGTAGTTGCTAGTTTGGGTGTAGTTGCTAGTCTGGGTGTAGTTGCTAGTCTGGGTGTAGTTGCTAGTTTGGGTGTAGTTGCTAGTCTGGGTGTAGTTGCTAGTTTGGGTGTAGTTGCTAGTTTGGGTGTAGTTGCTAGTCTGGGTGTAGTTGCTAGTCTGGGTGTAGTCGCTAGTCTGGGTGTAGTTGCTAGTCTGGGTGTAGTTGCTAGTTTGGGTGTAGATGCTAGTATGGATGTAGTTGCTAGTTTAGGTAAAGTTGCTAGTCTGGGTGTAGTTGCTAGTCTGGGTGTAGTTGCTAGTTTGGGTGTAGTTGCTAGTTTGGGTGTAGTTGCTAGTTTGGGTGTAGTTGCTAGTTTGGGTGTAGTTGCTAGTATGGATGTAGTTGCTAGTTTAGGTAAAGTTGCTAGTCTGGGTGTAGTTGCTAGTCTGGGTGTAGTTGCTAGTCTGGGTGTAGTTGCTAGTTTGGGTGTAGTTGCTAGTATGGATGTAGTTGCTAGTTTAGGTAAAGTTGCTAGTCTGGGTGTAGTTGCTAGTCTGGGTGTAGTTGCTAGTTTGGGTGTAGTTGCTAGTTTGGGTGTAGTTGCTAGTTTGGGTGTAGTTGCTAGTTTGGGTGTAGTTGCTAGTATGGATGTAGTTGCTAGTTTAGGTAAAGTTGCTAGTCTGGGTGTAGTTGCTAGTCTGGGTGTAGTTGCTAGTTTGGGTGTAGTTGCAAGTATGGATGTAGTTGCTAGTTTAGGTAAAGTTTCTAGTCTGGGTGTAGTTGCTAGTCTGGGTGAAGTTGCTAGTCTGGGTGAAGTTGCTAGTCTGGATGTAGTTGCTAGTCTGGGTGTAGTTGCTAGTCTGGGTGTAGTTGCTAGTCTGGGTGTAGTTGCTAGTTTGGGTGTAGTTACTAGTCTGGGTGTAGTTGCTAGTCTGGGTGTCGTTGCTAGTCTGGGTGTAGTTGCTAGTCTGGGTGTAGTCGCTAGTCTGGGTGTAGTCGCTAGTCTGGGTGTAGTCACTAGTCTGGGTGTAGTTGCTAGTCTGGGTGTAGTTGCTAGTTTGGGTGTAGTTGCTAGTCTGGGTGTAGTTGCTAGTCTGGGTGTAGTTGCTAGTTTGGGTGTAGTTGCTAGTCTGGGTGTAGTTGCTAGTTTGGGTGTAGTTGCTAGTCTGGGTGTAGTTGCTAGTCTGGGTGTAGTCGCTAGTCTGGGTGTAGTTGCTAGTCTGGGTGTAGTCGCTAGTCTGGGTGTAGTTGCTAGTCTGGGTGTAGTTGCTAGTTTGGGTGTAGTTGCTAGTATGGATGTAGTTGCTAGTTTAGGTAAAGTTGCTAGTCTGGGTGTAGTTGCTAGTCTGGGTGTAGTTGCTAGTCTGGGTGTAGTTGCTAGTCTGGGTGTAGTTGCTAGTTTGGGTGTAGTTGCTAGTCTGGGTGTAGTTGCTAGTCTGGGTGTAGTTGCTAGTCTGGGTGAAGTTGCTAGTTTGGGTGAAGTTGCTAGTATGGTTGTAGTTGCTAGTTTGGGTGAAGTTGCTAGTTTGGGTGTAGTTGCTTGTCTGGGTGTAGTTGCTAGTCTGGGTGAAGTTGCTAGTTTGGGTGAAGTTGCTAGTATGGATGTAGTTGCTAGTTTGGGTGAAGTTGCTAGTTTGGGTGTAGTTGCTTGTCTGGGTGTAGTTGCTAGTCTGGGTGAAGTTGCTAGTTTGGGTGAAGTTGCTAGTCTGGGTGTAGTTGCTAGTCTGGGTGTAGTTGCTAGTCTGGGTGTAGTTGCTAGTCTGGATGTAGTTGCTAGTTTGGGTGAAGTTGCTAGTCTGGGTGAAGTTGCTAGTTTGGGTGTAGTTGCTAGTCTGGGTGTAGTTGCTAGTCTGGATGTAGTTGCTAGTTTGGGTGAAGTTGCTAAGTCTGGGTGTAGTTGCTAGTCTGGGTGTAGTTGCTAGTCTGGGTGAAGTTGCTAGTTTGGGTGTAGTTGCTAGTCTAGGTGTAGTTGCTAGTCTGGGTGTAGTTGCTAGTCTGGGTGAAGTTGCCAGTTTGGGTGAAGTTGCTAGTAATGGATGTAGTTGCTAGTTTGGGTGAAGTTGCTAGTTTGGGTGTAGTTGCTAGTCTGGGTGTAGTCGCTAGTTTGGGTGTAGTTGCTAGTCTGGGTGTAGTTGCTAGTCTTGGTGTAGTTGCTGGTCTGGGTGAAGTTGCTAGTCTGGGTGAAGTTGCTAGTCTGGGTGAAGTTGCTAGTCTGGATGTAGTTGCTAGTCTGGGTGTAGTTGCTAGTCTGGGTGTAGTTGCTAGTCTGGGTGTAGTTGCTAGTCTGGGTGTAGTTGCTAGTTTGGGTGTAGTTGCTAGTCTGGGTGTAGTTTCTAATCTGGGTGTAGTTTCTAATCTGGGTGTGTAGCCTGGGTGAATTTGCTAGTCTGGGTGTAGTTGCTAGTCTGGGTGTAGTTGCTAGTCTGGGTGTAGTTGCTAGTCTGGGTGTAGTTGCTAGTCTGGGTGAAGTTGCTAGTTTGGGTGTAGTTGCTAGTCTGGGTGTAGTTGCTAGTCTGGGTGAAGTTGCTAGTTTGGGTCAAGTTGCTAGTATGGATGTGAGTTGCTAGTTTGGGTGAAGTTGCTAGTTTGGGTGTAGTTGCTTGTCTGGGTGTAGTTGCTAGTCTGGGTGTAGTCGCTAGTTTGGGTGAAGTTGCTAGTTTGGGTGTAGTTGCTAGTCTGGGTGAAGTCAGCTAGTTTGGGTGTAGTTGTTAGTCTTGGTGTAGTTGTTAGTCTGGGTGAAGTTGCTAGTCTGGGTGAAGTTGCTAGTCTGGGTGAAGTTGCTAGTCTGGGTGAAGTTGCTAGTCTTGGTGAAGCTGCTAGTCCGGGGTGAAGTTGCTAGTCTGGATGTAGTTGCTAGTCTGGGTGTAGTTGCTAGTCTGGGTGTAGTTGCTAGTCTGGGTGTAGTTGCTAGTTTGGGTGTAGTCGCTAGTTTGGGTGTAGTTGCTAGTCTGGGTGTAGTCGCTAGTCTGGGTATAGTTGCTAGTCTGGGTGTAGTCGCTAGTCTGGGTGTAGTTGCTAGTATGGATGTAGTTGCTAGTTTAGGTAAAGTTGCTAGTCTGGGTGTAGTTGCTAGTCTGGGTGTAGTTGCTAGTCTGAGGTAGTTGCTAGTCTGGGCTTAAGTTGCTAGTTTGGGTGTAGTTGCTAGTCTGGGTGTAGTTGCTAGTCTGGGTGAAGTTGCTAGTTTGGGTCAAGTTGCTAGTATGGATGTAGTTGCTAGTTTGGGTGAAGTTGCTAGTTTGGGTGTAGTTGCTAGTCTGGGTGTAGTTGCTAGTCTGGGTGAAGTTGCTAGTTTGGGTGAAGTTGCTAGTATGGATGTAGTTGCTAGTTTGGGTGTAGTTACTAGTCTGGGTGTAGTTGCTAGTCTGGGTGTCGCTGCTAGTCTGGGTGTAGTTGCTAGTCTGGGTGTAGTCGCTAGTCTGGGTGTAGTCGCTAGTCTGGGTGTAGTCACTAGTCTGGGTGTAGTTGCTAGTCTGGGTGTAGTTGCTAGTTTGGGTGCTTAGTTGCTAGTCTGGGTGTAGTTGCTAGTCTGGGTGTAGTTGCTAGTCTGGGTGTAGTTGCTAGTCTGGGTGTAGTTGCTAGTTTGGGTGTAGTTGCTAGTCTGGGTGTAGTTGCTAGTTTGGGTGTAGTTGCTAGTCTGGGTGTAGTTGCTAGTCTGGGTGTAGTTGCTAGTCTGGGTGTAGTTGCTAGTCTGGGTGTAGTTGCTAGTTTGGGTGTAGTTGCTAGTATGGATGTAGTTGCTAGTTTAGGTAAAGTTGCTAGTCTGGGTGTAGTTGCTAGTCTGGGTGTAGTTGCTAGTCTGGGTGTAGTTGCTAGTCTGGGTGAAGTTGCTAGTTTGGGTGTAGTTGCTAGTCTGGGTGTAGTTGCTTGTCTGGGTGTAGTTGCTAGTCTGGGTGAAGTTGCTAGTTTGGGTGAAGTTGCTAAATTGGATGTAGTTGCTAGTTTGGGTGAAGTTGCTAGTTTGGGTGTAGTTGCTTGTCTGGGTGTAGTTGCTAGTCTGGGTGAAGTTGCTAGTTTGGGTGAAGTTGCTAGTATGGATGTAGTTGCTAGTTTGGGTGAAGTTGCTAGTTTGGGTGTAGTTGCTTGTCTGGGTGTAGTTGCTAGTCTGGGTGAAGTTGCTAGTTTGGGTGAAGTTGCTAGTCTGGGTGTAGTTGCTAGTCTGGGTGTAGTTGCTAGTCTGGGTGTAGTTGCTAGTCTGGATGTAGTTGCTAGTTTGGGTGAAGTTGCTAGTCTGGGTGAAGTTGCTAGTTTGGGTGTAGTTGCTAGTCTGGGTGTAGTTGCTAGTCTGGATGTAGTTGCTAGTTTGGGTGAAGTTGCTAGTCTGGGTGTAGTTGCTAGTCTGGGTGTAGTTGCTAGTCTGGGTGAAGTTGCTAGTTTGGGTGTAGTTGCTAGTCTAGGTGTAGTTGCTAGTCTGGGTGTAGTTGCTAGTCTGGGTGAAGTTGCCAGTTTGGGTGAAGTTGCTAGTATGGATGTAGTTGCTAGTTTGGGTGAAGTTGCTAGTTTGGGTGTAGTTGCTAGTCTGGGTGTAGTCGCTAGTTTGGGTGTAGTTGCTAGTCTGGGTGTAGTTGCTAGTCTTGGTGTAGTTGCTAGTCTGGGTGAAGTTACTAGTCTGGGTGAAGTTGCTAGTCTGGGTGAAGTTGCTAGTCTGGATGTAGTTGCTAGTCTGGGTGTAGTTGCTAGTCTGGGTGTAGTTGCTAGTCTGGGTGTAGTTGCTAGTTTGGGTGTAGTCGCTAGTTTGGGTGTAGTTGCTAGTCTGGGTGTAGTTTCTAATCTGGGTGTAGTCGCTAGCCTGGGTGAATTTGCTAGTCTGGGTGTAGTTGCTAGTCTGGGTGTAGTTGCTAGTCTGGGTGAAGTTGCTAGTCTGGGTGAAGTTGCTAGTCTTGGTGAAGTTGCTAGTCTGGGTGAAGTTGCTAGTCTGGATGTAGTTGCTAGTCTGGGTGTAGTTGCTAGACTGGGTGTAGTTGCTAGTCTGGGTGTAGTTGCTAGTTTGGGTGTAGTCGCTAGTTTGGGTGTAGTTGCTAGTCTGGGTGTAGTCGCTAGTCTGGGTATAGTTGCTAGTCTGGGTGTAGTCGCTAGTCTGGGTGTAGTTGCTAGTCTGGGTGTAGTTGCTATTTTGGGTGTAGTTGCTAGTATTGATGTAGTTGCTAGTTTAGGTAAAGTTGCTAGTCTGGGTGTAGTTGCTAGTCTGGGTGTAGTTGCTAGTCTGGGTGTAGTTGCTAGTCTGGGTGAAGTTGCTAGTTTGGGTGTAGTTGCTAGTCTGGGTGTAGTTGCTAGTCTGGGTGAAGTTGCTAGTTTGGGTCAAGTTGCTATTATGGATGTAGTTGCTAGTTTGGGTGAAGTTGCTAGTTTGGGTGTAGTTGCTTGTCTGGGTGTAGTTGCTAGTCTGGGTGTAGTCGCTAGTTTGGGTGAAGTTGCTAGTTTGGGTGTAGTTGCTAGTCTGGGTGTAGTCGCTAGTTTGGGTGTAGTTGCTAGTCTTGGTGTAGTTGTTAGTCTGGGTGAAGTTGCTAGTCTGGGTGAAGTTGCTAGTCTGGGTGAAGTTGCTAGTCTGGGTGAAGTTGCTAGTCTTGGTGAAGTTGCTAGTCTGGGTGAAGTTGCTAGTCTGGATGTAGTTGCTAGTCTGGGTGTAGTTGCTAGTCTGGGTGTAGTTGCTAGTCTGGGTGTAGTTGCTAGTTTGGGTGTAGTCGCTAGTTTGGGTGTAGTTGCTAGTCTGGGTGTAGTCGCTAGTCTGGGTATAGTTGCTAGTCTGGGTGTAGTCGCTAGTCTGGGTGTAGTTGCTAGTATGGATGTAGTTGCTAGTTTAGGTAAAGTTGCTAGTCTGGGTGTAGTTGCTAGTCTGGGTGTAGTTGCTAGTCTGAGTGTAGTTGCTAGTCTGGGCGAAGTTGCTAGTTTGGGTGTAGTTGCTAGTCTGGGTGTAGTTGCTAGTCTGGGTGAAGTTGCTAGTTTGGGTCAAGTTGCTAGTATGGATGTAGTTGCTAGTTTGGGTGAAGTTGCTAGTTTGGGTGTAGTTGCTTGTCTGGGTGTAGTTGCTAGTCTGGGTGAAGTTGCTAGTTTGGGTGAAGTTGCTAGTATGGATGTAGTTGCTAGTTTGGGTGTAGTTGCTAGTCTGGGTGTAGTTGCTAGTCTGGGTGTAGTTGCTAGTCTGGGTGTAGTTGCTAGTCTGGGTGTAGTTGCTAGTCTGGGTGTAGTTGCTAGTCTGGGTGAAGTTGCCAGTTTGGGTAAAGTTGCTAATATGGATGTAGTTGCTAGTTTGGGTGAAGTTGCTAGTTTGGGTGTAGTTGCTAGTCTGGGTGTAGTCGCTAGTTTGGGTGAAGTTGCTAGTTTGGGTGTAGTTGCTAGTCTGGGTGTAGTTGCTAGTTTGGGTGTAGTTGCTAGTCTTGGTGTAGTTGCTAGTCTGGGTGAAGTTGCTAGTCTGGGTGAAGTTGCTAGTCTGGGTGAAGTTGCTAGTATGGGTGAAGTTGCTAGTCTGGATGTAGTTGCTAGTCTGGGTGTAGTTGCTAGTTTGGGTGTAGTCGCTAGTTTGGGTGTAGTTGCTAGTTTGGGTGTAGTTGCTAGTCCGGGTGTAGTTTCTAGTCTGGGTGTAGTTGCTAGTTTGGGTGTAGTCGCTAATCTGGGTGTAGTTGCTAGTCTGTGTGTAGTCGCTAATCTGGGTGTAGTTGCTAGTCTGGGTGTATTTGTTAGTATGGGTGTAGTTGCTAGTCTGGGTGTATTGATTGTACTACTTTGTCTGTGGATGAGACACACGGCCTTAGAGGAGAAGAGCAACTTGCTCCTTTAACTAGCAAGTGAAAATGAACACTGTTATGCACAATGTCAGCGCATGCACCCGGACCTATGTGGTGACATTGGTACTGATGGTGTCGCACACTGCACTACGATGTAGGACTGTCGCCGACGAACAGTCGTAGATGTTGAATATGCTCAATCTCTACGACGATCCACGACGCGACGAAAAATCCATCCACGACGGTCGTAGACGCGTCGTGAAGCGCCGCACAGTTCACGACGACCCGTCGGCGACAGTCGAGTGGCGTCGCCATCGTGCGGCGGGCTTTTCTTCATGGTTCTGTGCTGCCATACCACTTTATTATCTAAAGAGGATTCATTGTTCCTGTAGTATTACCAAACATGCAAAACAATTAAATATTCATACTAATTACACCGATGGATGTCACTGGACTCGCGTGAAGGCCGTTGCTTGATCTCACAATGTCCTTTTTAGCAAGTTTGCTCGTAATATTCAGAATAATGCAATAAAACGTTGATATATATATATATATATATATATATATATATATATATATATATATATATATATATATATATATATATATATATATATATATATATATATATATATATATATATATATATATATATATATATATATATATATATATATATATATATATATATATATATATATATATATATATATATATATATATATATATATAATCTATATACATGATAAAGCGTGCATGCGTGCGTGCGCACACCTACCCGCACGCACGCACGCACACACACACACACACACACACACACACACACACACACACATACCATGACGCTGCTAAATCGTTTATATGTACAATATTACACGTTTCATTTTTATACAATGTAGCACAAAACGGTCCACGAGCGTTGCTGTAACAATAACGCAACGTACACACAAACATACACTTAGCATTGCTCGAGCTGCGTGATATGTTAATTTATTTACTTGGTCACCACAAGTATTGAGATAACGTACCAAACGTCCTGATGATGTTTGTTGAACGTTACGGATTAAAGTATATATAATAACATTAGCTTAAAACAGACACTGGTGTCGTTAACATAATCTTGATAGGTACATGTATACGATAGTCTACAAATACAGGCAATCTTTAATCACGTGGCCCTGTCAGTAAATGTATAATCTGTAATGTATATGTTCCTTCGCAAAAGCATTCTTGCATATTCGTGTGTCATCTGTGTACATGTTGTGAATCTGAATTACGTTTGATGATAGTTTAGTGTATACATTGATATTGTAGTTGCATATCATTCTTTTAATAAATTTGAAATTAAATATATAGGCATGACCTAAAATAAATCAAGAAATAGATGACGCGGTTTGCGTCGGATGTGTTTTAAAATCATAATTTAGTTTTGTTTATGTAAAGACCACGTTGTGTTAGCACTAGGTCATCGTTGTTTGAAATGCAACTTAACATAGTTCGACCCATAACATATTCGTACATGAAATTGCAGCTGATGTAGCTGTTCGTTGTATGTACATTATGCTAAGATAATAAATATTTATGTCACACTTTTATAACAGTTCCACACAACATTGCAATAAATACCAACGAAGTGCCAGTTTCTGTCAGTCATTGTTCTCCAACACACACTGTATATTAACGCATGTCGACTACGTAAGTAACAAAATGCACGTCACACTAATGGTTAAATAAACAGGTACGTCAATATCATAGTGATTTAATCGTTCAACTTCACACATTAATGCAATATTATACGTCCACGTCGCTCAACCAGATTGCATTACGTCTAACGTGCCCACGGTCCTGGGCGAGGCCACGGTTGTGGGTTTGGCCAAAAAGGACCCGGCCTCGGCCATGGTCCTGGCATCGGCCAGGGTTCTTGCCATGGTCCGGGGTTTGGAGGTACAGGCCACATCATTTCTCCAATCGGCTGCCTTAACGATCGTTTCTTCCTGGGACTTTGGTCTTCTAGTATCGGACTCTCTCTGGAATGTTACAAAACAAAATGGTTTCGTAATGCTCGATGGGGAGGGATCGTGATATAGGGAGCGCAACTTCCAACCTATACCGTGAATGAGGACGAGGTAGAATGTTACTGAGCGTTACATAGCGTTTTCAAAATAACGCAGCAACTTCCAACCTATATCGTGAATGAGGACGAGGTAGAATGTGACTGAGCGTTACATAGCGTTTTCAAAATAACGCAGCAACTTCCAACCTATATCGTGAATGAGGACGAGGTAGAATGTGACTGAGCGTTACATAGCGTTTTCAAAATAACGCAGCAACTTCCAACCTATATCGTGCATGAGGACGAAGTAGAATGTGACTAAGCGTTACATAGCGTTTTCAAAATAACGCAGCATTGTTTTCCATCACGTACATTGTGATAATCCGTACTTTTGTATTACCAGCGTGTCAAATTAAAGCTAATGAAATGAAACAAATATTATCAAAAATAGTAAGCCCACTGTATAAGTGTAACTTGTGTTTTAACACTGGGAAGGGACAGGCAGGGGTGGGAGGGTGAGTGAGAGAGTGAGTCTATTTTTCGACACTGTATATGTACATACAAAATATACAAAACGAAAAGAGTACAAACAGGTCATTAGTAATACAGCTTCAAGTTAACAGCGGAGGCAAACACAAGTATAGCGAAAAACAATTGCGATTGAATATATATAACTGGTCGGTGTCAACCCAGGGTAATTATATAATTATAATGACAAATAATATGATGAGTCATAGTAAATAAAATAATAACAACGCTAGAAGATATTAATGTTAATGTGTACTGTCATAGTCACATAAAACACCTGCCTTTAATGCGGATACAACACTTCTATTACGTTTATTTTTAATATTATATTGAACTTTATTCCAGATCAGTGGGTCTTAACATAATAAACTGTACAATGATTTAACAGTCCAACTACTGATCGGACGTATATATCTAAGTTGCCTTTCATCATGATTGTGAATGTCATGGGTAAATGTAAAGAGGTTTGAAAATTAAACTGGTAGATTGCTATGAATATAACTGTACATAAATTTAGCAGTTTCAATTTGGTAGATATCCTGCAATTGTATTAAATGTTAGTGTGTAAACAGGAATGAGTGTGTTCATGGAAGCTTGTTTGAATATTAGCATGAATTTTTTTAGATACGAGCGTTACATAAAGTTTAAAGCGGGAGTTAGTTTTCGTAAAACAAAACGTAACTGCGTCCAAATTTTAAGAAAGTAATGTTTATACAAATACAAATATATAAATAAAACAGGTCCCTTAAAATATGTCACGCATACCATGATGATACAATGGTTGAATATAGTGCTGCATGACATTTCGTTTTCTATATATTGACGAATTCATTGTTTATTTCTTAGTTGAATAATACAAATATTTGTGTGCCTATCGTAAAGATTTTGATTTAACTGTTGACAATGATAATATACAGTAGTTCTGTTTGTGTGCGATCACAAATAACACACCAACAAATCTAACTGGGTCAAATGTACAGCATTGTAGGCGACCACATACCTGATGATAATTTCACAGACCGGGTATGTTGGACAACGTCCTCGTATGCACCTCGCTGTCGCCACTAGACATGCTCTGTCAGGTGGGCACTCGAAATCCTACAAACATTAAACCATTGTTATATTAACTTTCTTTATTACTCTGACAGTCAATACTCCAGAATAGATTATGTAACGCAGTTTGTGTTCTTTTTGTTTGTATGTCTGTTTGTTCAAAAATTCGAAATTCCCCAGGGGAGTGGAGATTTTACGAAATAACTTTACGTAGATCACGTAATTCGTTGGTTACTTATTTCATAACCTGTTGTTTTATCGGTTAATGATTGCATTATCGGTGATGCACTTTCGACTAAATAGCGGAATCCCGTATCGTCATTACTAGCCATTTGATAAACATTATATACTGCTAATATAAATATATAGAAAACATATAATCACAAAAATTTTCTGACGGTACCTCACAGGGATTTTTGCAGGTACAAAAGTCGCATCCGTTTCCGTCCGCCGCAAAACCGTACGCACAGTACAAGCCACAATTCACGGGTTGACAAGGCTCTGGAAATACCTCATTTAGTAGGTCTGCAAATAATAGGCAAATGTAAATAAACGGGTTGACAAGGCTCCGGAAATAACTCACTTAGTACAAGTCACAATAAACCGGTTGACAAGGCTCAAAAAAAAATTCACTTAGTAGGTATGCAAATAATAGCCAAATAATATTTGGAAGTTTTGCAATTATAAAATATAAATTGTACATAACAAACTGTGACTGAACGCAATAATTTACACACACGCACACACTTATTAACGTATCACCGCAACAAGGAATCAAACGGAAGCATTCGTTCCTGACGAGAAAACAGTGATATGGTTAGGTCTTACAAATACGCACACACGCCATGCACATACACATGCTCATGTACGCACTCGGGAATCAAGAATCAGGACATTCTTATAAAAATATTATATAGTATTAAGCAATCACTTAAACGATATATTGGGAAGTATTCGATTAAGAGTCAATGGCAACTGAGTTGAGAACAACAAAGGCAAAGAACAGTAAATGTGATCTGGACGCCCGAAGGTAGAAGAAAAGTTGGTCGACCAAAGACAACATGGTGATCAACTGTTCAAAAATGAAAGACGCGTACTGGGATGGAACTGGTTGAACGAGGCCAAACGTAGCTGCTTGTAAAGAGCAAGGCCATTGACTGTACTTTGGATTATTCTATACAGTTCTGATAACCTTCTGGCACTTTCTGATGCGTTTCTAAAGTTCTGTACAAACTTTCTGATTCTTGGTTGTACCATGATTGATGAGGTAAGTCAGCCTAGCCCAATTATCGGAAGATTGGAAATTAGGGATCGATTAGGGAACCACATCGCATTAATCAATATGTCCGTTGGGATTACTGTATCTTTAGGATTACTATAATGTACATGATGAGTTGTTGTAATCTAGATACGTTGGGACTTGATAAATTATATTAGCATCTAAGCATCTTGAATCCATACTTGCTGGTCTGTGTAGGTAGAATCAATAACTGCTGAATTAGCAGATACTAACTTGATATTATTGTATGTAAAACGTTTGCTAAAAAGGCAACGGATTAGATCTAGTAGAAGGAGAACTATAGGAAAGCTGCATGAGAGCTGTAGAAGAACTGTAATAGAGTAGTTGTAGTATAGATGTTGAACTGTGTATGGACTTCAACTAATAAAGCTACATTGTTGTCGAACTTGAGATTGTCTAGTAAAACAATGTGATTTATTCGTAGTCGCGTCCTGGTGGTCCTGAACGATGTAAGAATAACGTACTGACGTGACACGGTGACTTGTACAAGCTGACAGAGCAAGCTGGAGGAGATGCATTTTAGCCTTACGTGCCACTGGGCTCTAAGAGGATAGGTGAGGTGAGGTGAGGTGAGGTGAGGTGAGGTGAGGTCAAATGTGTACATGGGAAAGGAGACTCCAACTAAGACCAAATTTAGTCGCTATCGTTGGGGCTACCCCATCTTTACTTACATAGAAACCTATTGATACATTACACAAAACATGATAATTATAACACCGTTACTCCAAATACATTGCTCTGTCAAACAATACTAAATCATGAACTAAATAATAATATTATATGCATATATTTGACAATATTTTTCGGCAAATATGACAATTTAGAATTTCACATTTTCTTTATATGATCATATAAATAATACATCTCAGACATGAACATGTGGGCGAGCGAACGTTCATACGCACGTACATCCGCGCGCGCGTACACACACAGACACACAAACACGCACGCACACAATCTCACATAATACCATCAACTCACTATACCTGGAACGGACTTTGCTGTGGATGTATCGTACGACAGCCAGACCACGAACAAACAACAACACACGGACGCTCGCATTGTTCGCTGAAAATATATATCAACCAGTAAGATCAATTATTATACATATGGAGTAATTACAAAACATGTTAATATGCAAACGACGAGGGCACGCACACATGCATGCGTGCCCACTCACACTCACACGCACACCCACACGCACACCCACACACACACCCACATGCACACACACTCGCACACACACGCAGGCACACACTAAGAAGAACCTTTACAGAAGACAGATATCAGTACTCACAGTCTGCGGAATCTACCACCGTGAAACTATATATATCAGACTGTTCAGTTCGCTGCAGGAAACTGGTGTCCCGTCCTCTTATAGACATTTCTGTGAGAGGATGTTGACGGTAACAGTTGTTTTCGATGATCGCTTCATCCGTGTAGGCCCCTATATTTATTTTTAGTGTGTTTACGCAGATGTTTACCATGGGAGTGGCCCTCGACGCAGACATGTCAGGTTGCGGTAGCTTCCCACGTCGGGTCCAAAGTACAACGAACCGTCTGCGATATGACCCTCTTGTGTAAACAATATTATCTACATTTCCATTGATTCATGGGGATGTTACCATGAGTCTCAAATTCATGAACATACAATAAATATATTAAGATAATTGTGCAGTGTCTTCAAATGTTTATAAGGAAAGGATGTTCAGCGACTATCTTTATCAAAACGCTTATATTGCCCCAGCGTCCTTAGTGTATAAAACACTGGACTTCTGTGAAAAACTGGATCGCTGCGTAAAACTGTGATCAAGATAACACGCAGTTAGGTAAATTGTTGTGTCTATGGTGGATATGTTTTGCATTTGAGCAGTGTAACCTTTAGTGACGTCCCAAATACAAGATTAGTGCTGTTTGGGGGGGGGAGTGCTGTGAGTGTCTACATCCTCCTCACCAAGCCATTCTAATGTCTACGTCCTCCTCACCAAGACATTCCAATGTCTACGTCCTCCTCGACAAGCCAATCCAATGTCTAGGTCCTCCTCGCCAAGCCACTCCAATGTCTACGTCCTCCTCGCCAAGCCACTCCAATGTCTACGTCCTCCTCGCCAAGCCACTCCAATGTCTACGTCCTCCTCGCCAAGCCATTCCAATGTCTACGTCCTCCTCACCAAGCCACTCCAATGTCTACGTCCTCCTCGCCAAGCCACTCCAATGTCTACGTCCTCCTCGCCAAGCCACTCCAATGTCTACGTCCTCCTCGTTAAGCCACTCCAATGTCTATGTCCTCCTCACCAAGCCACTCCAATGTCTACGTGCTCCTCGCCAAGCCACTCCAATGTCTACGTCCTCCTCACCAAGCCATTCCAATGTCTACGTCCTCCTCACCAAGCCACTCCATCGTCTACGTCCTCCTCACCAAGCCACTCCAATGTCTACGTCCTCCTCACCAAGCCACTCCAATATCTACGTCCTCCTCACCAAGCCACTCCAATGTCTACGTCCTCCTCACCAAGCCACTCCAATTTAACATCATCCATGTACGCACGTTCATATATACTTCAAAGCCTATGCGTGGTACTTTGTAACAATAATACTGCCGTAAAACATACAACCTCTCCCACTTTTACCAAGAAACTCTTGCCTTTTACCTAACCTGCCATCACAAAACTTGACACCTAACTCACTCGCTGTCTCTACCTACCTAAATGTGATCGAATAAGCATTTATTATATCGATGATACTTGCTAAAACGCACCCACGACCCAACGCGTGTTTACCGCATTAACAGGATGTTTCATTGAGTAAGTCCCAGGATGGCCGTGCGTTAAAAGAGTGGCGCTATCTCACGAACAACAGTGTAGCATAGAATTATAGATGTTGGTAGACATTGCTGCTAAAAAATACTTATGTATTTGTATGTATATCCGATCAGTGACAGCAATTTCAACTAAACAAACCGGCCACAGAAAATCGTTAAAAATCTAATAATTCACTACAGTTCTCGGTGTGTTAAAAATATACGATCCGTATTTTGTTATTGCAATGTAAACGGTAAGCCCTGCACTTTATTTTCTCTCCTGTCCATGGCCAGGTTTTCATAAATCCTACAATTTTTTTTCGATAAAATCAACATAGGCTACGTGCACCGTGATTTGATGTCCAAACATAAAAACCCATATATGTTGTTACCGTTTCTTACAATTCCGTTTTCGACAAACAACCATCATGGGATGTGTTCACCGTCATTTGATCTCCAAACAGTTAAAACACTTCCTGCCTCCGAGTTGCTGCCGTCTCCTACGATTTCGTTTTCGAGAAAATCAACATGGGCTATGCTCACCGTCATGTAATACTCAAAAATTTGATACACAAACAATTAAACCACTTTATGCTGTTGCTGACATGTGCAAACTGCCTCAGTAAATATAGTCCTTTGTCCATCATTAGTGTTGTAGCTATTAAATGTTTCCATTCCATGTGTATTATCTAACAAGAAGAGGTGCATGGAGTCAAAAAGTCTGAAAATATCGTCTCATTATCCATCTGTCATGAAGTAAAATAAGTATTTGACCCTATCACAAACAAACCCGCAAGTTCGCATCCTGGTGAACTTGCGTTGCAATGCATCCGTGTCATTCGGATAGAGTGACAATTATTACTGTTGAAATTGTCTGCAACTGAACAGATGCTATAAACATCCATTACATCTGACAATCACACTGATGTTCCGCTGCTGTTTGTTTATTGCCAATCTTGTTTTTGTAAGTCACATGGGATGAAACCAGTTTGACTTACCATCCATCACTTGAAAAAAGTGATGCGGGGATTAATTGGTTCTATACTAGACTGCTAGTCTGCTACCAAAGTACGCTCAGATATGTCCATTCATGGGAGTGCGTCAGCTGGTTTGATGTTCCTCGCTGCTGATAACTAGAGACTGGACTTTGTTGTTGTGCCTTTATCGACTTAACGAAAACGCGCTATCACAGGACTGGAATTGATTGTCAACGCAATAAACATAAACAACTTTTGAGCAACATGAATGTCAAGAAATACTGCTGTTAATCCAAACTTTTCTTACTTTTCTTTCTTGCGTTTTTATAACAGTCCACCGAGACTTGTTAACTGATAGTTTCGTTGTATGTCTTCCGTGGGACGCCAGAAAGAAGTAAACAGTGCTACAAAATAATGCCACCATGTAGGGGTTATGTAGGGGTTATGTAGGGGTTATGGTGTTTGGGGTGTATAGGGATTATTATGCTGGTGGAATGCAACCATTGATGTAAGAAGACCTGTGGTTTCCTGGGATGTGCTCAATGCTATAAGTAGTAATATTGCAGAAAACAATGTTGAGTATTGTGCCCATCCATAAATGTTGGACAGTTGGCCAATCACAAGCCCTTTAGCAAGGATTATTTAGGTCCAATGTAGAGTTTGCGCACAACAAGTTGCATTGCTAGAGGCCAGTAGATTAAACCGAGAACAAATATAAGTGTTTAACTGTTGATTCGCTATGGAAATATAAATCTAGATAATAATTGTTTTCTCCAAACTGATGGTAGTAGAGTACATGGCTATCGGAAAAAGTTAAACTACATGTTTGTTCGGTTGAATCACGCTGCAATAATAACAGCATATAATTACAGGTATATTGGTTTGGTTTTGACCTTGAATCGTTCTTTGCCGTTCGCTGAACGTTTCCAGGGGACACTAGTTGGAAGTGGCTGTGTTCGTTCCCGCACGAATGAAACTCCATCAGCGCGCTGCCGCCGGGAAAAGTAAGACCGAATGATCCGATGAGGCATGGACGATAAGGCGGATCGTTCTCTCTCTCTCTCTCTCTCTCTCTCTCTCTCTCTCTCTCTCTCTCTCTCTCTCTCTCTCTCTCTCTCTCTCTCTCTCTCTCTCTCTCTCTCTCTCTCTCTCTCTCTCTCTCTCTCTCTCCCTCTCCCTCTCTCTCTCTCTCTCTCTCTCTCTCCTCCACCCCCTTTCTCTCTCTCCCTCTATCCCTCTCCCTCCCTCTATCTCTCTCTCTATCTCTTTCTCTCCCTCTCTCCCTCTCCCTCCCTCTATCTCTATCTCTCTCTTTCTCCCTGTCTGTCTGTCTGTCTGTCTGTCTCTCTCTCTCTCTCTCTCTCTCTCTCTCTCTCTCTCTCTCTCTCTCTCTCTCTCTCTCTCTCTCTCTCACTCTCTCTCTCTCTCTCTCTCTCTCTCTCTCTCTCTCTCTCTCTCTCTCTCTCTCTCTCTCTCTCTCTCTCTCTCTCTCTCTCTCTCTCTATCTCTCTATCTCTCTCTCTATATATATATATATATATATCAATATATATATATATATATATATATATATATATATATATATATATATATATATATATATATATATATATATATATATATATATATATATATATATATGTATATATATATATATATATATATATATATATATATGTATATATATATATGTATATATATATGTATATATATATATATATATATATATATATATATATATATATATATATATATATGTCTATATATATATATATATATATATATATATATATATATATATATATATATATATATATATATGTGTGTGTTTAATATGAAATAAACAATACATTTTTTACAACACAGTTGATTTGTTATTATTATTATCATTAAATATATACCATAATGCACAGAGCAGAAAAGTATACATCCATAGAGTAACTTTATTTGCGGGTATATTGTTACACATCCGTCGTCTAGTACGAGTCCGGTTTGCACACAGTCATACGACGATATGTTTTTTGATCATCTTGACACCGGTGTGTCACTGTACACATTCCTTCGCCGATCGTGTCCTCGTGGAAGTCCGGCGACTCGACCTGGCTCGCTGCATACGGACCCACAGGTCGTCCATGCGTACACGCGGATCTGGCCCCGGGCCAGGCCAAGGTCCAAGATCTGGACTCCAAGTCGGTAACGGCATTTCCACAGATGGGCGTTCATTTCGTGCTGACCTGAAAACAGGTCGTCATGTCGATGTTTTGAAATTCGTCATTAATTGCGAAGGAATAACGTGGCATTGTTAATATCACAACATTCGGTTTTTCAGTGAGGAGGCGAGAATGGTAGAGAATGACTGGAGATTGCGATAGATGGAGACGACTTGTCGAGAGGACGGAGCAAACTATAAGCCGAGAATGGGAGATAAAGGCCGGAAATTGCGATAGATGGAGACGACTTGTCGAGAGGGCGGAACAAACTATAAGTGATGAGTTCCCAACTCCGCAAGGGACCAAGGAAGGAGAAGAACATTTCGTATCTCTTTCGTATTTGTCCACATGATCGCCATGATTCCTTTAATTTAGCGAATGGTGTGAGTAGGCTACACGGTAAACATCATTCGTATGTTCTACTTATTAGCAAACAATCATCTTTTAATAGAGTTGTTGAACGGTGATGAAAACTTCAACCACATGATACGATGTTTTAAACAATGTGTTTTATTTTCGCTGAGCACATCTTTAATAAACCATATAACTAAATATAAATCATTTGTATTTTGGCTGAAGGAATCGAATTTCTAATATAATCTATCACCCTCGATTGCATTTGTTTTCTGTTAAGTTTCTGACTGGGACAATCAAATACTGCGCACGTAGTCATTTCTTAAAAAAAAAACAGGAGCAGTCATGAAACGATGATAATGTGAGCAATAAGGTGATGGCGGATATTATATCAACATATATTTAGATCAAGTATATATTATGATATGTTATATACGCTTAAGCGTTTGCTTGTAATTCCGACAACTTTCCATGGTTAAACAACAATTGCTTTAATACTTCATGTAATTTCGCCAATAAGGGAGTGACGAACAAACACGCTGTTCCTTAAAAGAACATTATCATATTATTGAGTTGAACATAAATAATTTAATTGCTTTAATGTGTTTAATCTTGCAAGGTTTGGTAGTCAATAAATTGGTTTACGTACCTGGTGAGTCGGCAGACACCGAGTGGTGGTCGACATGAGGCCCGTATACACAGCGCCTCCTTACGGACACACCTATTGGGAGCAAGGCATTTCACGGTCTACAAACAGACAGCATCATATGAATGCCAGTTATACGTGTTCCTATTGGACTACGCTATGTGCACCTGCGCGTTTGTCTTGCTGCATCCATGCGATCGCTCCAGTCATGGGAGGAGTGATTGATTGTGATTGATTGATTGATTGATTGAATGATTGATTGATTGAGCGATGTATTGATTGATTGATTGACTGTTTTATTGAGTGATTGATTTATTGATTGATTGATTGATTGATTGATTTATTGATTGATTGATTGATTGACTGACTGACTGACTGACTGACTGACTGACTGACTGATTGGCTGGCTGGCTGGCTGGCTTGCTGGCTGGCTGGTTGGCTGCCTGTGTGGGTGGGTGGGCGGGCGGGCGGGTGGGTGGGTGAGTGAGTGAGTGAGTGAGTGAGTGAGTGAGTGAGTGAGTGAGTGAGTGAGTGAGTGACAACTGTGGTCAATGTTGAATCACTATTTAGAAGACGTATTTGTTACTGGCTTACTGCGTTGTTTGCGTATTTGATGATGCGTGGTTGTTGCGCACAAGACAGTTTTCGTCGCTGTAGCCTTTAAACGTTGTTTTGGTAATGTCATTGTTGTTTACTTTAGCAAATCCACACATATCAATAGCAAAGCGAATACCTCACGGGGATCGTAGCAAGCACAAAGCTGACACCCATCTCGGCCCACTTGTCTTCCATGCAAGCAATTGAGTAGACAGAGAGACGGCCGGCATTGTCTTGGGACTCCACTGCCGCGTACACCTGCCAATACTCAGTTACTTACTTAGACAACTAATATCTGGTCACTTCACGTATTGACATTCGTCATGTTGTAGCAATGACTTTGGCCCGTTTCTATGAGGCATACACCTACGCAATCACTCATTTAAGTGCGTACGTACACACTTGTGTAGTCGTCATCTTTGTTTGAAGACAACATCTTGACGTAGGCAACCAGAGGTGGTAGCAATATCGGAGGTACGCTCGAACAAAGCAAGGTTGTTTAATAGCACTTCAGCAGAAACACCACCGCATTGTTAAATCTGGTGAAATCGTTTGCTTTATAGAACATGCATGACAATTTACGGTGCAATTGGTTGAACAATTAATTTACGCTTTGGTATATATGTAATCTACATTACTATACGTCACACGACCATATAACCCAATTGCTCGAGTTGTCCGCATGACGAAAAAATTAATTGTAACGGAGTTGTCTACCTGGAACGGACCTTGCTGTGGTTGTATCGTACGACAGCCAGAACATGAACAAACAACAACAGACGGACGCTCGCATTGTTCGCTGCAAGATAAGTATTATAACAATGCTCAGTGAATTTACGTCAGTTGTACAAAACAAAAGCTGAACTTTTTCAATAAACATTATTGTTTATTGAAAAAGTTCAGCTTTTGAGGAGGTATTTATTTGCACGCGCTCGCACATCCGCACTTACGTTCGCACGTTCGCACGCACACACGCATGCACCCACGCACACACTCACTTTGTCATCACCGTTGGTGGAAGAAAAGATAGTATTTCACAATAGACGCTTCTTACATGACGCTAGAACTAGAACGATCTTTATCCATCGCCAACATGCCGTGGCTAAATAAAACATAAATCGTTCTCACCTTTAGTCAACGATACAATTCAGTATATGCATGCGTATTCGGCTGTGTGTCGATGTAGTAGGCTACATACGACGTGTTGAGACACAAAGGCTTCTCATCGGTTTATATACAATGGATGTTTACACAATTGTTCACAGTCTCCAGTCAGCACTCTTGTCAGCCTGTGGTTTATTGAGATACGGGGATACAGGATGCCGGGTATCGCTTACCACTGTTAGTGCAAGGTCCGTTATACGTGACAGTTTCCAACATTAAGTGCACATTACTTAGTGCACATAGAATGGCCATACAAATGGTATTTATTTTTCTGTTGTCCTTCATCAGGTCACGACCCAATGCCGCTCCTGCCCCCTAAATACGCCACTGCTCTTGTAAGACGTTAGGAAGTAAACTACAATAATTAAAGGACGGACATGATTATAAACTATAAATACATTATATGCACCCTAAACAAAATTACGTTTGCTGGACCCATGGACCGTGTCAGCATGACAGACATTTTCGCAAGATATGTGTTTCAGCTGATAGAGGGGGACAGCCTTGTTTACACCATCCACCAATATGACATGCAATATACGTCGATACACTACTAACTATATTTACATCATAAGGTCATCGACAATTTATTTCTGCGTACCATTATCTGGAATTTTTCGACGTACAGCATTCGAGGACGTGCATCGTTATTTCGCTGATATGTGTGCGGATGTTATTGTCCCGAAGGTGATGTCCATGCGACTACATCCGGGTTGGGTAGTCACCGCGTATTGTGTGTTCGAAAAACATTCGGATAGGAACAAAGCGTGCATATCCACAAATTGGCAAACACCTTTATCATAATGGCAATACATAAATTAAGCAGCTATGAATATGTGCTATATTATGATTATGTTACATTAGTATAAATGCCATTTTAAGCGAAACATACATCAGTGTTATTGAGGGTGGAAGAGATATAATTTTATATTGTAGTTTCCGTGCTGGTGGCAAAACTTAACAAAATTTACTGGGACAATATACGTATTATATGTACTATCCAATTATAAATGCGTATCAACATAATCATTCTTTGATGAAAACATGCAAAGCAAGTATAATAATCCAACATATTTTAATGTTCAATCGCAAAAAATGCCCAAGTAATGTATTTCACCTATCAGTTCTTCAATTCAGCCATTATTATTTCAAATATAATTGATTGCTAAACGTTATGGTTTTATATTCGGTAGTTTAGACTCTTGCCAATGCTTATGTATTAGTCATACTAAGATACATTCACGCAAGGATGCAGTTTGATTGATTCGTTGATAAATCATGGACTAACGCTAAACATATGGTTGTCAATGTTCTCGATTAAATATTGAATTATGTTAAGACGGACGTCATACGCCTGAACGAATCAAAGAAATAGTATATTGTGTGACAATTTCTGAACACTCTTTGATTCCACCGTCTTGTGCAGAATTAGGCATCCGGCCTACCCTGAAAAAGAAACATCTTCAGTATTATTTTCACAACGGAAACATAATAAGACTTAGCGATCATAGTAAATATATTTAAATTATACAAGTTTTGAAATAGCCAAAACCTTGATAATTATACAAACTTACTGTTAACATTTTTCTGCACATTTATCCGATGATCATTGTTATATACTATTATTAAAACTGTTTCCTCATCTGATTTAGCCTATCGCATATCTGGTTCATTAGTGTCCAAATATGTAGTGTGCGAATAGTTTCTATAACATCCGCAGTTGATTTAATAAAAAAATGCCTATTTTTTCAAATCATCGGAAGAATTGACTGTAGTCGTTAGATCTGGTAAGGATCAAAATAGTGGATATCCAAAATGCTAAGCACTGTGTGGGTCAATGCAGATCATGGCCTTGACCTCCATTCTCTCGACGATCACATGACAAATTTACGAAATATCACCAAGGCAGAAAATCGTGATTTTTCGGCATTTCGATTTTCACTTCAGTTAATGCTTGAACAAGCATTTACTAATTTAATAGATTGACGATTTCACAAAAACTACATATAAAAGTTGCACAAACGAGCTAGCATGTTGCCATGGATACCAGATAGGTTAGTTTTTTTGCAAAATTTATGTGAAAAGAGACTAGCAAAAAATTCGAATTGATTAAGCACCTTTAAACTTCTAAAATACATTACAAAGAAACATAATCCATGTGCATTTCATCAGGCGATTACACCTATGGTACTTTTGGTAGCGTAAATGTGTTACTTAGACCAAATGATTACGTTCTTATTCGTTTCACAAAACATATGAACATTGAAATACAACTTTACTACATGTTTTTCCTAACCCTCGGCGCAAAAGACAAGCGGAAGGCCGGGAAACGTCTGGCGCGGAGACGTGGAAGCAGATATGGCATAAGCAGTTTGTAGATGGAAACATCTGGAAATGCAAGCCCAGAGCCGTGTCCGGTGGAAAGGAGTCGTCAACGGCTTATGCTACGCCAGGTTAAGAAAGTCAACATGTCCTTCCTATTACATTGTTTTCGTTTAGTATTGCCGAAGGCGTGGTTCACAAAATAGCAATTTGTAAATGTCCATTTAATCAAGTTGTTGGTGATATTCCGACACAATCTTTAATAAGCGGCAAACATATTATGTCGAAATATGCAACAAGATGAAATATCATGATGAGGCGCATGGCGGTTCGTTGGATTACGATAATATATAAAATGAAGCAGGGCATTAAATATCCTGCTTTATTTTATCGCATGTTCTCCATCAGGCATCCAGGTTTCGACCAATAGTTTTAGGCAAGGCAAGGGCGTATCCAACTGGTTCTACTGGAACGACAATACTACGTTATTATAAATAAGTAGTGAACAGTCTGTATGATTCGCTGACCAAACACTTGTTTTCGCAGTCGCTTTCGTTCATGAAGTTGTTTGAGTTTCCACCGCATCCGCCGTACACGAACATTTCGCATTGTTCCTTAGCATAGTTGTAGTACCACCGCACGAACGTGCCTCCACATAGTCCCGTCAGTGGCGGCTGGCGACAGCCTGCTTCTATGTCGTCGAGAGATTCCTATTACATAGTGTTCAATTAGTATTTAGTATACACAAATCGTTGTCATCGTCAGGTGTTGAGTCTGTTGCAGGCGTAGGTAGATATAAAGATAAATTTAGCGGCAACTCAACTGAGTTGGATTAACATCATTATATAATCAGTAAAACAATACATGTATCGGTCATACAGTAATCATAAAATGCCTACCACGATAAGTGGCACAGCAGATATAATATTATTATAGTATATATTGACAATTGTGTAAGCCCCGTGGTATCAGAGAGATTCGATACATATTCGTCCGAGTTATTGGCAATGAATACGTATTACTGTGCCCTATATAATAATCTATATGTCTTTTGTCCGGTAGGAGATCATTCAGTTCAATTTATGTGAGCTTACTCACATAAATTGCATCTCGTTAAAACACAGCTCACACAAACAGTCCCGCCGGTTGGATACCTTAATAATTGATTATATATGCATAGCTTTTGCCAGGAAAGATGAATTTGGGGTTCTTTTGTGTATCATTTCGATATAGTCAAATAAGTAATTCTGCAAATTAGTATGCCAAACGGGGCGTGCGTATGTCAGTATTGGTCTTACAAGTTTACAACACCTTCACGTACAGTGAGTGACCAGATCACCCTGACTAATACCTGCTGGTAAAACGTATATAATGTTTTTCTCAGCTTTTCTCGTAATATTTCCACATGCTGATTCCATGTTATATCATAAGAATGTGTAACACCAAGAAATTCCTAACCGCCATCTATCCCGCCCACAGGTAATCTGCACACAGTTATATTAAACTCTTTCCTAGCCTAGCTGCTAGACGATTGATGATTGACGATTTTAATTACTTCTTGCGGAACTCTTCTTCCTTTCGCCTCAATACTTCCCGTTGTCAATATAACTTCTAGATAGTGTTTCTTTCGTATCACGTGGCCTAGAAATGCTGCTTTTCTTTGCCTGGTTTTGCACGTGATCTGCTTTTTAGTGTTCTAGGAAGGTTTACATTACTTATTTTCTCTCCACCATATTCTGAGCATTCATTTGAGGAACCACTGTAGCACAGCAGGACATATCTTCTAACTACAAGCACTGTATTTTCTGGAAAGCTGTTGTCACCTCTATAATTCGTATCTTGCCATCTGCCAGAGAGTTGAATTTGTCTAGAACAGAACAGCAATATTGATTTGTTTCTAAATATTTGAGTCTGTCAATACATTTATATCCAGCTAATGCTCTATTTTGCTCTTTTTTACTTTTCAGTTTCAGTATAAAAACGCCACACACTGACACATCCAGGGCAGTCTCCGAGGCTCTTCCGATTCGTTTTGGATCCTGCTGATACCTTCTTTCATTTCTGGCCCGAAGACGATGTAGTCCAATTATATTTTCAAATCTTTGCACACCAACCTTAGCAATAAAGGATTTGCATTGTGATTAGGCCAGCTCAATATCAGTATAAAACGTGGCAAATTCTTCGTCATACTTATCTGTTGTTGGAACACATGCTAGTATAGGGCTGATGTTAAACGGTTTGCCACTGATTTCCAACAAAAGTATGCGGTCAGAGGGCCAGTTTTTTTTCATCCAACGACTCTCCAGCATCTCCTTCATGTTTCTCACCTCCTGGGGATTGCGTAATCGTCTGATGTTATCAGTCTTGCCTGTATCCTTCTCACTTTACACAATCCCATTATGTTTATCCTCAATCTTGCCACTTCTCCATTGATGTTATCTAGTGTTCCTTTCTGAGATATCGTTCTTACATGCACCTTGTAGCAATATTCGAAATATTTTGTTGCGCACAATAGCATGACGTCGTCTGCCGTACGTGACTCTCCCTACCGAGCGAAATGCGTTCCTCAGCACTACACCTCCTTTCCAAGGTGTTTTGTCGCTGGACCACAAGAACCCACGCAGGTTCGCCCCGAAGCCGCAAGTTGTCCAGTTATCATATAGTGTCGTTAGGAGGTACTGCACGAGTTTTGGCTGAGTTAAGGCTATCTACCTGCAGGAAACACTTAAACGCTCAATGGAGTGATAGAGCATTCTGTGTGAATATGGTGTTATACAAATTAAGTACTGTATTATTATTTATTACTCCGCTTTCTTTTCATGCACAAGCTGGCTATCTTGCGGCTGAAGCTGAAAGCTAGACACCAGAACCTAGCCACTAACCCCACTACGCTACAGCACTAGGCTCGTAACCAAACCATTATGGCAGAATCACAGAACAATATGTTCGGGGGCATAATTTCTCATATAAGAGAGAAGAAGAAACAGGAAATTGAGGAACAGCATCTATACCAGCCTAACCAATGACTTCCGGGATAAAGAGGAAAGCAACAAGATAATGTATTCACTGACCAAGCACTCGTTTAAGCATTCCTCCTCGGACTCGAAGTTGTTTGAGTTTCCATCGCAGCCTCCGTAGATGAACGTTTCGCACATTCCCGTGTTCGCGTTGTAGAACCATTTAATAAACATGGCTCGACAGTCTCCCGTCTCGCTCGGCTGATTGCAGGCTTCTGTAGCACCCAGAGCGTAGGCAGAACTATTATAGTCCTAAAATGGAACTGGCTTGATGAATTATCAACGTTTATTGTTTCGATCTGCCACATGTAGCACACAGTGCGTTTGCACGTTATAACATAAAACAGCGTAATATATATTACAATAGTGTGTAATCACCCTACCCGGTAGAGCTCCTGCATCGTCCGGGCTCTGTGCCAACAGCAACAACACAAGGAACAAACCACAGTATACGTTCGCCTGCATATTGTTCTGCAACATAAATAAAATAAACATGGTTAATAAAAAATAGGATATACAGTACTAACGACAGCTATCTTACCATAATTGATCTGTTTCATAGGATACTCACTCATTAAAAATTACCTTTCTCGCCCCGTATCCTGTGCGGAGGCGGAGATGGTGAAACGACAGTTGTGCGTGACTTAGTTAAGGCTGCTAAGATGATTCGACGGTATTTTTCTGACAAATTGGATGCTCGGTTCTTTGCCACGATTGACCCTTCGTAGTGTACGTAGTCGTGCAGAACTTCGCAGATGTTAAGTGTAACCCATTTAATATAGCACGATGATTGGACAGGAAGTCGGGTGTCCGGTTCACTTATTTGAAGAACCCTTCATGTGCACAAAAGCATGTAAGGGGTGATCCGGGAACATAATCATCTGACAGTTTACATTCCATCAACATGGTTGAACAATGCGCTGTAGATTGCTGCTTGGAAGCTGTTTGTGTTCTTCGACTTGCAAATGCAAAATGCGTGTTTTGCAGCTTCCACACATTGTTAGATGCGTTTTAGTGACTCAGTTAAACCGTCAGAGTTATCAACGCCACAGCCGCTTTCAGACACGAGATAGTCGGCGCCCTCAGATGCCCTATGTGCCTTGATATTGTAATACAGCGACCAGTTCTTGGTTCCATTGTTGAATATGAACCAGCTGCCAAGTTTCAGTCATAAATCAGTTTGAAAAAATTAATCATGGTTCAACATGCGGGAAAAAATTACAAGACCAGCGCGTAGTTGCTAAATCCGAAATCCGATTTAAATTCTACTGAGATCATAATGTGCATAGAATGCATCCAGTGTTTTCTGAATTAAGAAACAAAAGTAAATCCCACTCATACTGATCTTTTCTCATCGAAAAAGGTCAAAGTTGGGACATTCTTGACAATTATAATGGGTAACCTGCCACCATCCCTCAATCAAAGACTGACAGCGTACAAGTGGATTCAAGAAAGCTTTGGTTTTCAATTATTAATATATCCTAATCCTACTGTGGGCCTCCGTTATACGGTCAGGCGTCTGGCAAAGTGTGCTCCGTTTCTGATTCAACTAAATCCAGGGAAATGACTATGCATGGTGTTATTTCCTGCTAATCACTGTCATTGACCTTCCTGGAAGGGCCGTAGTAGTCCGCGTGTAGGCCTACTGCCCCGTGATCACTAATTGGTGGGGCGAGCTCGGCTTTAATGCGCATCAAAACAAGTTACACTCAACTATCAGTCAAAGTTGATTGATCGCGCTATCGTTTTTGAGCATTAAAACTGAATTATACCAACACCTCGTTGTAACTGAAACTATTAGCGAATTTGATCGCAACCAAACCACGAAAGCAATTATTTAACAAGATTTAACAAGATTGCCATCCCAAAAAACAAGTTCCAGATGGCAAGTGGACAAGGAAGCCATTGGCTTATCGAGAGTCCAACAATTTTATCATCTATGTGTAGCCCGTCCTTATCATATATCTGTCAATTCTATTTTTAAACATCCCTACACTGTCCAACCTACACTGCTCTTTAACTAATGCTGCTTTGTGTCCTTTTGTTCTACTTCCTTCTTTAAGTTTGAAGAACATATTCCTATCAACATCCTCATAACCGTTCACTATTTTAAACACTTCTATTTGCTCTCTTCTTAGTCTCCTGGTCTCTAGTGTTGTCAAACCACATTGTAATAAGCAGCTTTCGTAGCTAAGGTCTCTCAATTCTGGAATCATTTTAGTTGCTCATCGTTGCATTCTTTCTAGCTTGTCTATGCCATTTTTACGATAAGGCCTCCATGCTTTAACACAATATACCAAATATGGTCTAACTATTGCTTTGTACAGGGGTACAAATAGCTGTTTCTCCTTAAACGTGATAGTTCTCCTAATTAGCCCTAGAACTTGATTTCCTTTCGAAGCAGCAATCCCACATTGCTCTGAAACTTTCATGTCAGCACTAAATGTTACTCCTAAGTCCTTTTCTTGTGTGGTTCTACCTAGTACAGCACCCCCATTCTATATTCGATGTCCATGTTTCCATGTCCTATGAGTGGCAAATTTTACTCAATTTTGGGACTTCCCAAAATTGAGTAAAATTTGCCATTTTTCTGACCATTTAACTAATTTATCTAGATCATCCTGTAAACTTTGTTTATCTGTAACATTAGTAACCTTTCTGAATACTTTTGTGTCATCTGCAAGTTTCAATACTTCGCTAGATATGTCATCTTCCAAATCATTTATATATATTAAAAATAGTATACGGCCTAATACTGATCCCTTGGTACCCCACTCAGAACAGATTTCCAGTTTTAATTATTTAGCGATGTTTTCAATAGTTGTAGTTTGCTGCACGATAATGCTATCGTTGACGTGAAAAGAAATGCATTATTCCCCCGGTCCAGACAAACTTGTACCTTACCCCGGTTTTTCCGGTATCACATTCTAAATGGCTACGGTGACACACCCACCGGTAATTGAGAACACTTACGCTAGCCCATAGGTGTTTGCTTAAGTCTTGGTGATCGAGAGGCTAAATATGTTTCCCCGAGGCCAAACAACTCAGCATGTGTGATTATGGTAACTCAACCTAAATGACGTAAACGTTATATCTTAAGATAGTTTTCGCCCAAGAAACGTTGGTCTGGTAATTTGCTATAAATAAGAACCCAAATATATTATAAACAAATAAGAAATGATGCAGGTATGTGCAATGAATGCAGCAATCAGCCAATCACTTAAGACATTCCTGCTGGTGCATTCATAGACAAAAATATAGCATAACGCCTAGTAAAAAAAAGAAATTAATTTCTCGTCCCCGCCCCCTTCCTTTTTGTCGCCACCTCCTTTTTTATTATTTATTATTGAAAAAAAGAGATTATTTTAAAACGTTTTTTCGGTTCTGTGAAGAAATCTCTGTCACAAACTTGCTCACACAAATATCCGTCCAAGATAATTGTTTTAAATTTATTGTTCCGTGCTTGCTAAGGATCATTAGGAACGTATCTGAAAAAAATATATGAAATGTCAGACAAAATGAATTTAAACTCAAAATGTATTTGAACTCATTTTAAATGCAAAACTGTAAATATTCTGGCTTGTGCCTGCCACGAAAATCGCGGAATAAAACAATAATATATAATGATTGAATAATATAACTAATTAAATTTTATCCGCAGTATGAAATACCATCACTTTTGTTAGCATTTGCAGAAACCCACGTAGGACATTGTTTGGCCTTGTAAGTCCGACAAGCTAACGCTGAATCACTCTGCCCCTAAGCGTTCTGCACACAAGGTCCACTTGTGCACACAACGTATATACGGAATGTAAATTAAAAACAAACAGCACTAAAGTAAAACGCACTGTAAATTCACAAGTTACTAGAATAAAGTCCAACTATAGCTAACCGCACTCATTCCAAGCAATCAACGTTTAACCGGACACAGAAACAGCCATGGCCAGTTTCGAACTTGGGGAGGCGTTATGTTATAGCCCCTTTGGCTTTCGGATAAGAATAACGTGTTGCGTGAATAACCTGTTGCGCCACTACACGATAGCGCGGCAAACTCGATGGGTGACTGACCCTTTTTAAAATCTCCTCCAACGGGTGTCATAACTATACCGTGTTGTGCTAAAACTAAATTGTCCAGTGTTATAATTTAATAGTGTGTTTGTCTGCCATATTTATATACCTCTTCAGTCGAGTAATAGCACATACTGGACGACATAGATATAATAATTCAAGTTTCGGGCGTGTATACGTTTGCATGCGTGATTGCGTGCGTGCGTGCTTGCGTGCGTGCGTCATTATGTGCGTCACTAAGCGAGAGAGGATGCCTTGCAAGTAATGTATTCATAGAATTATTAATACATCGTATCCTACCTTCAGAATCTTCACTTCACAATATTAACCTGCTTATTCGGCTCCGTGCACACGATGTAACTGGCACTAACAGAATGAGTATGTTTCCCAGCTGTCCTGTGTATTCCCGTCAGAACGCGATTAAATAGTTCTCCGTTGATGAAATGCAATAAAATAATCGTCATGCGCATGTTATTAACTTCGAGCGGGTGCGGTGGACGTGAACTATCTCACATCACGTGGCAGTACAGTGCAGAGTCCACGCAACTTCATAGCAGGTGTTGATAGGCTGTGATTAACGCAAGTCAAACAAATTATAACACGGAGCAAATCAACACTATGGAAAACTATATACTTATCACAATATACTTGCTTAGCCTTGTAGATCCCACGCACCCGTATAATGTATATCCAGTGTGTCCGCTGTTATCAATATATGTAGAAGTGGCGTCGGCTTCTAATAGATATGAAATTACAACTGATTCTTCCATACCTTAGCTATGAATTGTGCATGTCCAGTGGTGTATTTGGGAAGGGGGTCGTTGGGCCATGGCTCCTTTGGGGTGATTAAGTTTGCTTCCTCCCTTGACCCAGAATTCGGAATTCAACGACTGGGGTCTGAAGGTGTAAACATATGCGCATAAACGTGGACGGATGTGTCTGTTTTGCGTGTGCATACCTGCGTTTTGGTGATCGGGTGTGTGGCCGTCTTGGTGTGTTTGAATACTCTATTAATGTCTAATTAGTCAGATCCTCAACAATCTCTACACATATTAACCGCAGCCGATAACGATTGTACTGACGCAGGGAAAGAGACTTAGGGTGATGTGTCACAAGATAAGCGGTACGTTTCAGGTAAGGATATATGGTGTTGCATTGCGCGTGGACATTTTAAGCAACGTCTTTTACTGTTGTAACTCGGTCCGTTTGTTGTTGACATAAATGACTCAGGTAACATGCAATTCAAACAGTATGCAGTCGTCGGTAAGCAATGTCATCAATATGTTTGGACATGTATATAATCCCCATAGTGTGACTTAAGATAGATGGGTTGCTATGAGTTAATTAACAAACCTATCTAAGAAACAATGTTTCCTTATGCAACTCGGTCGGTCGGATGGCAAATATAGATCAGATAATATATATGAGTGACATAAAATTCCAGAATGGGTTTCGTGGATACAAAGATGCTATTAGAATAACTTATATTTTGACTGGATGAATAATTAAAGATCATATAAACATTCAAGAAATCGTGATGTATGATAACAAACAGCTGTATTAGTAGTTTGGAATGCACTAACAAATACTGTTATGAGCTGCTCTTCGACAAAAGCTAATTATATTAGTGGCAAAGAAGACCCATGCGATTTGACATTTCGCTCGGCAATATCCGTACGGAGTCGGCGTGTGACGTCAGTCTGGCCAAACAAACTTCACCAAACATTGTCATTCCATAGCAATGCAGAACATCTGCGTACGTTAAAAGCTTATATATTGCAGTGGGGCAAAAACAAATTATTTGGGTGTGACATCAATTTCATTATTTGAAACACTATTAATACACTACGACGTATATAGATTATTAATAATAGCGTAGACCGAGAGGCAATGTGTGTACTGTGTTACGACAAAATCGCAAAGGGAAAGGGCAAGCCAGTGCAAAGGCACTGGCTTGCTCAAAGGCTCTACTCAAAAGTTAGATCGACACTGTTGTTAAAAATTGCATATATCAAGATATTTCGGCATTAAAATCACACAGTGTCCACACATTTCCCCACGCCTTCCAACATTTCTATTCAAACAACCGAGTAACGCAAACACAAAGTAGGCCGCTAGTCCAAATTCCAAGCCTAGACTAGCTTATTCAAACTAAACATGGAATTTTTAAAATAGTCTGATAAATAAAAATGCATGCTACCAAAACAACGCTATTGTAAATACGTTTACAGTTATGTTATTTTTGAGGTTTTTGATCCCGGGCATTTGTTTACTGCGGCGTGAATCCGAAGGCTTCGGCCAATCAATTACACCTGGTTTGACACAACTAGCTGTCGCTCTAACGTTTTTGTGACTGTCACCGCATTGTTGACGACTCGTACAAATTACTTGAATCGATACGTTTACGCCAGTTGCACCGTCAGAATCGCCGTCGCTCTACATTTCGCATGATTTAAATCTGGCTAAAAGTTAAGTGCCTGTGAACCGGCGTATGCGAAGTTGGTTTGTTTGGCCAAAATGATATCTCGCTTCCTCACATTTATTGGCAAAAGTCTACAAATTGGTCTCGGAAAGTGTCTTCGAGAATTTAGGTATGTCCCAAGTTTTATGACTAAATTAATGTAACTTTTTACAATTTCATGACTGAATATGAACAAGGGGATGCAGTTCTATCCAGAAGGAGTGAAAACACATCAATGTAAAATCCAATCTGGCAGCCACATATGGAATATTAACTGCGGATCTACCATCAGAGATTCTCCTTTATTTTTGACAATTGGAATTGAACCAAGTGTGATCAATTCTCCCAACAATCGCCGCTTGACTCTCTTCTCCAACCTCTCTTGGTCTCCCAATACTGAATCTTTCCTGGGATGTTATGCCATTAGCAATGCTAAACTCTCTCTCTAGACACCCATGATACCAGCACGCACTCATACTCATGCACACATATATTACGTGATCACGTACGCGCGCACACGCACATAATTCATCTCTCTCTCTCATTGTCCCTGAGAAGGCGGACCGAGATTAACGATTAAGAACTGGATACGACTGGTTTCAATAAAAACATGAACCAAATGTGGATAACCCATCAGCATCTTGTGTGTGAGGCACTGAAAGGCAGATCGCACACCTCGTCACCAGTGAGTGTCCGCTGTACCAGTGCACCGGAGACTTGGTCGGGCTGGACGAAACTGCACGCGTCTGCCTTCAGGACCTGAAGTGCAACGCACAACGAGAACCAGAAAAATCAATAATAACCAGAATTGTAATAATAATAATAACAACAACAAGAATAACGATAAGAAGAAGATACATTTAGACTGACTGAAAACGAAAATTTGGATTCCACCAAATCTTACGCTTACTGTGTTTTCCGTTGTAGACTGGAACTTGATAGTCACTGGTCCTAAGCTGACTAACGTTATCCGATAGGTATGTTGTAATAATAAATAGTGAGCTGAACTGAACTCTCGTCTTCCGAAACTCGTGCGATGCCTGTCAACAACATGCTACATTGAAAATAGTGACACGTTAAAATAAATCACAATAAATCAGTGAACACATCAGTTATAATATGTAGTAAAATGACCTACTGCATAAATACACTTTCCATATTGATAAATGTAAGCTAGTCTGTTAACATAACAAAGCGTATTTTTGTCTAAATGTTTTTCCGATATACTACGTCTACCTCATCACGTTGAGGGTTGTTATATGAGGTACGTTCGTGTAGGCTTATTTGAATCTGCATTTCATTACCACCATATTGATCGGAAGATGGTGCCACAGGTATCACACGAGTCGCCACGAAACGCATCTTGAAAACGCTATCAGTGAGGTTGGTGGACTTGCGCTGTTGTACGTCACAAGTGTTTGTTTGCATCTTGACAACGCTATCAGTGAGGTTGGTGGACTTGCGCTGCTGTACGTCACAAGTGTTTGTTTGCATCTTGACAACGCTATCAGTGAGGTTGGTGGACTTGCGCTGCTGTACGTCACAAGTGTTTGTTTGCGTGATTAACGATGAGTCACTGCATTATTCACTCATGCATAAATTACTAGTGTGACAAATACACAGTGCATTTTCTGAGAAAGTGAGAACCGCATTTAGGACGGTATTGTTACCCACCTAGTATGCAACATCAATACGTTATTCTCATTAACGCAACAATTTTTTGTTTCCCGCAAAAAATGACATTTTTCAGATAGTCACCCAGAAGTACTGTAACAAGCATGCTCAGATAGAGAAGTTTCGTCAGCTTGGCTGAGGTAATATTAACTTTAGCCTTTAATCTGTTGGACTACTGTCCACTATCCTTCGTAATGATACAGCATGAGTCTTGCGCCGTATTCAGCCCCATATGAAGTAATCTCGCTATTTTTGAAGGCGGGTAAAGAAATGGTCTAATCCTATCGAGGATTACGTACGCCTCTACGAATTAGATGGATAAACATCCACTTAGACGCCACATTAAGCTACCATAATATGTAAGCAATAGTATTAGCATATATGTCACATGGACAAACATCCATCCACTCAGAGTGCACACGCAAACGGCGTACCTGGATGCAAGACGGTGGACGATCACAAAATGGCGCCGGCGTCGGAGGACACTGTGCGGTTCCACTGGGCCGACTATGTCGTGTTTGGTCTGACAGTAGCCGGATCAACGGCTATCGGCATTTATCACGGCATTAAACGTCGTCGGCATGCCAGTATTGACGACTATCTGATGGCAGGTCGCCACATGCCCGTTCTGCCGGTCAGTCTGTCGCTGTTCGTCTCATGGCTGTCTGCCATCAGTTTCCTCAGTGACCCAGTCGAGGTGTACTATTACGGCGTCATATACTGGGTGCTTAACATCGGTTACATGTTCGCACTGCCACTAACTGCAGCAGTCTTCGTGCCCAGGTTCCATCGCATGCAGCTCACCAGCGTCTACAAGGTACCGACCGGCTAACGCCGCTAACGCCGCTAATGCGGTGAATGAACGAAACGTTTCGTTATTTGTTTATTTAGTAATAATGTACTGTCTCATTGTGCTATATTTATTCTTAAATAATTCTTAATTAATTAATAATTAGTTTTATTTTCTAGGACGTGACATATATATATATATATATATATATATATATATATATATATATATATATATATATATATATATATATATATATATATATATATATATATATATACATTATATATATATATATATATATATACATATATATATATATATATATATATATATATATATATATATATATATATATATATATATATATATATACACACACATATATACATGCCCGTAGCCAGGGTTCACATGATCCCCTTTTTGTGAACCTCCCTTTCTATAAATATGAAGCCCCTTTTTATGTGAACCCTTTATCGTGAACCACCTCTTTAAAAGCGTGAACCCCCAATGATATGATAATAATAATATTATTTTCATAGTATTTCATAATATTGGTGGGTTCATGCGTTTTAAGAGAGGAGGTTCACATTTTTTTTAAGAAGGGGTTCACTTTTATGAAAATAATATTATCTTCGTAATATTGTGGGTTCACGCTTTTTAGAAGGGGGTTCACCTTTTGGAATGGGGGTTCACGTTCATGAAAAATACTAAATAATATCGGGGTAGGGGTTCACGCTTTTGAGAAGCGGTTTAAAATTTTGGAAAAGGGGGTTCACATTGATCTAAACATTATAATAGTATCTTCATATTATTGGGGGCTCCCACGTTCTGGGGGGGTCAAATCTAATAATATATTACTCTCTTATTTGCTTGAAACATAATCTTATTCTAGCTATAAATGTGTTACCAAATCACCTTACAAGTGGTCGGTTGGTAACAGCCAGAGAGCAGTAGACAATGTACAGACAGTCGCTAAGCCGTTATTTAAACAACTTGAAGACTTGTAAGCAGAACATTTCATGGTTGCGGAAAATTGTTGCTCAATGAAACAATGCAGAGTTAGCAAGCCAATTATTCTCTTTGTTGTGGTGGAGTACTATACTCCACACATTCTAACACACACACACACACACACACACACACACACACACACACACACACACACACACACACACACACCCAAAGCATCAGGCACGGGTTAATTTCAATTGTTAATTTGTTAATTGAATTAACTCAAGTTAATTTAATTCAATTAATTGACTTTTCCAGAAAGGCTAATTTAATTTAATTAATTAACTTTCCCAAAAGAGGTTAATTTAATTTAACTGACAAACTCCCAATTAACTCTCAATTAAGTGCGCATTTAAAAGTTAATTTTACTGGATAGGTCACAGCCATATTTTCCAGGTGTTTTCAGAAGGCCTGTAATCACTATTCCATTAACTAAGGAGAAATTATAAATAATAATAAGATCTTTATTTTCGCACATTAAAAATGGCAATTGTACATTCTTTAAAATAGAGTAATGTCCGTAATAATACAATTGATATCACCATCGTCTAAAATATTACATGCCTTAAAACCATTTCTGGTGTCTAACATTTCCTATAAAACGTTCACATTTGCCGTACAATTTTACCATATATTTGCAATGGACAACTTAGCAACACTGTCTATAATCGTTGAATTGTGGTTCATAGCTTTATGAATAAATGTTGAGAACATTTGCCTTAAGATTACAAATAATGGCAAAGTATCCGATAACAATGCTATAACATCACCGTGTGTAAGCGGTGCTAGCCCCCACAACTTTCTAAGCGCTTTTCGCCATGCAGTGCAAATAGTGCCAACACTCTTACTCTGAAGATCCCATAGTGGGGCTCCATAATAAGAGCAGCAATATTGTTTAAATAAATTGCATTTCACATTCGTCTTAATATGACCGAAATCGGCCATGAACATATTATACCCTCTCCAGAATTTGGCAGTGGCATCGGCAACTAAACTATCCTTATTTACAACGGATGTATGATGGCCCAGATGTACTGCATCTTGGGTGCTATACAACTCGGTGTCAGTAAACAACACAGTTCTGTTGTCGGGTTTACAATTACGACCTCTGAAATTCAAATATCTACTCTTAGTAATGTTAAAATTTACGCAGTATTCGTGTGCATATTTTTCGCATATATCGATTAAAACCTTGAGCCCAGATCTTGTGGGTGTTAGCAAAGTGAGATCATCTGCGAATCCGTTGCAACCCGTATAGTGGTTGCCCATGTGGCATCCCACGCGGCATCCCACGCCACTATTTCTAGCTGTTCAAAAAATCCATCCATGTATATGGAGAAGAGAATAGGAGAAAGGATTGCTCCCTGTTTGACTCCATTACAAGCGGTAAACTGGGATGACATACTAGAGCCCCATCTTACTTGAAGTTTTTGTTTAGTATACATATACAACAGCAATATTAATACCAGGAGTGATACTTGAAGTGTTATTTTAGTAAACATATACAATAGCAATATTAATACCAGGAGTGATACTTGAAGTGTTATTTTAGTATACATATACACCAGCAATATTTATACCAGGAGTGATACCTTACGTTTTAGAAGTACTCTAAAAACTTACAATAGTCGACCCTGTCGAATGCTTTGCTGGCATATAACATGAGTGCATATACATTACTGTCATTTGCATTATAATAGCTTATTGTCTCCATCATAACATATGTGCAGTGAGTAGTGGACATATTTTGTTTAAAAACAAATTGCAAATGCGATGTTGCAAGAGCAGTTTGTTCCTGAGATAGTATAACAAAATCAAACAGTTTGGCAACAATGCTGCCAAGAGTAATATCTCTAAAATTGTCGTATGTACATAATAATTGTCTCTTATCTTTTGGTATAGGAACCATAGTTCCCACTAACATTGAGTCGGGGTTAACATGATGTACCAATATACTGTTAAAAATTAATGCTAACAGCACAAAGAGTATTTTCGGACCGTGTATGATATTGTAAGATACATGCCTCCGTCTTCGTGTCTTCTACGGGGCCGTACGCAATGGTCCGGGAGGTATTTCTCACAAATGTAGATGTATGTTAATTGTCCGTCGTCTTTGCGCTCGCCATGTCGATATTCATAACTGCATTTATACTCACTCGACCAATGAGTACATATAGATTACTACAGAAGAGTAGTCAACGCATTGTTCTCCAGGTTCGAAGCTATTTTAATCTTGTACATCAGACGACTACGTACATAGTAGCAATATAATCACTCACGATGACAATAAAAATAACAGGGAAGATATCTATCACTGTAAACCGTAAAGAAAAGTAGTGAATGTAAATATCACTTAAAATGTATACAGACTCTTAAAAGCTAGAAAATTTGTCAAGAAAATTCTGACCTGAAATTTTTATATCTAAACTAAAGCAGGTATGGCCCGCCAGGACCATCCTTACTAAAAATTTGGATGCCTAAAATTCAGCATGACTGCACACCTCAGTGTGAATTTAAAATAGTCTTGCCGCCCCCTTGTAAACGCTCCTCCGGGGTATTTATACTCCCAGTTTACCAAAATCAGACGCCGTCACTAGAGGCGCTGTGATTGCTTAAATACTTGATACGCTTTACCATTGGTCAACTTGTTAAATCCACCCACCCTCTCAACCGCTGGACATGACGTCTGCCAGTCTTCCTTGCCCAGTTTTGAAAGTTAAACTATTGAACTAATGGGGAAGCCTAATGATTTAGTATAAATTGAAACATGGAGAGTTTATATGCAAGATCACTACTGTATTGGTTAATGAGTTCAATACTAGCTTTATGCCATGCTTGTTTGCGACAATAATTCCTTTCGAACATGTGGTCTATATTTATATCCAAACTAACTTTAAGTGGTACATGGTCAGAAAACAACAAGTTGTCTATAATAGCACATTCGAGTGCCTTGTGTCCTAAATTTGCCGTGGTTAAAAAAATTATAAATTTTGGAGGTCAAACTGTTTGGACTTTCGCATCTGGAGCATATATATATACCGTAAGATTAAAATCCGATATAATTAGGTTTAGGCATGTGTAAATGCACTGTACCAACTGCGGTGGGCTGGTACTTCAGGCACCTGTGAAATGGAGGGAAGGCCTGGAATGTCCTCTGGTGGTGATAAGTTGGTGGCTAACTGTGGCTTCAGCAAATCTCTCTTTAAAATAAACATTTGGGGCTAGCAACTAGCAGCCAAATGGTCCTATGATGCCACTAGACCTATGCATCTATAGTTTTTTGTGTACATTATAACCGTTAATGGGGAGATGTAGAGAAAGGTAATACAGCTTCAATTTGGGATCTTTTACAGTGCCAACTTAAATCAAAAGCATGCCAATACTAGTTATGCGTAACAAATAACGTTTACATATTTAAATGTTAGTGTGTAATGGGGAAGCCTAATGATTTAGTATAAAACTCTGCACAAATAACAACTTGGTGCTTAGAAATTATATATGTAGTTGTCTGGTTTTATTACTTTTTTAATATAGGAAGAAACCCCACACCTGCAAATCTTCAACCACAACTTTTCAACCCATTCAGAATTTGTTTTCTATTTTAAAGAAGTACCTACAACTTTTAAAATGTGGTTAAATGCCCTTTGAAGTAATGTATTGGCGTGTAAATATTGTATTAGCAAATCTCTTTCTTATAAAGTTACAAAACACATATATGTCTTGTGCTTCTAGAACTGTCTTAAAAGTGTAAACATTTCTACCAACACATGATATAATAATTAATTGAATAAAATTAATTGTTGATTTAATTGACCTGAGAAATGTCTGAGAATAATTTAATTTAATTTAATTGACCTGATAAATGTATGAGGTTAATTTAATTGGAGAATATATGTGTGTGTGTGTGTGTGTGTGTGTGTGTGTGTGTGTGTGTGTGTGTGTGTGTGTGTGTGTGTGTGTGTGTGTGTGTGTGTGTGTGTGTGTGTGTGTGTTTGTGTGTGTGGTGTGTGTGTATATGAGCATATGTATATATATATATATATATATATATATATATATATATATATATATATATATATGCACATAAATACATATTCACACACGCACATATATATATAATATATATATATATATATATATATATATATATATATATATATATATATATATATATATATATATATATATATATATATATATATATATATATATATATATATATTATAACAAGTGGAGATTTGTACATGATGCATTATCATACTGAGAAGATCAGTTTTGTTGCTAGTCTTTGTATGATTTTAATCAAATTTGCTGTCGTGATTGCGTGCAACTTTCAAAATCTACTTATATCATTGCCATCTCTGATTTCAGTACCTACAAGAACGGTTTGACCGACGACTACGACCGTTTGTCTCGATCGCCTCCGGTATTTCTTATGTAAGGTCTTCTTAATCGTTGATTTCTATCATCGATCCACGACTACTAGGAACACTGGTTCCATCGACAATATGTTGATGTTCAAAGCTAATAATTATGAAATTGGGGCGCAATATGATTCGATGGGCGATAAATTAGAATAAAAATCGTCAAACGGTGATATGTGGAGTGGGTTGAAACAGAGAGGCGGGTACATAAGAATATAGTTAGGAAGGGAGGAAGGCATGCCGGGAGGGAGAAGTCAGGAAAGCAGATCAGAGTGTGTGAAGACAGGGAGGGAAAGAATATGATAAAGAAAGGGTGGTCACTTAGGAGGGCTCAATGATACAACGAGAACGAAGGGTCATCCAGAGATTTCAGTCAGAAATATTACCTCCAAGTAATTTGTTGTTGCAGATGATATATTTCTCAATAGCGTTGTACGCTCCCTCGCTGGCTCTCAGTCAAGGTAAGGTGCGTGCGTGTGTACGTGCGTGCGTGCGTGCGTGCGTGAATGAATAGAGTTAGTTACTTGAAAGAGTGAGAGAGAGAGAGTGAGTGAGTGAGTGAGTGAGTGAGTGAGTGAGTGAGTGAGTGAGAGAGTGAGAGAAAGAGAGATAGAGTGAGAGAGAGAGAGAGAGAGAGGGATGAATTATGTGCGTGTGCGCGCGTACGTGATCACGTAATATATGTGTGCATAGGTATGCGTGCGTGCTGGTATCATGGGTGTATGTCGATGTTGTTGATGATGTGCACCATTACTGATATGAGCGATGCATTTCGAAATGCAGCACGGATGTTCCCCACATGAATACTCCTACGTTTCTTTCACATATTTCAGTGACCGGACTGGACATTCACTACACGATATTTCTCATTGGATGCGTGTCTACTTTTACACTACCCTGGTTAGTGGCGGCTAGTACGGTCTGGTGAAGCAGTTAACACATCTTACAATGAAATAATCACGTTAGCCTAGATCTTTTTCAACCACCACCGACATGGTATGCGGCATTACACAGAAAAATAATTGTGATCCACTTCGGCTACTTTTATTCCGATGAATTTTGTGAGAATACAAATATATAATTAATTATTATCATCGTCAAACTTGTTACCGGATTTGCCACCATTATCATGTATACATTATAACTAAATTGAAAATAGTCGTCGTCAAAATAGTTGGCGTTTTCATCAATGGTCAACATCGTGTCAGTTGCTACAACACTTCTACTTTGTAGGAATACAATAGCCCAAGTTTAGCCAAATGTAACAACTTTGAATAATATTGCCATCAAAAGCGAAACACTGCCAAAGAATTATGGTCAAGAAAGACGTTCGTCTATCGAGATTCCACAATTCCACAATGATCCTTTTGTGGCCCGGCCTTGACATACAGGTGGAACAGCGAAACAAAAGTCATGTTTTTTGGACTATGCACCTAAAGGAGTTAATGAAAATTAGCCAGGTGCAAATAAAATCAAAACAGTGAATTACTCAAAATCTGTTCTAAAATTGGGAGATTCTGGTCAATTCTTCGTTTAACTGGTAGTTGACATGTTAGCCAACGCGACCAAATAAAAAAATTGCGTTGCTGCCGGGTCTGGGCTTGGGGTTGCCCTGAAACCATCCGACATTTATTTATGGGAATAGCGCCAAGACTTAAAACAGTGTCAAATGTTCCCATGCGTTTCCCGACACTGGAATGAATAATGCAAGCGATTTGGGGTTCCCCCTGCGAGGAACCCCAAAAGGTGAAAAAAATTATTTATTTATGGGAATTGTAAAAAAACGTGTCAAATCTTCCCTTGCTCTGCGTACGGAATGACTAAAACCAGCAGTTTTATTTAATAGAATGACGCCCTATGGACTATCGGGAAAAAATTGTGTCAGATGTTTCCTTGGAGTTTGAACTGAATAGACCACTCCCCGAAATCCCCTAAAATGCGTTTCTGTCGGGTTGCCCAATACATCACCCATCAAAGGGGGCAAGAATTACATTTATTTATGGGAATGGCGCCAAGGCTAAAAACAGTGATAAATGTTCCTTTGGGGTTCTCTGAGTATGGAAATGGAAGATTTAACACTGTTATTTACCCTTGGGGCCATTCCTTAAAATATATCCCTTTCTCATCCTTTGGGAGTTACTGGCAGGGGAAGAACCCACCTAAAAAATTTGGTTTTGGTTAGACAATGGAGTCAACGTTTTTGGCATCGTTTGCATAAATAAAAGCTCTGGGCTCCCGGTTTAAATAGGAACATGCGCAATTCAATGAAATCGATTAAACTATACTACCTCTGACTTGTTAAGCACGCCGGTATACACAAAACCAACGCAAAGTCTCAATCAAACGCGATGCTATGTCGGAAAGAGGATCAGCTTAGTAAATGCTACATAATCAAAACTATGACTTTGTTTTCTCATTTTATTTTAACGTAAACCATGTATGGATGCAACTGCTTCAGGGCGGCATGAAAGCGGTACTATGGGCGGATGCTGTTCAGTCGGTTGTCATGGTACTAGGCCTTCTTATGGTGATAATCGTTGGCATTTGGAAGGTCGGAGGGATACAGGAAGTATGGCGGATTGCGGACGAAGGTGGACGAATCAACTTCTGGAAGTATGTATCGCTACACAACGAAAGCAACGCCACAGGGGATTAAAAACAATAGCAATGATCATATCAATATATGTAATATCCGCCATACTTGTTCTTTTTGAACACTGTATGCAGGAGCATTGAAATTGTTCGTATGCTTGAATCATATTCAAACAGTCGCACATAGATGCACCGGTGCACCAAGCTAGTGCATTCATGCATGTCGTGGGCTTGGATGCTGTATGATGACATCGCTATTAGTATACGTATAATATATTTGAATCAATATATAATAATAATAACACTCTTATTGCATAGTATTCGTGCATCTGTCTTAAAAACCGTTATAAGTTACCGTGAGAGTTTGCAATGTCCATGAAATTGAATTATTTTTAAACATTTGCATTCAATAGTTCACCATGTTGACTTATTGGCTGATTATAATCATATTATGTTTACTAATACAAAGGAGTCGCAGCAACTATATGGGTATTTCATAATCGCATCAATACATAATTTGCATCCAAGATGGCTGATACATCACATCCGGTTGTAGCTTTGACCCGAATCCATTGGAGCGTTCCACCTTTTTTACATACGTCGTTTGCGGGTTCTTCCGCGTGTTCAACCCCTATATATCCAGCCCAGTATGGGTGCAGCGATACGGCACATTGCACACAGCAAAACAGGCTCAGTTGTGAGTATGTTTTTTATCTTTTCGGTGATCATCTATAGCAACAAAACTATCTTGTGTTCAGCTGATTACATACTGTTACGATTTTGTAATCCACATGTAATTCACTGCTCTAATTGTTTCATATTTACACTTTGTTTCCTGTGCTTTCCTGTGTGGAACACTCGTACCAGGTCCTTCACAAACCAATATACAAGTGACTCACTTGTTCCAGGCCCCACAAACCATGGTACAAGTGGTACACTCGTACCACGTCCCCACAAACCATGGTACAAATGGTACACTCCTACCAGGCCCCACAAACCAGTGTACAATTGGTACACTGGTACCAGGTCCCCACAAACCATGGTACAAGTGGAACATTCGTGCCAGGCCCCCAAAAACCATGGTAAAAGTGGTATACTCGTGTCATGGTACAAATAGTACACTCGAACCAGATAACCACAAACCATGGTACAAGTGGTACACTCGTACCACGTCCCCACAAGCCATGGTACAAATGGTACACTCGTACCAGGCCCCACAAACCAGTGAAAAAGTGGTACACTGTTACCAGGTCCCAACAAACCATGGTACAAGTGGAACACTGATACCAGGCCCCAATAAACCATGATACAAGGGGAACACTCGTACCAGGTACCTCACAAGCCATGGCACAAATGGTACACTCGTATCATGCCCCTCTCAAACCAAGATACAAGTGATTCACTCGTAGGAGGCCCCCACAAACCATGGTACAAGTGGTATACTCGTACCAGGTCCCCACAAACCATGTCCCTCGTTAACAATGGTACAAGTGGTACAATCGTACCAGGCCCCTATACACCAATATATAAGTGATACACTTGTTCCAAGCCTCCACAAACAATGGCACAAGTGGTACACTCGTACCAGGTCCCCAATAACCATGATACAAGTGGTATACTCGTACCTGGCCCCCACAAACCAAGGCACAAGTGGTACGCTCGTACCACGACCACTCACTAACCAAGGTACAAGTGGTACACTTGCACCATGTCTCTCGCAAACCATGCTACAAGTGATACACTCGTGCCAGGCCCCCACAAACCATGGTGCAAGTGGTATACTCGTACCAGATTCCCACAAACCATGATTCAAGTGGTCCACTCGTACCAATTCCCCACAAACCATGGTACAAATGGTACGTTCGTACCAGGCCACTCATTAACCAAGGTGCATGTGATACACTCGTACAAGGCCACTCATTAACCAAGGTGCATGTGATACACTCGTACAAGGCCCCTCATTAGCCAAGATAAATGTGGTACATTTGTACCAGGTCCCTCACAAACCATGGTACAATTGATACACTCGTACCAGGTCCCTCACAAACCATTGTACAAGTAAAACACTCGTACCAGGCCCCTCACTAACCATGGTACAAGTGATACACTCGTACACTCATTATATTAAACAGCATCATACGCTTTAATCACTCGCTACACAATGTGACCTTGTATACGTTACATTTCAATGTTCTGTGGTCCTTACTTGATTTCAGAGCCGTTTACCTGAACATTCCCATGTACATCGGCATGTCGACATTATTTACACTGACCGGTCTCGTCCTGTTTGCGACATACCACAAATGCGACCCATTTCTGGCGGGAAGAATAACAAAACTTGACCAAGTAGGTGATAATGTCAGACAATATACGGGAAATATTTTGTATAGAAATGTATTATTACCTGGATAGGAAAATTGGCGTTTCCTACATTAAACTTTAGGTATCGTTATTATCAGGTTCGGTTTTTAAATGTACTGGCTGTAAAGTGCAGATTAACCGACGACGATTAGAAATACCATCGTCGTTGTATTGTATTATATCATTGTTTCCAGATGATGCCACTACTGGTCTCCGATATGCTGGCAGATCTTCCTGGCTTCACAGGCCTTTTCCTCGCCTGCCTCTGTTGCGCTTCCCTTAGGTATGACACGCGACAAATAATCATGATTACGTCTTAATCAACCTGCAATTGTCCTAAATAGCACCTGCCCACTGCAGATGTATAGCTGAAAATATGAATAGTTCATAAGTTAAATTTGGGATATATCGCGTGTGGTGGTTGTATCGTCCACGTGCAATCAAAGGGTCGTTCAAGTACCGTTGCACTGGATACCGAAACACTTTTGCACCGAGCAACATCTTTTACCAACAAGAACATAGGGGAAAGTCCCTAACGCGCACCCGCACTTTGTTGTTTTCAATAATTTTGTACATGTTGTTTAAAAATACGGTTTGCTTTTATTTATCAACGCGGGTACACTAATTAAACAATGTGTATGCATATTAACTGATAATTATAAAATAGAAATGATATTACAGAAAGAAAGAAAAAGCATCTGGAACACTTTGGGGACGTGTGCCCCAAAGCGCCCCAGATGCTTCCCAAAAGCGTACCTACGATGCGATTAAAATTATATAGCATTTCACTGCAATTAAAGCAAACGTAAGGACTAATAATTACTTTTACACGGTGCAGGCCTACAGGCGCCAACTCAGCTGTTAGTCTACGTAACGATGATTACAATTACGGGTACAATTAATTAACTGCAATGAAGACAAACGTCAGACACGGTCTACAGTCGCCGACTCCGCTACTGCTCTGTACGCCACAATGATTATAATTACGACTAAAATTATACAATTTAAATGCAATTATAGCATAAATTATTAGACACAGTGTACAGTCACCGACTGTTGGCATTGACATTTCCATCGGTTGCAGCGGTCTAAAAACATTGGGATATTATTGTTAATCGAAAGTGTCAGATGGGTGGATCTAGGATGGTTATTCAAAGAGAAATGGCGGTGATAGTAAATGTATATGATATTGGGTAATATCTTTCATGGTACCAGGTTGTATCGATGACAAGACATTCGAAGGTTAAAACGATAAAATATGATAGAACATTGTATTACAAAAATATCAAACAATGTGTTCATGTTTAAATAAAAAAACAAAGATGGCCATTTTGAGAGAAACATTGAGGAAGATTAATGTAAAACTATATACAATCTCGAATAAAAACATTCAGAATGACAAATTAAAATGCAACCTGAGGCAACACCATATTATAATTTACTATGAATGATAATGATACATGAATAACACATGGATGGTCATGAATAGTATCTTTGGATGTCGTATGATAGTATATTATGTTTTTGTTAACGTGTACTAACGTCAATACATTGATTTGCCTTTCAGTACTACGTCGTCCGGACAGAACAGTTTAGCAGCAACATTTTTGGCCGACATCGCTCGGCCGATATATCACCAGTGCACGAGACGTCATCTCGGCATCAAACGGTCAACCCTGGTCGCCGAAGTGACCGGTGTGTACAGCGACGTTACCACCTCTGTCGTGATAATAATGTACACTGGTGTGAAGTGCAATATCGTGAATTGATCAAACATCCGAAGTCTATAACTATTGAGAGGCCTACTCACCAAATTCAGCCAGATGTTCAGAGTATAATATACTTTCGATTCCCAGTGATTTATGTTTGTCTGGGTGGATGACGCGTGCGTGCATAAGTCTTGGCTATACGTATGAACCTAATTTCACAATTGTAAACCTGCTTGAGATACATAATGTTATTTGCATGCAAAACGGAAAGTTATTCGGTTTCTCTGCTGCTTTTAACAGAAAACACAAAACTGCTGTCATGTAATTTGATGCTGTGCGCACTTATGTAAAAACCACATTTGTGTGTCTGTCTTTCTGGTTTAGCTGCACTTCTAGGAGGCGTTATAATATTGATGGCGTACGTTATCGTCGAATGGAAAAGCACCCTGTTCCATCTCACCACTCAAATGACGGGAATGTTGTTCGGTCCTGTAGCGGGGATGTTCATCATTGGAATGCTCATTCCCATGTCCGACACGCAAGTGTGTGAAATATGTTTATTATCTTATTAATACGCAAGAAACAGTATTTGCATAATGTACATGGAATATTACAATGACGCATGATAATCTCAAAGAGAATAATGCCACGGTATTGTTATGATGTAAGTCAGACGTAATTAATTTCACGGTGTTTTTCATTTCCCACTTTAAGGCCTACAGTCACCACAGCGTCTACGGTACTGGATGCGCGGTTCTTTGTTGAACTCGAGATATTGTTACTAGTGTTGTTGTTGTTGTTGTTGTTGTTGTTGCTACTGTTTCAACTATTGCTGTTTTTTATGTGTTGTTGAGGTAGTCGCAATGGTTGTCGTTGTTGTTGTTGTGGCATCGGCTACGGCGATAACGGTTGTTGTTTTCCGCACATTGTTGTTGCTTTTGCTGCTTTATTTGTCTGTGATGACGTTGTTGCTGTTGTTTATGTTATTGCCGTTGCTTCTGTCTAGTTGTTATTGCTGCTACTGCTTGTCTACTTGAACGCTTCCCAGAGAAGTCGAAATGGTCTTGGAATGAACAGGTCTGTCAGGTGTGAAGTGTAAAGCGCTTTGAACAGTCCTAATAACTGGGTACCGCGCTATATAAGAACGTACCTTTACTGCGGTCGCCGTGACGTTGGCCAGAAATCATGCTTCAGATGTATTTTGATACCTAATAAAAGCATTCTGAATCTGTAGAGCGTTGTGGGCGGCTGTGTAGTGGCGCTCGCTGTCAGCTGGTGGCTTGGAGTTGGCTCAATTCTACAGACGACGCGAGCTCCATCCGTCCTCTCGACATCAATTGGTGGCTGTCCAGTGAATGCCACAGTCATTTCTACCGACACCATCTTGGATTCAACAACAGCATCGACGTATGTCGGCGGATATGACAATATGACGACTACGTGAGTAAACACTTGCCCTATACAATGCAGTATTGCTGGCTATGCCCACGTTCTGGAAAATTCAGCTAAGTTTATTTCAATTCATAATTTAATGAACCAATGAAATATTAGTTGCATTGCTTTTCTGCCAGGTTATTTGTTGTTAGTAAATACTTTAGTACACAAAGACGATTAATATACGCCCTATGATAAATAACAAAACATTAAAACGAAGTCGGAACGAAATGCAAGCTTAAGGGTTTGCGTACGTGAAACTTCGAGGATACCCACATTTTGGAAAATCAACGTGTACATCTATTGATACGTTAGTCGTTAACACCGGTGTCTTCGTGATTTATAATGCCATGAGAAAACATCTTCTAAAAATTCAAGATCCAGTTTTCCGCTTCTCAGATCTATAATCATACTTAATAAATCCCATGAATACCTCGCGTTATTTCATACAGTTGCGAATAATGTACCATTTCGCGATAAAAATAGACTGGTATAATGTGAATATAATAAATTGTTGGACTCTCGGTGAAGCAATGACGTCCATTGCAATCGGTCGTGTGTTACTTTGGATGGTGATCATGTTAAACGGAGTGCAAAGAGTTCCTGTCTCATGAAAACAGCTTCAATTATAAAATAAAATGCTATTCCACAGTTGAACGTGTGTGAGGTTTTGGCATTAATTCGTAAATAGTCTTACTAGAATGATTTCAGTCAACCATTTTCGGCCGATGACAATTTTAGTGAAGGCAATATCTGGAAGCAGCAAACCATAACTGAGTTTTATAAAGTGTAGGTCCTATGACTTACTGCAGTTCTACGTTGAAATGTGTTCTGATTCACAGCAAACGGTGAAGATCGTTCATTGTTAGGAAAGTGGCAGAGTTACCAAGTATGTTTATTTCGTTTGCCAACATTGCCACTTACCCTGTTGTTCCATCCTTTCCAAACAATATCTCCTTCTTTTTTAATTAACTCCTGCAACCGCTATAACAGTGTGTGTGCTGAAATAAATTATAATAAAATTTTCGTTATAAACGTTTCATCTTACCCTTTTACATGTTCTACACAAACTTGCTACACAAGGCATAACATCGTGCCTTTCATTTTTTATCTAAAATATCCGTAGTGCACTGCAATCCATCCTTTATGCCCAGCGGGAATCACCTGCATCCTAATTCTTTAACGTGGCACATCTAAGGTGGATGTGATGATATATCTTTGTATTGTAGTTTTCGTGTTACGGACCTCTACAGAATTTCTCCATTGATGTTCAGCGCCCTCGGTACTACTCTAACCGTAGTCGTTGGAACCCTGCTCGCCTGCCTGTCGAGTACGTAGTACTGTATTTAGCATGCGCGTAGCACACATATATACTTACAATACGGTTATCAAGCCATCATTATTATCAGCTGTGTTTTGTAACCTGTAGACGCAATGGTTTTGGTTTGCATCACGTGATCAAGTATTTACATTTACTTACATCATTTGAGCAAATGCGTGACATATGTTGATGGTGATGCATTTAATCCCAGCTTGGAACAACAACAAAAAACGATACGATATAGGCCGCGGAAAGTTCATTAAGATTTGTATGGCTAGATTTATTTGCACATACTTATGAGTTGTGCTGGTGCTGTATCTGTGCTAATCAACAGAAGCCAGTAATAGCAATGTTCTTTCTCCACAACCAATATACCACGTACTTGTTCCAAGAGGTCTCCTAAACACCGATGGCTGAGATGTTCTATATTAATTTGACTGAAATGTTCTCTTATTCATTGTAGATTTCATTCGACGGAGGTGTGCATGTAAACAGAGCAAAGAAGATGACCTTATGGTAAGTAATGGCCTGCCACAACACGGTTAGCTTAGCATAACTATCGGTGTTGTAACGAAAATAGGCATGCCTATCCTCGGGGGGTTCGAGGTTCCTTTTGAAAAAAACTTGTTTAACTTAAAAAAAAATCATCCCGGATATCCCCGAACTCCGTCGCCTTTATTTTCTTAACTGCTATTTCAACAGGTAAAGTTATCTGCTCTAAGTAATCTCATCGCGATGCAAATAACAAACTCCAGATGACAAGTGGACAATAACGTCATTGGCTTTTGGAAAGCCCTTTTTAAAATACGTGTAACCATTGCAGCCTTCTGAGAGATGTATAGGATTTATTACCTGCTGCTATGGAGAAAACCCTTCATAACAGTTCAGTTGATATGAAATAAAATGCAAATACCACCACCAGTAGCCGTATAGTGAACTTATAGCGGATATATATATATATATATATATATATATATATATATATATATATATATATATATATATATATATATATATATATATATATATATATATATATATATATATATATATATATATATATATATATATATATATATTATAATTATGATTAATATTTTGTTTGTCTGTTTTTAGTGGAAATACAGAAGAAATTCGTTATTTATTGAATCAATGACACCTTCCACAGATTGAGAACTTATATTTATGGATTTGGCACACCAAATCACCATACAACTTTGTGATGCCTTTTATATGCCTAAGTAATCCGCTCTAAGTAATCTGATTGTCATTCAAAGCAACACACTCCAGATGGGAAGTGTACACTGACGTCATTGGCTTATAGAGAGCTTTTTTTAAATACCTGTAACCCGCCCTTTTCAGATATTTGTCAGTTTGTTTCAAAGTATTCACACTGCAAACATGTGTGTGTGTGTGTGTGTGTGTGTGTGTGTGTGCGTGCGTGCGTGCGTGCGTGCGTGCGTGCGTGCGTGCGTGCGTGCGTGCGTGCGTGCGTGCGTGCGTGCGTGCGTGCGTGCGTGATATTGTGTTGTCATGTTATAATCTCATCTATTTCATCGTAGTCACGTTGGGTTTTGATGTACTTTTGTTCTTTTGTACGTAGAATTCACGGGACGAAGTGTGCATGAGGCCAATCCTTACCGGAGGACCACCGTATCACGACGCGGTCAACTGAACCGTCATTTCGGTTCATCGTATTAATGATACTATTAAAATTATAAGGCACAAGGGAGTAACAGGCTTAGTTGTTGCGTCGTGTCCGTGTCCGTGTGCGCGTGCGTGCGTGCGTGCCTGCGTTCGTGCGTGCGTGCCTGCGTGCCACCGAGTGTGCTTGCGTGCGTGGGTTACGTGACGATAAAAGAACATTATTAAACACTTCACATCATCGATCCTGGATTCGCCTTTATGTGAATACGTGAAAATGCGTTTGTGTCTTATGCTTGAGACAGGATAGAAATGTCGACAATGCTGCTTCATCTTATTCACAGGAAAATAATAAAAAATGGCAACATGTCACAGAACGAAATGAAACCAAACGACTTTGGTCGACATAAATATTATATACTACAAATTATGGATAACGATTTACAACAAGAACGTACCAGTCGTCTAGACCTCCGGTCGCTTCCGGTCAATGTTAAATAATAATAAATAATAATATATAAGATACTTATATTGTGCTAAGATCCTCAAGAGACCGAAGCTCGGCTCAGCAGCGCACCAAAAAACAAAAAGAATTCAGGGTATCCACAGGTCCTAAAATCAACAAGTAGCGTTTTATAAATTATTATTACAGATACCTATAATCCGATGATATATAACATGCCCCTACTGCTTGTAAAACAAAGAACAACAAGTAATCCATGTTTAAATGTCCAAATGTGCACTCCAAAGATCGTTTTATTCCACCCGCAATCCAACAGGTGTTCCCGCCATGTTTTGTACCTTCTTGTCCGGAATGATGTCTGTTTTCCGGATGTACCAACCCCATTCATGTATGATGTCACTGTGAACCATTAAATGCAAAGAAGACACCACAGCCCCCTTTGGCCAGTTGCACGTGTTTGTTGTTATTTTGCATATCCCATGGCAGGCACCAGCCAATGAGCGTGCGCAAATTTGTTTATCGCGCCTCAGCCAATCAGACGACTCCTCTCTGCTATAAACATGGAGTCTAGCAAAACACTGAAGTTTAGGAATATAGTTACCGGTGCAGTTTTCGAGCCACGCCAGTTTTCGACCCATTGAAATCTCGCTTGATATCGCGTTAGAGACGTCACAGCGTCTGTTTACAACAATAACGATACACAGACTTGTCTGAACAAAATATATTTTGATATATAATATAACATGGAATACGTTTATGATATACATACCTTGATAAAAAAACGACTTTGCATGCTTACCAGACATCATTATTGAGCGTCTGCTGACGCGTGTCTCGCTCTTGGCCACGTGACAATAATAGCCCTTTTTGTGGTAGATATATGGCAAGTTAGTCTTGTCATAAAAGTAGGAATAATTAAAATGTGTTAAATATACGAGAAAAACTGTACTACATTAACGTTACATATTCAATACAAGTATATGTGTATGTGTATTATGAACCGCTATGTCAAGCCTGGTTGGTATAAAAAGTTGAAATAATTGGAACAAAGTGGTAAATTGAAAAAAATATTATCTGTACGGCTTGCCATAAATATAGGTCGAATTCCGCCGGTTTCCTCGACTCGCGCGATATAGTTCAGACGTCCAATATTCGTAAGTTTTTCACTCAAAACAACTGTTTTAATAATTTGTTTGCATTGAATAAATGAAGTAGCTGTTGCTGATTTGGTATATCGATCTCTTACACAAAATGTTTCTTCAGATTTTTTTAGTGGCATATTCTATTAAGTAGGTCGAAAACTACACCGATCAGTATACTCACTTACACTTACACTTATCCGGTACGGCTCTTCTAGGCTACTAGCCTGTTAGCCGATCTTCGCGTATGTCTGTGCGTATGGGAGGGAAGTTTGCGTTCTGCTCATACCGGTGGGCACTGCAGTAATTGTCAAGTCTGTTTTTAAAGGAGTTTAGAGATGGAACTGATAATACAGTCTCCGACAGAGTGTTCCATCGATTTACAATTATGTGTCTAAAGATTTTTCGACGCTGTTGCTGTGACCTCTTGTATTTGTTTGCGTTTCAAGTTCGAGTGGCATATTGACCACGTTGTAGAGGTCATGCACATATGTGTATGTTTCGATCATATCTCCACGTGCCCGGCTATAAAATAGACTTGGCAGTTTTAGCGCTCTCGGTCTGTCCGTGCAGCTGAGGTGTTTTATCTTTGCAACCAGTTTTTTCGCTCTGCGCTGTACATTTTCTAGAAGGTCTTGATCACGTTTCACTATTGGTGACCAAGCGACATTTGCGTATTCAAGTATTGGTATGATCAGACTGGTGAACAATTTCACAAGAGTGTTGCCGTCCATGTATGTGTCCGCACGTCTGATCAGGCCAAGTATTCTATTTGCTTTGTTAACTGCCTGTTCGACATGTTTGTTGAAGATCAAACCAAGATCCACGTGGACTCCAAGGTCTCGTTCGTTGACAATGACCTCAAGAGGGGTGTCTGTGTAATTTTTTTCAGTGAGTAGTCCAAATGTGCCAGGGTCTTGCCGATATGCATTATCTTGCACTTTGTTGGGTTAAAATGAGGCTGCCAGGTGTCAGACCATTTCTCCAGGTTAGACAGATCCTCCTGGAGAGCATCGTGCCTTCTGGCTTGCCAACCAGTCTGTATATCTTGGTATCGTCAGCAAACATATGTATCATAGATGACGCCAACTCGGGTATGTCTTTTATATAAATGACGAATATCATTGGTCCCACCACGCTCCCCCGTGGTATTCCGCTGGAGACCGGTGCCCACGAGGATGTGCTACCTTTGATCGTTACTCTTTGGCGTCGTCCAGTGAGGAATGCCGCAATCCATATTTTTTTCAGTTTGGTCCGTAGCCTGCAGTGTGGGACCGTGTCGAAGCTATGGAGGATAAGCAAGTTTAAACAGGTGGATTTTCCATTTACGTCGAAATTTTGCTATATTTCCTACATACGTATCACTAAAAAGGAGTGGGTTCCACATAGTCGGTACAGCAACTGAAAAAGCTCTAATTCCGACATTTGTCTTAACACCGGGAACAAAAAGTAGGTTAGAATTAGATGATCGAAGCTGTCTGGGCTATCTTGCAGTCCTAGGGAGCAGTGAATGTAATTATGCTGCCTGCTTGGATGAAAGTGTTTCATAGGTAATTGTGCAGATCTTAAAAATAATACGACATCGGACTGGGAGCCAATGCAAAGATTTAAGAAGTAGTAATGACTGAGAGAAACGAGGAGACCGGGTAACTACCCTTGCCAAACAATTTCGCACACGTTGAATTTTCAAGATGCCCTTGAGAGCAACATTATGATAAAGAGAATTACAATAATCAAGTCTACTGCTAACAAGAGCAGTTGCAATAGTTTTAGCAACAGCAAAATACATGTACCGGCGAATACAAAGACGATCACGAATATGATAAAAGCAGCATTGACAAGTTTGTGAAATATGCTGTCTAATTTTTTTATTAATTCAAAGGTGACTCCGAAATCCCTGGGTTGGTTTATGGAAGAGTTTATATCCGGAGTAGTCAAGGAAAGGTAAATATGCGTATCATCTGCATAAATAGGTGGTGGTCCAAGTTATGGCTTTGAATAATTGATCTGAGTGGAGCAGTGCAAAGAGTGAAAAGTACTGATCCAAGAACAGAACCCCGAGGAACACCACACGAATTGGGTAGTGCCGCTGAAAACCAATTAGTTATCTTCACTTTTCGGTATCTGTCAATTAAGTAGGCCTAGTATGAAAACCAGCTCAGTGCTGTGCGAGATATGAGATACCATATTGACAAGAGTTTAAAGGGTATGTTAATCTCTAAAATGGTCAATAGTACAAAAAGCAGCAGATTAATCAAGCTATGTAAGCGCTGCCACTTTACCTTTGTCAATATTTAGAGTGATATCATTATATACTTTTGAAAGAGTCGTTTCTGTAGATTTAAATTGTAAGCTGATTGTAATACATTAGACAAACAATTTGACTCAATGTGAGACGTTGGGCGGCTTGCTACAACTTTTTTACAGTACCTTGGAAATAAAGCTTAGGTTAGAAATAGGTCTATGACTGTTTGGGTTTTCTTTAGGCAAAGTTGACTTCTTAAGAAGTTGGTTGACTTGAGTTTTTTTTTAACCGCCAGGAAACAAGCCAAAGCACAGTGGTGCATTTACAATATTTGTTATTGGTTAACGTAATGTATCGAGACATGCTTTCAGCAATGTAATCGGTAATGGATCAAGATCGCATGACTTATTTGGGGAGGAAATTATTATTTTCTTTACTTCATCAACTGTAGCAGGTGGAAAAGAAGCAAACAGAGAATTTACTTCGGGATAGTCCACATGCTTTTGCTATCTTTAGATCCCGTTATTATGCGAAGCCAGACCAGAACCGGGTCAGACGCAATCTCAGACAAGCCCTAGACTTTTATCACGATTTCAGAAGATTCAACAAGATTGTTATCCAAAGCAAAACGCAGATGGCACGTAGACAAAGAAGCCATTGCCTTATCGATAGTCTTACAATTTTCCGAGATTGCTATCAAAATCGCTGCACTATACAGATTAGCAGACCATGTGTGTGTCATGTTATATGAAGTGCTTTCAATAAATGGGAATTCATGGCCTTGATGTCTCTAGCTGTCTCCTTTATCCGGGACTCTATATACTAAAAATCATCTTCTCAATCATTGAACGACTCCATACCCGGTTCAACTATGCGCTCGATTTTGACTCACTGTGCTGTGGGCGAACAACTCATAGTCTTCAGCAAAGAACGATAACTGTAGGTGTAGGCCATAAACCCCTCAAGTACGTCACCATTAGGGACAAAACACCTCAGGATATAACCCCACAAGTGGTAGGACAGAACCCCTCAATTATATTTACCCCGGTATATGATGTTGATATGATTTGATTAAAGTTTTTTTATGTTGCAAACACTACACTAATTAAGATGATGCAATCAGTGAAGTGCAAACAGCCACGTAAAACAGCAATTTTAAATCCTAATTAGTCTGAAACCAGTCAAAAGCATTGGCTCAAATTTACTTGGAGAATCCATTTAAAAGCAAGTATGTTTGCTTTGAAATGTACTTGTAACCCCCTAAACTAACTTCCCAAATATAAACTCACATTTGGTCGGTACTAAGTGCAAACAGCCATTTGAAATCATAATTAGTCTCTTGAAGACATTAACTCAAATGCACTAAGTCATTTCAAAGCAACTCTACTCTCAAACTGTAGTCACCAATAATTCATACAAGTACATTAGTAATGTTCGCACAAAGAGCAAATGTGAGTGATTTTGTCCAACCCTCTATAAACAGGTGGGGGTTTATCAGGAGTTTTGCCTAGTGATTGCAGATTGTGCTGCTGTCTGTACAACCAGCAAATCGGCGTGCTGTGTCTGACATCCGCTAAGCTCCCGTATCCGCTAAAAAATATTCTCCTTACTACATTTAATACGTGGCCATGGGATGACCCATCATCCGCACCATCATCCAACACATAGTTATTGAACTTCACAGTTTAAGGGAACAATTATTATCCGGGGAAGCCATATACATTTATTTCAGCAATGGGGGCCTGCTAAGACGGGCAGGCACTGTGTGCACCGAAAAACATTGGTGTGGAAATCTAATGGTGGCATTTATTTAAACCTAACTTTAAAGTGTGCGTTCTGTGAGAAAATACACATAATGTTTTATTACCTGTACCCTAGTACTTTTTTGACATCGGACCTGTTTCACCAGTTGTGACGTTATTTGCGTTGTTCCGGATGCCGGGACTACAGTGCGGTTTTTGACAGTTCCCGCCATGTTGAACACAAGCAAGTGCGCTGTCATTTCGCATTTAGAAACTCCATTGCCGTGCGAAAGCTGTTAAATTACACGCAGCGCGTCAGAGTAAGTAAACTCACACATGTTGTATTTGATATAAAAAAGTTGAAGGTGTCTTGTTGCATGACAACGTGTCTTGGAGACAATTTGGATATCATTTTGACAATTTTTGTTTTGAGGTCCATTCGATTTCGAATGCACGTGCCCTGGTCTAGACTTCGTTTATCCAAATTGTCATAATGCAGTGTAATTAATCTAAACATGACAGTGACGAGCTTTCTTTTCCTTTATGGTGTCATTGACCATTATTGAATGGAAGGTGACTGACTAGCTATGGCTATGGCTATGCAGTCAACTGTGTTAGGCTAAACTTGGCAAATCAAAACGAGAACTCGTTGATGGAGACGCTCAGTCTCAGAACGCACCACAAGGCACAAGTCAAAAACTGACATTTACTGTGTCATTGTAATAACACTTGATTTATACACGGGTACATTGTACTGGCGATGGAATAAGTAATAAGACCTAGTAAAAAAGAAACTAGTTTCTCGTCCGGGCTTTTTTAAAGGAAGGGGGATGCCCTTGTTATTTATTTATGAATATTTTTCTAATATTTTCGAAGATGGCCGCCATGTCTTAGCTACTCTCTGCCAGTGATGTATATTACTACATAGACTGCCATTCCATTTGCAAATTAGCAAACACATTACTTTTTAGAAGGAATGGCAGATGAATAGTCAATAGAAGAAACATACACGTAAATATGTATTATGTAATACGTGATATGGCACGTACGTGTTACACTGGAAAACTACTTCAGTTGACTAAAAACAGACAAGAAGCAAACACAAAGTTGAATGTATTTATGAATGTTGTATAGTTTAGGCCATAATTTCATTAGTTTGTATCACAGGCATACAACTGAATGGTATTGATACTGATTGAGAGTGGTATTATGTAAACGAGACTGAGTAAAGACTATTTAATACAAGGCATCATCCTTTTTATTTTAGGCTCTGTAGAATGCACACACATCCTACACCTTGTATGATGACTAACAAGTGAATTGAAAGAGTATAACAGCACTTCGGACAGCACGTTTTGGACAAAGATTTCTTTAGTTTAAAATAATCTTTTTTTTTCAATAGTAAATAATAGTAAAAAAAAAGGCGGTGGCAAAATAGAAGCAGGCGGGGACGAGAAACTAGTTTCTTTTTACTTTTAAAGTGTGTGTGTATATATATATATATATATTTATATGCATACCCTGAAGTACTTTTAAGTGTTCAAAGATGCACTTAATTACCTTTTGTAATTAACGCTCTTGTAATAATAATACATTACTTTTAAAATAGAAAGTTTTGTCCTTTTTCTTTTGTAGATGCAGTTGTTTTGTTTGAAGAGGTGGCATGTCTGAAGTGCATAGCCATAGGTGGTGACAAATTATGACATGATGAATATTGACCAATCTTTCATTGGTGCTGAGTCCAGTGATCTTCAGGGACCTCCATTCAATAAGGAAACACACAAAACACGAAACTCTAAGGTTATCAACAGTCTGACTAAGAATTTTCATGCTCCGGGGTCATCAGAACACAACTGGGATCCCGACAATGACTCGTGCGAAATCACAAATGATGTGACATTGTCAACGAGTAACATTTGCATAGGGGACATCTCGGCGGAGAACTGTGACGATAATCATGAAACAAATTCGAACAGCAGCCAGTCTGAGTCGCTGTCATTTCTCGACGGCCTTCTTGACCTTGCATCCTCCTTCAGCCAGCCGCAGAAGAACGGCGGGAACGAATTTGTCATGTCGCCCCCCACCCCAACATTGCAAGTCAGCCCAAAGGTCGTCGTTCGCTTCACGGATATCCGCAGTGGGCTTGGTCGGGCTGCTCTGAGCACATCCTTTGAGGAGAATCGCTCTCCGACGGATGTCACCCTGAGGAACATCACGAAGATGCTGTGTTCTCCACGCAGTGGGACTCAGACGCCTCATGTTGTACACCGTGTGTCAGCAGGAGTGCCACCAACGTCATCAGTTGCCAGAAAGATGGAGTTTTCGCCACAGACAAGATCAAACAAGAGACACAATCGACTCACTGACATCTACCGATTTCCACCTAGTGGTTGTATCGATGCTCGTGTAGACCATGATGCTCTGCTGTCCAGCACCATCTTTGCCGATGGTGATGATGAATTTGCAAATGTCCCGAAGCCTACAAGGAATCTCTACATTCCTGACGTTCTGTTGTCTAGTGGAATCTGTAGGTCGGATTCTGTTGGTTTCAGGACCAGCACTGCAGACGTCTGCTCTGCAGGTGGAGGTGATTGTCACATCACTGAATCATGGCAGTTTGGAATAATGTCACCGCCATCTGTAGTCACAACGTTTGACATTGGACCAAGTACAAACTCAGAGACAAACTCTTCATCCTGTGGCCTGGCTGTATCACAAGGGGTCAATTTGTCGCATCCGGAGTTTAACATTTCGCCTCCATCCAAAACGAGCTCATCTTTTGGGTTGAACAGTACTTGTTATAGGTCTGGATTGGCTAACTTGTCGCCACCCTTAGAGATCAGGCTTCCAGACAGCCTCTGTCATTCTGGCAGTGCTCTGCCACACATCAGCACTTTCTCACACTTGTCTGACGCACAACAGAAATCTTGCAAGAGTGCCTTCACACCAGTGGTTCGTAGCTGTAATGTCTGCCATAACATGTCTAACTTTCGGGAGGAATCTCGGCCGTTTTTCACCTCGGTCACATCTTTGACATCATCTGACACCCTTACGTGTCCTCCGTCAATGACACCAGTAAAACACAAGACCCTTAGTCCTGTCGACATGCCGAGTTTGTTGCCGTCGCCCTTTCTGATGTCACCCCCGCCACCAGAACTGGAGCAATTCTGTTACCCCAATAACATGTTTGTGTCCAGCCGAGAACACCAGAATGGTAGGGAATCAGAACTGATGACTCCCGTCCTAGATCGACCTGTCAGTACCCCAAGCATTGGAGAGGAGTCTGATTTCGTAGGTCATACAAAACGTTCAGGATCTTCTTCAGCAAGTATACTGGGGATGCTGCCAAGTCTTTATTTGTTTGAAGCTGGCAGCCATTGCATAGAAAATACAGCTTCATGCTATCAGTCTGTGAGAGCACCAAACATGTATACTGATCAACTTCCAGTTGGTGGGCGAAGAAATGCATACAGTAGTTCTGTTGAAGATCAGGACGATTTTAGGAAGCTGATTAAAGCAAGTGATTCTTTCGGGAATTACATTGATTTGCACCATGCAAAATCAAGTTCGGCCAATTCTTCACTTTGTGGGAAAAATGGGTCCAGTGGAACTGCCATACCAGATTATTGCAGAAATATTGCTGTTGATCCAATTCAGTTGGTCCGTACGGGTGGTGATAACAGTTCACCTGATAAAGCGACATTGAATATGAGTCCAGGAATTCTACGTGGATCAAAGAAAAAGAGACCGAGCTGTGTAACATGGAACAAGCCGGAGAGTGTGAGAGAAGCACTCGAGAAAAGGCGCAAGCAAGCAGTGGAATCATGCACTTGCAGCACTAAAAGCTGCATCTCTGTCGTGACAGACGCGTGTCCTGCACTGAGACCTGAAAGTAGTACCTTGAATTTGACAGAACCTACGGTGGTGCTGTCATCCAGCTGGGCAAATGGACGGAGCAGCAGACGCTCCACATCTCACTTAGGCAGCTGTGGAACCAACAACAACCACCAACTAGAGGCGCCATGTGCCCAACAAGGTCCCACAGGTAACATGATGACAAAGTGCAGTAAAGAGCACACTTCCGGCATGGCGGCTGGTCTGACAAAGAACTTCAATAGCAGAATGCCATTCGGACAGAAAGACGCACAATCACTCCATGCAGGCTCTCTTGGTAACCCAAATATCAGTAGTGCGACTATGACCAAAACTACGATAAAGACTGCACAAGCATCATGCTCTGTTCCCAGTGCTAGATATAACGATTATGACCTGATAGGCGAACCACAGATTTGCAAGACGCCGTTGTACCATTACAACTCGCACATCAGGAACCCAAAGAAGGAAATGATCCAACGACAGGTGTATGAGAACAGCCGTCGTCAAATCACAAGTGGAATCATGGAAATGTCAAATTCTGTGGCAGCAGTCGCAGTATCGGCTCCTGTTTCTACCCACAATGGTTCAGGCGGTGATTTTGATGTTGTGGCGGAAACCGCAGATGCTGACACCACAGCTGCTAAGAGTGTTAGTGCAGTAGATCCATCGAAAAACTGTGTCACAAGTCACAGTGACAGATTTTCCACTTATATACAGTCGATGTTGAGTTACGGGTCACCTAGCATGGCGTCGGCCAATCCAATGTATCTGCAGAATATGAAGTTTGTTAGGGAGTATGAACAGTTAATGGTGGCTAGTCAACCAACTGCGACTTCAGTTCAACTTACATATGCCCCTGGTAGTGGAGATGCAAGTAGCACTGCTGATGGTCAGAAGATTGCCTCAGTCCAGAATGATGTCGGCATTACTGTCGGCAGCGTCGATGTCACCACGGTCAGCTCGACATCAGATCTGGCAGAAACGAGATGCTACTACCCCATCTTTGCAAAACTAACAGATGAACAACTAGGTAAAATACAACGTACTGCAAACATGTATTCTTATTTCTGTAGAAGTATAAAATGTATTTATATTTCAATGCACAAAAGATAATAGATGTTTTAATGTAATATGAAGGTGCCAATTGGTTTGTTGTATTACATTTGATAAGACTTTTGCCTCCATTTTCATGGGGCCAGGGTAACCTTCCAAAACTTAATCCTAATATGTGATGTATTGATTCAGTGTCACAGCTTATCATAAGTGAAATTATAATTGTAGTCAATCATGTTTGAGATGTGATGGGAATTATGTCATTAGCAACCTCTTAAAAAGACTATTCCATCACAGGAAGCTACCTAACAAGCAAGACAGGACCGCCTCCAAAACCTCGCAATTTTCACCTGGTTTCATTGCAAATTGGAACCTTCAGGGTAGGTTGCAGTTTTATATATTTTACATTATTTACTACCATGTAGGAATCCTTGTTGAAATTGCTCTACACTGTTGAATTCATATTTAAATTTGTGTACGGTCGAACCTCGATATTAAGGTCACCCTTGTTATAAATTATTTACTACCATGTAGGAATCCTTGTTGTAATTACTTTACACTATTTAATTCATATTTTAATTCATATACAGTCGATGTTAAAGGTCACCCTTGTGACTGGACCAAAGTGACCTGAATAGCCAGGTGACCGTATAGTCGGAACGAATGTCCTATACAGCCGAACCTCGCTTTCTGATCACCTCGGTATTTCAGCCACCTTGCCATTATGGTCATCCTGGGACAGTTCCACATTATTTCTATAACTGTAAATATAACACTAGTCCTGCTATTACAGTCATCTCGCTATTCAGTTCACTTTGGTCTAGTCCTGATGGTGACTTTAATGGTTCTCTGTGCTTTACTCTTATGTTATGTTAGGTTTCTCTGTATTTTGCTGTTATGGAAATCACTTGGGACTGTGTTACTGAGGTGTCCATAATGGTGAGGCGGCTGTTTTACTGAGGTGGCCATAATGGCGAGGTGGCTGTATTACTGAGGTGATCATGATATTGAGGCGGCTGTGTTACTGAGGTGATCATAACGGTGAGGTGACCATAATGGCGAAGTGGCTGTGTTACTGAGGGGATCATAATTGCAAGGTGGCTGTGTTACTGAGGTGACCATAAAGGCGAGGTGGTTGTATTACTGAGTTGACCATAATGATGAGGTGGTGACCATAATGGCAAAGCGGCTATATTACTATTTATTTACTGGTGTTACTCTGTGATGAGTATGAGAATTACAATTAATATATTGTTATAATCGTAAAACAAATTAGCTTAGCATCCTGATTTATATTTATTATGGCATTTTCTGTTCTCAGTCTGTTTCTCTTAGTAGCAGGCATTTTTAAGACAACACATATTGTCCATGTTACATAATGAATACAAATGATATAGTATGCAAAATTATAATCACTTCAGATACTAAATGTTTGGTAAACAAATTACACATATTTTGATGAACTATGTTTGGCAGAACCATGATTCAGGTTACAAAACAAAACGTAATTTCTGTCTAAGAAATAGCCCACCTACGATACGGTGAAACATCTAAAGTCCTGTTTAATTTTAAGTATTACGCTGGAAAGGAAACAAACAGAAAGGAGGCCAAGGTGAAGGTCATGTTCAGCAAGAGGTCAGTTTGGTGCAAATTTCAATTATAAATTTCTTAATGCAATACGGTCACAACACTTCAGCAACTTTACTACTTTTCACAGTGCAAGTGCTACACTTGATTGGCACTACATTTTATTTGCCCATTCAGGCAGGTAGTGTACTCGGCCAATTTGCCTGAAGAGATTTTGTAGTCGCCCTGGGGAATTGGGCAACAATTAATGTTGAGAAAGAAATACATTTTATCATGATCATCATGTGGTGCCATCTCCTCTCGGTAGGTCGGCTGTCGTGGATCACCAGTCATGTGTGCACTGTGTCATTTTGATCAGATCTTCGTATTTCTTGGTCCCCATCCATGCCTTGATGTTGTGTGTCCGTGTGGCTTTTGGTCTTCCTGTTGCATTCCTAACTTTGCTTTGCTAATTGCTTTTTGTTCTGGGCTGATATATTACTTCTATGTTCGTTTATCATATGCGATTACCTGTAAACTTTGTTTATCTGTAACATTAGTAACCTTTCTGAATATTTTGTGTCATTTGCAAGTTTCAGTACTTTGCTAGATATGTCATCTTCCAAATCATTTATATATATTAAAAATAGTATACGGCCTAATACTGATCCCTGTTGTTTCCACTCAGAACAGATTTCCAGTTTGAATTATTTAGCGATGTTTACAATAGTTGTAGTTTGCTGCACGATAATGCTATCGTTGACGTGAAAACGTAAAAAAACTTTTTCAATCAAGTACTGTTATTAATATTTTATTCTATGATTATAATTAGAAATGCATTATTCCCCCGGTCCAGACAAACTTGTACCTTAACCCGTTTTTTTCCGGTATCACATTCTAAATGGCTACGGTGACACACCCACCGGTAATTGAGAACACTTACGCTAGCCCATAGGTGTTTGCTTAAGTCTTGGCGATCGAGAGACAGGCTAAATATGTTTCCCCGAGGCCAAACAACTCAGCAAGTGTGATTATGGTAACTCAACCTAAAAGACGTAAACGTTATATATTAAGATAGTTTTCGCCCAAGAAACGTTGGTCCGGTATTATGCTATAAATTAGAACCCAAAGATATTATAAACTAATAAGAAATTATGCAGGTATGTGCAATGAATGCAGCAATCAGCCAATCACGTAAGACATCCCTGCTGGTGCATCCATAGACAAGAATATAGCATAACGCCTGGCAAAAAAAAGAAATTAGTTTCTCGTCCCCGCCCACTTCCCTTTTGTCGCCACCTCCTTTTTTATTATTCATTATTGAAAAAAGAGATTATTTTGAAACGTTTTTTCGGTTCTGTGAAGAAAATCTCTGTCAAAAACTTGCTATCCGACGTATGCATGTTATGCTCTTTCAGTTAAATTTTTATGCATCATACAAGGTGTAGGATGTATGTGCATTCTACATAATCTAAAATAAGAACGATGATGCCTTGCATTAAAGAGTCGCAGATTCGTGTACAAAATACAAGTCTCAATCAGTATAAATGCCAATAAGCTCTATGCCTTTTTTGTTTCAAATAAATTTTAGTAGTTTTCTAATGTAGCACGTACGTGCCACATTCCACTTACGTAAATGTTTTTATTCATCTGCCAAAGCATAGTATTTGCTAATTTGCAAATGGAATGATAGGTTATATAGTGATATACATCACTGGCATGTTCAATATTGCATCACAAAAACTACAGCTTGTCTTTTAATCAACCACAGTGAGCTTCTAAGACATGGCGGCCATATTCGAAACTAATAGCAAAAAATCCATAAATAGTATATAATAAGGGCCTCCCTATCGCTTTAAATAACAGTCCGAAGAAGAAACTAGTTTCTTTTTACTAGACCTAACCTCCAAGTTATACACTGCGGATACTGGGTACCTCGCGGCCCCAAACGTATGTGCTAGGAATCAAGGAGCATATTGGAATTCCAATAGTATAGCGTGCATGGTGACACTTCTCAACTGTCACAATTCCAAACTCCATCTATGGTCAAATGGAAAAGGTCGAACGTGAGAGGGTGAACCCGATGAAGATCGCTCAACGGCAATTTACCCATGGGCAAGTGGGACTCATAACCTTTGCATGGCAGCCCAACTAGGATATCACTCCGGTATAATACAGCGATCACACGAGTAGCACCCACTCCAGGTAGAGATACAGAAAACTGCATAATGGCTACGAGTAACGACAGGCCCTGCCAGCAGCTTCATAAGCTAAATATATGTTCAATGCTCACACAAATATCCGTCCAAGATAATTGTTTTTAATTAATTGTTCCGTGCTTGCTAATGATCATTAGGAACGTATTTTTTTTGAATATATGAAATGTCAGTCAGTCTTCAGTCGAGTAATAGCACACATTGGACGACATAGATATTATAATTCTAGTTTCGGGTGTGTATACGTTTGCATGCGTGATTGCGTGCGTGCGTGCGTGCGTGCGTGCGTGCGTGCGTGCGTCATTATGTGCGTCACTAAGCGAGAGAGGATGCCTTGCAAGTAATGTATTCATAGAATTATTAATAAATCGTATCCTACCTTCAGAATCTTCACTTCACAATATTAACCTGCTTATTCGGCTCCGTGCACACGATGTAACTGCCACTAACAGAATGAGTATGTTTCCCAGCTGTCCTGTGTATTCCCGTCAGAACGCAATTAAATAGCTCTCCGTTGATGAAATGCAATACAATAATCGTCATGCGCATGTTATTAACTTCGAGCGTTTGCGGTGGACATGAACTATCTACCATCACGTGGCAGTATAGTGCAGAGTCTACGCAACTTCATAGCAGATGTTGATAGGCTGTGATTAACGCAAGTCAAACAAATCATAACACGGAGCAAATCAACACTATGGAAAACGATATACTTATCACAATAGACTTGCTTAGCCCTGTAGATCCCACGCACCCGTATAATGTATATCCAGTGTGTCCGCTGTTATCAATATATGTAGAAGTGGCGTCGGCTTCTAATAGATATGAAATTACAACTGATTCTTCCATACCTTAGCTACGAATTGTGCATGTCCAGTGGTGTATTTGGGAAGAGGGTTGTTGGGCCATGGCTCCTTTGGGGTGATTAAGTTTGCTTCCTCCCTTGACCCAGAATTCGGAATTCAACGACTGGGGTCTGAAGGTGTAAACATATGCGCATTAACGTTGACGGATGTGTCCGTTTTGCGTGTGCATACCTGCGTTTTGGTGATCGGGTGTGTGGCCGTCTTGGTGTGTTTGAATACTCTATTAATGTCTAATTAGTCAGATTCTCAACAATCTCTACACATATTAACCGCAGCCGATAACGATTGTACTGACGCAGGGAAAGAGACTTAGGGTGATGTGTCACAAGATAAGCGGTACGTTTCAGGTAAGGCTATATGGTGTTGCATTGCGCGTGGACAGTTTAAGCAACGTCTTTTACTGCTGTAACTCTGTCCGTTTGTTGTTGACATAAATGAATCAGGTAACATGCAATTCAAACAGTATGCAGTCGTCGGTAAACAATGTCATCAATATGTTTGGACATGTATATAATCCCCATAGTGTGACTTAAGATAGATGGGTTGGTATGAGTTAATTAACAAACCTATCTAAGAAACAATGTTTCCTTATGCAACTCGGTCGGTCGATGGCAAATATAGATCAGATAATATACATGAGTGACATAAAATTCCAGAATGGGTTTCGTGGATACAAGGATGCTATTAGAATAACTTATATTTTCACTGGATGAATAATTAAAGATCATATACATATTCAAGAAATCGTGATGTATGATAACAAACAGCTGTATTAGTAGTTTGGAATGCACTAACAAATACTGTTATGAGCTGCTCTTCGACAAAAGCTAATTATATTAGTGGCAAAGAAGACCCATGCGATTTGACATTTCGCTCGGCAATATCCGTACGGAGTCGGCGTGTGACGTCAGTCTGGCCTAACAAACTTCACCAAACATTGTCATTCCATAGCAATGCAGAACATCTGCGTACGTTAAAAGCTTATATATTGCAGTGGGGCAAAAACAAATTATTTGGGTGTGACATCAATTTCATTATTTGAAACACTATTAATGCACTGCAACGTATATAGATTATAAATAATAGCTAGCGTAGACCGAGAGGCAATGTGTGTATTGTGTTACGACAAAATCGCAAAGGCAAAGGGCAAGCCAGTGCAAATGCACTGGCTTGCTCAAAGGCTCTACTCAAAAGTTAGATCGACTCTGTTGTTAAAAATTGCATATATCAAGATATTTCGGCATTAAAATCACACAGTGTCCACACATTTCCCCACGCCTTCCAACATTTCTATTCAAACAACCGAGTAACGCAAACACAAAGTAGGCCGCTAGTCCAAATTCCAAGCCTAGACTAGCTTATTCAAACTAAACATGGCATTTTTAAAATAGTCTGATAAATAAAAATGCATGCTACCAAAACAACGCTATTGTAAATACGTTTACAGTTATGTTATTTTTGAGGTTTTTGATCCCGGGCATTTGTTTACTGCGGCGTGAATCCGAAGGCTTCGGCCAATCAATTACACCTGGTTTGACACAACTAGCTGTCGCTCTAACTTCGTTTTTGTGACAGTCACCGCATTGTTGCCGACTCGTAAAAAATTAATTGAACCGATAAGGTTACGCCAGTTGCACCGTCAGAATGGCTGTCGCTCTACATTTCGCGTGATTTAAATCTGGCTAAAAGTTAAGTGCCTGTGAATCGGCGTATGCGAAGTTGGTTTGTTTGGCCAAAATGATGTCTCGCTTCCTCACATTTATTGGCAAAAGTCTACAAATTGGTCTCGGAAAGTGTCTTCGAGAATTTAGGTATGTCCCAAGTTTTATGACTAAATTAATGTAACTTTTTACAATTTCATGACTGAATATGAACAAGGGGATGCAGTTCTATCCGGAAGGAGTGAAAACACATCAATGTATCAGACCTTTGCGTATGATTTTAATGTTGCACAAATCCAATATGGCAGCCACATATGGAATATTAACTGCGGATCTACCATCTCAGATTCTCCGTTATTTTTGACAATTGGAATTGAACCAAGTGTGATCAATTCTCCCAACAATCGCCGCTTGACTCTCTTCTCCAACCTCTCTTGGTCTCCCAATACTGAATCTTTCCTGGGATGTTATGCCATTAGCAATGCTAAACTCTCTCTCTAGACACCCATGATACCAGCACGCACTCATACTCATGCACACATATATTACGTGATCACGTACGCGCGCACACGCACATAATTCATCTCTCTCTCTCTCTCTCTCTCTCTCTCTCTCTCTCTCTCTCTCTCTCTCTCTCTCTCTCTCTCTCTCTCTCTCTCTCTCTCTCTCTCTCTCTCTCTCTCTCTCTCTCTCTCTCTCTCTCTCTCTCTCTCTCTCTCTTTCTCTCTCTCTCTCTCCCTCTCTCACACACACACACTCTCTCTCTCTCTCTCATTGTCCCTGAGAAGGCGGACCGATATTAACGATTAAGAACTGGATACGACCGGTTTCAATAGAAACATGAACCAAATGTGGTTAACCCATCAGCATCTTGTGTGTGAGGCACTGAAAGGCAGACCGCACACCTCGTCACCAGTGAGTGTCCGCTGTACCAGTGCACCGGAGACTTGGTAGGGCTGGACGAAACTGCACGCGTCTGCCTTCAGGACCTGAAGTGCAACACACAACGAGAACCAGAAAAATAAATAATAACCAGAATTGTAATAATAATAATAATAACAACAACAACAATAACGATAAGAAGAAGATACATTTAGACTGACTGAAAAAGAAAATTTGGATTCCACCAAATCTTACGCTTACTGTGTTTTCCGTTGTAGACTGGAACTTGATAGTCACTGGTCCTAAGCTGACTAACGTTATCCGATAGGTATGTTGTAATAATAAATAGTGAGCTGAACTGAACTCTCGTCTTCCGAAACTCGTGCGATACCTGTCAACAACATGCTACATTTAAAATAGTGACACGTTAAATAAATCACAATAAATCAGTGAACACATCAGTTATAATATGTAGTAAAATTACCTACTGCATAAATACACTTTCCATTTGGTGGTTGGTGGACTTGAGCTGCGGTACTTCACATGTGTTTGTTTGCGTGATTAACAATGGGTCACTGCATTATTCATTCATGCATAAATTACTAGTGTGACAAATACACTGCATTTTCTGAGAACGTGAGAACCGCATTTAGGACGTTATTGTAAACTACCTAGTATGCAACATCAATACGTTATTTTCATTAACGCAAAAATTTTTTGTTTCACGCAAAAAATGCCATTTTTCAGACAGTCACCCAGAAATATTGTAACAAACCTGCCCAATATAGAGAAGTTTCGTCAGCTTGGCTGAGATAATATTAACTTTAACCTTTAGTCAGTTTGACTATTGTCCACTATCCTTCATGATGAGACAGTATGAGTTATGCGCCGTATTCAGCCCCATATGAAGTAATCTCGCTATTTTTGAGGGCGGGTAAAAAATGGTCTAATCCTATCGAGGATTACATACGCATCTACGAATTAGATGGATAAACATCCACTTAGATGCCACATTCAGCAACCATGATATGTAAGCAATAGTATTAGCATATACGTCACATGGACAAACACCCATCCACTCAGAGTGCACACTCAAACGTCGTACCTGGATGCAAGACGGTGGACGGTCACAAAATGGCGCCGGCGTCGGAGAACACTGTGCGGATCCACTGGGCCGACTATGTCGTGTTTGGTCTGACAGTCGCCGGATCGACGGCTATAGGCATCTATCACGCCATTAAACGTCGTCGGCATGCCAGTATTGACGACTATCTGATGGCAGGTCGCCACATGCCCGTTCTGCCGGTCAGTCTGTCGCTGTTCGTCTCATGGCTGTCTGCCATCAGTTTCCTCAGCGACCCAGTCGAGGTGTATTATTACGGCGTCATATACTGGGTGCTTAACATCGGTTACATGTTCGCACTGCCACTAACTGCAGCAGTCTTCGTGCCCAGGTTCCATCGCATGCAGCTCACCAGCGTCTACAAGGTACCGACCGGCTAACGCCGCTAACGCCGCTAAAGCGGTGAATGAACGAGACGTTTCGTTATTTGTTTATTTAGTAATAATGTACTGTCTCATTGTGCTATATTTATTCTTAAATAATTCTTAATTAATTAATAATTAGTATTATTTTCTAGGACGTGAAATATATATATATATAAATACATTTTAAGAGGGGGTTCACTTTTATGAAAATAATATTATCTTTGTAATATCACGCGGGCTCCCACGTTCTAGGGGGGGTCAAATCTAATAATATATTACTCTCTGATTTGTTTGAAATCTTATTCTAGCTATAAATGTGTTACCAAATCACCTTACAAGTGGTCGGGTGGTAACAGCCAGAGAGCAGTAGACAATGTACAGACCGTCGCTAAGCCGTTATTTAAACAACTTGAAGACTTGTAAGCAGAACATTTGATGGTAGCGGAAAATTGTTGCTCACTAATACAATGCAGAGTTAGCAAGCCAATTATTCTCTTTGTTGTGGTGGAATACTATACTCTACACATTCTAACACACACACACGCAAAGCACCAGGCATGGGTTAATTTCAATTGTTAATGTGTTAATTGAATTAACTCAAGTTAATTTAATTCAATTAATTGACTTTTCCAGAAAGGCTAATTTAATTTAATTAATTAACTTTCCCAAAAGAGGTTAATTTAATTTAACTGACAAACTCCCAATTAACTCTCAATTAAGTGCGCATTTAAAAGTTGGTTTTACTGGATAGTTCACAGCCATATTTTCCAGGTGTTTTCAGAAGGCCTGTAGTCACTATTCCATTAACTAATGAGAAATTAGAAATAATAATAAGATCTTTATTTTTGCACATTAAAAATGGCAATTGTACATTCTTTAAAATAGAGTAATGTCCGTAATAATACAGTTGATATCACCATCGTCTAAAATATTACATGCCTTAAAACCATTTCTGGTGTCTAACATTTCCGATAAAACGTTCACGTTTGCCGTACAATTTGACCATAGATTTGCAATGGACAACTTAGCAACACTGTATATAATCGTTGAATTGTAGTTCATAGCGTTATGAATAAATGTTGAGAACATTTGCTTTAAGATTACCAATAATGGCATACTATCGGGTAAAAATGCTATAACATCACCGTGTGTAGGCGGTGCTGGCCCCACAACTTTCTAAGCGCTTTTCGACATGCAGTGCAAATAGTGCCAACACTCTTACTCTGAAGATCCCGTAGTGGGGCTCCATAGTAAGAGCAGCAATGCTGTTTAAATAAATTACATTTTACATTCGTCTTAATATGACCGAAATCGGTCATAAACACATTATGACCTCTCCAGAATTTGGTAGTGGCATCGGCAACTAAACTATCCTTATTAACAACGGGTATATGATGGCCCAGATGTACAGCATCTTGGGTACAATACATGTCATTAAAGAACACAGTTCTGTTGTCGGGCCTACAATTACGACCTCTAAAAATCAAATATCTACTCTTAGTAATGTTAAAATTTACACAGTATTCGTGTGCATATGTTTCGCATATATCGATTAAGACCTTGAGTCCAGATCTTGTGGTTTTAGTATACATATACAGCAGCAATCATAATACCAGGGGTGATACCTTACGTTTTAGGAGTACTCTAAAAAGCTACCAATAGTCGACCCTGTCGAATGCTTTGCTGGCATCTAACATGAGTGCATATACATTACTGTCATTTGCATTGTAATAACTGATTGTCTCCATCATAACATATGTGCAGTGAGTAGTGGACATATTTTGTTTAAAACCAAATTGTAAATGCGATGTTGCAACAGCATTTTGTTCCTTAGATAGTTTAACAACATCAAACAGTTTGGCAACAATGCAGCCAAGAGTAATAGCTCTAAAATTGTCGGATGTACATACTAATTGTCTCTTATCTTTTGGTATAGGAACCATAGTTCCCACTAACATTGAGTCAAGGCTAAAACCATGCACCAACATACTGTTAAAAATTAATGCTAACAGCATAAAGAGTATTTTCGGACCGTGTATGATATTGTAAGATACATGCCTCCCTCTTCGTGTCTTCTTCGGGGCCGTACGCAGTGGTCCGGGAGGCATTTCTCACAGATGTAGATGTATGTTAATTGTCCGTCGTCTTTGCGCTCGCCAGGTCGATATTCATAACTGAACTTATACTCACTCGACCAATGAGTACATAGAGATTACTACAGAAGAGTAGTCAACACATTGTTCTCCAGGTTCGAAGCTATTTCAATCTTGTACATCAGACGGCTACGTACATAGTAGCAATGTAATCACTCACGATGACAATAAAAATAACAGTGAAGATATCTATCACTGTAAACCGTAAAGAAAAGTAGTGAATGTAAACATCACTTAAAATGTATACAGACTCTTAAAGTCTAGACAATTTGACAAGAAAATCATGACCGGAAATTTTTATATGTAAAGCTAAAGCAGGTATGGCCCACCAGGACCACCCTTACTAAAAATTTGGATGCCTAAAGTTCAGCATGACTACACACCTCAGGGTGAAGTTAAAATAGTCTTTCCGCCCCCTTGTAAACGCTCCTCCGGGGTATTTATACTCCTAGTTTTCCAAAATCAGACGCCGTCACTAGAAGCGATGTGATTGCTTAAATACCCAATACGCTTTTCTATTGGTCAACTTGTTAAATCCACCCACCCTCTCAACCGCTGGACATGACGTCTGCCAGTCTCCCTTACCCAGTTTGCAAGCTAAACTGTTGAACTCTTGGAGCTGCGCCAAATCCAGGGTTCCCACGGCTCCCTCTCATTTCCCAATTATATTGACGCCCCAGGTTAGAGCAATTTAGCAAATGTCAGGATTAAAGGGAAAACGGAAGCGTCTAAACAGTACTATCAATCTTAGGCACCATATGGATTTTGTCCATATCCACTTGGGTGATTTAACTATAAACTTTTATGGCACCTGTTTTTCTGTTGCTAATTTAGGCTTAATACATCGAATAAACCAACTACTTACTAACATTAGCTATTAAAAACTAATTAAATCAAATTGGTATATACTTTACATTCCTCACACACTTTTTTATCAAAACAACTTGTTGTTTTTAACACAGCAATTTAAAACAAAATTTAAAAGAGAGGTAAACTTGATTTTGCTACCGTACGTCTAAACAACGAAGTTGCTAGAATACCATGAATAGTATAACTGCACTAAAACAGACAATATGACATACGATAAATATAAACGTTAGTGCTTATACATGGTCCATACAATGTACCAACAACACAGCATCGGTAGTCATGTGCATTTGACAAGGTACCGTAAAACAAACGTCGGTACATACATGCATCATACAAAGTACTAGACTAAAACATCGATAATCACATGCATGTTACAATGTACCAGAAAATACATAGATATGTAAACAGGGCCTAATGTTCATAGTCTTCTGTCACTTTGGCTCCGAAATAGGCAAGAGGAAATGATCGACAACCTCACCACAACATGTTCTGTCTCACAACATCTCTCACCACAACATGTTCTGTCTCACAACATCTCTGAAAAAGGTTATAGATGCGTATGTTTAAATGCAAGTAGCATAGTAAATAAGAAAAACGAATTAAACATTATGGTAGAAGATATTGACCCTCACATAATTGGTATAACTGAATCATGGGCCAACATAGATATAACAGATGCTGAATTAGGACTGACAGGATACGTAATGTTTAGGAAAGATCGAGTAGGAAGAAGGGGCGGGGGAGTTATTTTATATGTTAAAGAATCTATTCAGGCTTATGAAATAAAACTAGAAAGGGAAGCAGATTGCGATGAAGCTGTTTGGTGCAAAATTGTTTCAGGAAGTTCAAAATTAACTATTGGATTAGTTTACCGAGGTCCAAACATAAACGAAGAGGACAACACAAAATTAAAAATCTATAAAGGAAGTTAGTAAAGGGGAATGTATCATAATGGGAGATTTTAAACATGGACACATACAATGGAATTCTCTAGAGAGCACAGGGATTGAGGATCAACAATTTCTATGTTTAATCCAGGATAGCTTTCTTACTCAGCACGTACTAGAACCAACCAGGGGAGAAAATGTATTAGATATGGTTTTGTCATCACAAAAAGAATTAGTGGACAATGTAAAAATATTTGAACCATTGGGAAATAGTGACCATAATCAAATACATTTTGACATCAATGTAAAATCAGAAAGTAAAAATAAGAAAACGTACAAGAGAAACTTCCACATAGGTAACTACAAAGATATAAGAAAATACTTAGCAAAGCTAGATTATAATAACATGCTGATGAATAAGACCGCAATTGAATGTTGGAATATTCTAAAATATGAAATTGAGAGTATCATCGATAAATTTGTTCCCTTCCAAAAACAAGGAAAACGGTGTAGAAAGAAACACTTGTCAAAAGAGACAATTAGAAAAATAATGCTAAAACAAACTATGTGGAGGGTTTATAGGAGTACCAGTAAGGAAGAATACTATTCAAAATACAAAGAGGCACTTAATGCAGCTACAACTGAAATCAGACAATCTAAAAGAAGCTATGAGCAAAAACTGGCGTGTAACATAAAAAATGACAGTTTTGAATGAGTTTTTATGCATATGTTAGGAGAAAAAAAACGTACTAGACAAGGTTGGACCTCTAGAAGACAGTGCTGGAAAAATAATATCACAGGGGTTTTTAATGGCGGAAGACCTAAATGGTTTCTTCAGTTCAGTGTTTACCAAAGAAGATATTAGTTCATTACCAGTTGCTGATGCTAAATTTCAGGGGGCTAAATCTGACTAGGTCCGTTGGGTTCGAGAAATAAGTCAGAGTATTACAGACCAGTGAGTTTAACGTCAGTGATTTGTAAATTATTAGAAAGGTTAATTTAAGGCCATATGGTGGACTTCATCGTTAAGCATAAATTATTAAATTCATCTCAACATGGATTCCTTAAAGCGAGGTCATGCTTAACAAATATGTTATGTTTTTTTGGAAGAAATCACTAAGTGGATAGACTTGGTATCGCCAGCTGTCCACTCTTGCATATCGTGCTCTATTTACACAACAACCATCCTACTTGGCTAGTCTCCTGCATCTTTCAAATATCCCTAGGCAGCTAAGATCATCAACTTCACAACAACTTATTGTGCCTAAAACAAAACTTAACTTGAGTAAACGTGCTTTCTCTGTCGCTGCGCCTAGGGTCTGGAATGAACTCCCTATCACTTTGAAAACATCAGAAACTATTCCTATTTTCCGAAAAAAAAACTCAAGACATATCTATTCCTAAGTACAAAACAGTGCACAATTGACCCGTTCTGCAGCTTTCCATGTCCTTGATGAGCTGCAATCGACAAAGTTTGGATGGATAAAAATGTTGTGGGTCTTAGAAGTGCTGCATCTCTTGCGTGGATGTAGGCCTAGTAGGCGTAGCTTTCTCCTCTCCGATTTTGCTTTGTTTAGCTAGTTTCTTTTTTGGTTGTCTTAACTACAGCTTCCAGCAGTCAGTGCTGGAGCTGCAACAACTGGTGTCAGAGGTGGCGTATGGTTGTGCTCTTGTGCAGTCACCATTGCAACAGCTGTCAGTGCTGAAGCTGCAACAACTGGTGTCAGAGGTGGCGTATGGTTGTGCTCTTGTGCAGTCACCATGGCAACAGCTGTCAGTGCTGGAGCTGCAATAACTGGTGTCAGAGGTGGCGTATGGTTGTGCTCTTGTGCAGTCACCATGGCAACAGCTGTCAGTGCTGAAGCTGCAACAACTGGTGTCAGAGGTGGCGTATGGTTGTGCTCTTGTGCAGTCACCATGGCAACAGCTGTCAGTGCTGGAGCTGCAACAACTGGTGTCAGAGGTGGCATATGGTTGTGCTCTTGTGCAGTCACCATGGCAACAGCTGTCAGTGCTGGAGCTGCAACAGTTGGGGTCAGAGGTGGCATAGGGTTGTGCTCTTGTGCAGCTTCCGTGATTACATTAGTTACCCTAAGGCTGGAATCGATGCATCGTGTGTGGCGGAAGTGAGACCATGACCACTCCAGCTTATCGAGGCATATTGCAGCTAAATCCTTTGTTTGGGTCACGTGGCTATAATTTGGCAGTTCTAGTTTCATCCTCTTCCGTTTATATATGACCACCCAATAAAGTCTTTGGTAGTCCGAAACAATATATATTTACCTGTGACCAAATGTGTTCTGTTACAAGTTCCCCCGAATGGACCACTTAGCAAATTCCTTTATTTGCATTATTATAATTGCTCCCTTGTCTAATATTACTTTCTGGTAATCAATAAAATGTGTTGGAATAATTACACACATCTAATGATGGCATACCCTTATGTGGGTCACTGGTCCAATTGTGGCAACTTCAGTGGCCCAATGGTGGAATTTCACGTGTTGAAAATATTGCGTTGTCATTACAAGCAGACGACAACTTTAACATTCTTATTATCACCACATACGTTTGGTTCCTATACTCTTGATGGACACATATTTTCAACTGTAAGTATGTCCAAAGATGCTGTACTGATAACTGGGCACAGCCTGATTATTATGTCGGGGACATAGAAAACCTACTTTCGGTGATAAATATAAAAAAAGTACTGCTATTTCGTCGAAATTTACCATGTCGTACGAAATGCCACTGGTGAATGACATAATCGATAAAGGAAGCCACGGTATACAATGATATGGAATATATATAGCACTGGTGCGATGGAAGAACTGGTCCAATCCCCGCAACTCTCCCCTATGTTAATTGTCCGTCTTCTTTGCGCTATATTCATAACTGAATTTATACTCACTCGACCAATGAGTACATATAGATTACTACAGACGAGTAGTCAACACATTATTCTTCAGGTTCGAAGCGATTTTAATTTTGTACATCAGACGGCTACGTACGTAAGTAGCAATATAATCACTCACGATGACAATAAAAATAACAGTGAAGATATCTATCACTGTAAACCGAAAAGAAAAGTAGTGAACGTAAACATCACTTAAAATGTAAACAGACTCTTAAAGTCTAGAAAAATTGACAGGAAAATTCTGACCAGAAATGTTTATATCTAAAGCTAAAGCAGGTATGACCCGCCAGGACCACCCTTACTGAAAATGTGGATGCCTACACACCCCAGTGTGAATTTAAAATAGTCTTTCCGCCCCCTTGTAAACGCTCCTCCGGGGCATTTATACTCCCAGTTTACCAAATTCAGACGCCGTCACTAGAGGCGCTGTGATTGCTGAAATACTTAATACGCTTTACCATTGGTCAACTTGTTAAATCCACCCACCCTCTCAACCGCTGGACATGACATCTGCCAGTCTTCCTTGCCCAGTTTTGCAAGTTAAACTTTTGAACTAATGGGGAAGCCTACTGATTTAGTATAAAATTCTGCACAAATAACAACTTGGTGCTTAGAAATTATGTATGTAGTTGTCTGGTTTTTCCATTTTTTTAATATAGGAAGAAACCCCACACCTGCAAATCTTCAACCACAACTTTTCAGCCCATTCAGAATGTTTTTACTTTTAGAAGTATCTTTTAAAATGTGAAGAAATGTATTAGCGTGTAAATATTGTATTAGCAAATATATTTCTTATAAAGTTACAAAACACATATTTATTATAAGGTTTATGCTTCTATAACTGTTTTAAAAGTGTAAACATTTCTACAACACACATAATATAATAATGAATTGAATAAAATTAATTGTTGATTAATATTTAATATATCATACGCAACATTTTCTTTGATCTGCTTGTTAATCTCCGAATTTATAACATTAATCTCATCAACATCATATGACACACTGTTGTAGAGGTGATTATATTCATCAGAAAAAGTTGTGCTATATATATATATATATATATATATACATATATATATATATATATATATATATATATATATATATATATATATATATATATATATATATATATATATATATATATATATATATATATATATATATATTATATATATATATATATATATATATATATATATATATATATATATATATATATATATATATATATATATATATATATATATTATATATATATATATATATCCATATATATATATATATATATATATATATATATTATAACAAATATGGTGTGTTATCATACTGAGCTTCTCTTCTCTTCAGTTTTGTTGCTAGTCTTTGTATGATTTTAATCAAATTTGCTGTCATGATTGCGTGTAACTTTCAAACCGTGATCTACTTATATCATCGCCATCTCTGATTTCAGTACCTACAAGAACGGTTTGACCGACGACTACGACCGTTTGTCTCGATCACCTCCGGTATTTCTCATGTAAGGTCTTCTTAATCGTTGATTTCTATCATCGGTCCACGACTACTAGGAACACTGGTTCCATCGACAATATGTTGATGTTCAAAGCTAATATTTATGAAATTGGGGCGCAATTTGATTCGATGAGTGATAAATTAGAAAAAAATCGTTAAACGGTGATGGAGTGGGTTGAAACAGGGAGGCAGGGACATTAGAATAGAGTTGGGGAGGGAGGAAGGCATGCCGGGAGGGAGAAGTCAGGAAAGCAGATCAGAGTGTGTGAAGACAGGGAGGGAAAGAAAATGATACAGAAAGGGTGGTCACTTAGGAGGGCTCAATGATACAACGAGAACGAAGGGTCATCCAGAGAGAGGTGGTGGAATTTTTTTTTAGTCAGAAATATTACCTCCAAGTAATTTGTTGTTGCAGATGATATATTTGTCAATAGCGTTGTACGCTCCCTCGCTGGCTCTCAGTCAAGGTAAGGTGCGTGCATGTGTGCGTGCGTGCGTACGTACGTGCATACGTGCGTGCGTACGTGAATGAATAGAGTTAGTTACTGGAAAGAGAGAGTGAGTGAGTGAGTGAGTGAGTGAGTGAGTGAGTGAGTGAGTGAGTGAGTGAGTGAGTGAGAGAGAGAGAGAGAGAGAAAGATAGAGAGAGAGAGAGAGTGAGTGAGTGAGTGAGAGAGAGAGAGAGATAGAGAGAGAGAGAGAGAGAGAGAGGGATGAATTATGTGCGTGTGCGCGCGTACGTGATCACGTAATATATGTGTGCATGAGTATGAGTGTGTGCAGGTATCATGGGTGTCTATATGTCGATGTTGTTGATGGTGTACTGGGCGCATGTGCACCATTACTGATATGAGCGATGCATTTCGAAATGCAGCACGGATATTCCCCACATGAATACTCCTACGTTTCTTTCACATATTTCAGTGACCGGACTGGACATTCACTACACGATATTTCTCATTGGATGCCTGTCTACTTTTTACACTACCCTGGTAAGTGGCGGCTAGTACGGTCTGGTGAAGCAGTTAACACATCTTACAATGAAATAATCACGTTAGCCTAGATCTTTTTCAACCACCACCGACATGGTATGCGGCATTACACAGAGAGATAATTGTGATCCACTTCGGCTACTTTTATTCCGATGAATACATAATTAATTATTATCATCGTCAAACTTGTTACCGGATTTGCCACCATTATCATGTATACATTATAACTAAATTGAAAACAGTCGTCGTCAAAATAGTTGGCGTTTTCATCAATGGTCAACATCGTGTCAGTTGCTACAACACTTCTACTTTGTAGGAATACAATAGCCCAAGTTTAGCCAAATGTAACAACATTGAATAATATTGCCATCAAAAGCAAAACACTGCCAAAGAATTATGGTCAAGAAAGACATTCGTCTATCGAGATTCCACAATTCCAAAATGATCCTTTTGTGGCCCGGCCTTGACATACAGGTGGAACAGCGAAACAAAAGTCATGTTTTTGGGACTATGCACCTAAAGGAGTTAATGAAAATTAGCCAGGTGCAAATAAAATCAAACCAGTGAATTACTCAAAATCTGTTCTAAAATTGGGAGATTCTGGTCAATTGTTCGTTTAACTGGTAGTTGACATGTTAGTCAACGCGACCAATTAGACTGGGAGCCCGGAGCTTTTATTTATGTAAACGACGCCAAAAGGTTTGACCCACCATGGACTGTACTGACCACTCCCCCCCCCCAAATAAGAAAAATTGAGTTGCTGCCGGGTCTGGGCTGGGGGGTTGCCCTGAAACCATCCGCCAAAGGGGGCCAAAAAGTACATTTATTTATGGGAATAGCGCCAAGGCTTAAAATAGTGTCACATGTTCCCATGCGTTTCCCCGACTCTGGAATGAATAATGCAAGCGATTTTAGGTGGGGGTTCCCTCTGCCAGGAACCCCCAAAGGCAGAAAAATGTGCATTTATTTATGGGAATTGCGCCAAGGCTAAAAACAGTGACAAATGTTCCTTTGGGGTTCCATGAGTATGGAAATGGAAGATTTGACACTGTTATTGGGGCCATTCCTTAAAATATATCCCTTTCTCGTCCTTTGGGAGTTACTGGCAGGGGAAGAACCCACCTAAAATTTTGGGTTTTGGTCAGTCCATAGAGTCAACGTTTTTGGCATCGTTTGCATAAATAAAAGCTCTGGGCTCCCGGTAAAAATTGGAACATGCGCAATTCTATGAAATCGATTAACCTATACTACCTCTGACGTGTTAAGCACGCCGGTATACACAAAACCAACGCAAAGTCTCAATCAAACGCGATGCTATGTCAGAAAGAGGATCAGCTTAGTAAATGCTACAGGATCAAAACCATGACTTTGTTTTCTCATTTTATTTAAACGTAAACCATGTATGGATGCAACTGCTTCAGGGCGGCATGAAAGCGGTACTATGGGCGGATGCTGTTCAGTCGGTTGTCATGGTACTAGGCCTTCTTATGGTGATAATCGTTGGCATTTGGAAGGTCGGAGGGATACAGGAAGTATGGCGGATTACGGATGAAGGTGGACGAATCAACTTCTGGAAGTATGTATCGCTACACTACAAACGCAACGCCACAGTGGATTAAAAACAATAGCAATGATCATATCAATATATGTAATATCAGCCATACTTGTTCTTTACACTTTTTGAACACTGTATGCAGGAGCATTGAAATTGTTCGTATGCTTGAATCATATTCAAACAGTCGCACAAAGATGCACCGGTGCACCAACCTAGTGCATTCATGCATGTCGTGGGCTTGGATGTTGTATGATGACATCGCTATTAGTATACGTATAATATATTTGAATCAATATATAATAATAATAACTCTCTTATTGCATAGTATTCGTGCATCTGTCTTAAAATCCGTTATAACTTACCGTGAGAGTTTGCAATGTCCATGAAATTGAATTATTTTTAAACATTTGCATTCAATAGATCACCATGTTGCCTTATTGGCTGATTATGATCATATTATGTTTACTAATACAAAAGAGTCGCAGCAACTATTATTGAAATATGGGTATTTCATAATCGCATAAATACATAATTTGCATCCAAGATGGCTGATACATCACATCCGGTTGTAGCTTTGACCCGAATCCATTGGAGCGTTCCACCTTTTTTACGTACGTCGTTTGCGGGTTCTTCCGCGTGCTCAACCCCTATATATCCAGCCAAGTATGGGTGCAGCGATACGGCACATTGCACACAGCAAAACAGGCTCAGTTGTGAGTATGTTTTTTATCTTTTCGGTGATCATCTATAGCAACAACACTATCTTGTGTTCATCTGATTACATACTGTTACGATTTTGTAATCCACATGTAATTCACTGCTCTAATTGTTTCATATTTACACTTTGTTTCCTGTGCTTTCCTGTGTGGAACACTCGTACCAGGCTCTTCACAAAACAATATACAAGTGATTCACTCGTTCCAGGCCCCACAAACAATGGTACAGATGGTACACTCGTACCACGTCCCCACAAACCATGGTACAAATGGTACACTCGTACCAGGCCCCACAAACCAGTGAAAAAGTGGTACACTGCTACCAGGTCCCAACAAATCATGGTACAAGTGGAACACTAATACCAGGCCCCCATAAACCATGGTACAAGTGGAACACTCGTACCAGGTACCTCACAAGCCATGGCACAAATGGTACACTCGTACCATGCCCCTCTCAAACCAAGATACAAGTGATTCACTCGTACGAGGCCCCCACAAACCATGGTACAAGTGGTATACTCGTAGCAGGTCCCCACAAACCACCATGTCCCTCGTTAACAATGGTACAAGTGGTACACTCGTTCCAGGCCCCTCACACACCAATATATAAGTGATACACTTGTTCCAAGCCTCCACAAACCATGGCACAAGTGGTACACTCGTACCAGGTCCCCACTAACCATGATACAAGTGGTATACTCGTACCTGGCCCCCACAAACCATGGCACAAGTGGTACGCTCCTACCACGACCACTCACTAACCAAGGTGCAACTGGTACACTTGCACCATGTCACTCACAAACCATGCTACAAGTGATACACTCGTGCCAGGCCCCCACAATCCATGGTGCAAGTGGTATACTCGTACCAGATTCCCACAAACCATGATTCAAGTGGTCCACTCGTACCAAGTCCCCACAAACCATGGTACAAATGGTACATTCGTACCAGGCCAGTCATTAACCAAGGTACATGTGGTACACTTGTACCAGGTCCCTCACAAACCATGGTACAAGTGATATACTCGTACCAGGCCCCTACAAACCATGGTACAAATGGTATATTCGTACCAGGCCACTCATTAACGAAGGTACATGTGGTACCCTCGTACCAGGTCCCTCACAAACCATGGTACAAGTAATATATTCGTACCAGGCCCCTACAAACCATGGTACAAGTGATACATTCGTACCAGGCCCCTCATTAGCCAAGATACAAATGATACACTCGTACCAGGTCCCCCACAAACCATGGTACAAGTGATACACTCGTACACTCATTATATTAAACGACATCATACGCTTTAATCACTTGCTACACAATGTGACCTTGTATACGTTACATTTCAATGTTCTGTGGGATGTCCTTACTTGATTTCAGAGCCGTTTACCTGAACATTCCCATGTACATCGGCATGTCGACATTATTTACACTGACCGGTCTAGTCCTGTTTGCGACATACCACAAATGCGACCCATTTCTGGCGGGAAGAATAACAAAACTTGACCAAGTAGGTGATAATGTCAGACAATATACGGGAAATATTTTGTATAGAAATGTATTATTACCTGGAGATGAAAATTGGCGTTTCCTACATTAAACTTTGGGTATCGTTATTATCAGGTTCGGTTTTTAAATGTACTGGCTGTAAAGTGCAGATTAACCGACGACGATTAGAAATACCATCGTCGTTGTATTGTGTGATATCATTGTTTCCAGATGATGCCACTACTGGTCTCCGATATGCTGGCAGATCTTCCTGGCTTCACCGGCCTTTTCCTCGCCTGCCTCTGTTGCGCTTCCCTTAGGTATGACACGTGACAAATAATCATGATTACGTCTTAATCAACCTGCAATTGTCCTAAATAGCACCTGCCCACTGCAGATGTATAGCTGAAAACATGAATAGTTCGTAAGTTAAATTTGGGATATATCGCGTGTGGTGGTTGTATCGTCCACGTGCAATCAAAGGGTCGTTCAAGTACCGTTGCACTGGATACCGAAACACTTTTGCACCGAGCAACATCTTTTACCAACAAGAACATAGGGGAAAGTCCCTAACGCGCACCCGCACTTTGTTGTTTTCAATAATTTTGTACATGTTGTTTAAAAATACAGTTTGCTTTTATTTATCAACGCGGGTACACTAATTAATATTAACTGATAATTATAAAATAGAAATTATATTACAGAAAGAAAGAAAAAAGCATCTGGAACACTTTGGGGACGTGTGCCCCAAAGCGCCCCAGATGCTTCCCAAAAGCGTACCTACGATGCGATTAAAATTATATAGCATTTCACTGCAATTAAAGCAAACGTAAGGACTAATAATTACTTTTACACGGTGCAGGCCTACAGGCGCCAACTCAGCTGTTAGTCTACGTAACGATGATTACAACTACGGGTACAATTAATTAACTGCAATGAAGGCAAACGTCAGACACGGTCTACAGTCGCCGACTCCGCTACTGCTCTGTACGCCACAATGATTATAATTACGACTAAAATTATACAATTTAAATGCAATTATAGCATAAATTATTAGACACAGTGTACAGTCACTGACTGTTGGCATTAACATTTCCATCGGTTGTAGCGGTCTAAAAACATTGGGATATTATTGTTAATCGAAAGTGTCAAATGGGTGGATCTAGGATGGTTATTCAAAGAGAAATGGCGGTGATAGTAAATGTATATGATATTGGGTATTATCTTTCATGGTACCAGGTTGTATCGATGACAAGACATTCGAAGGTTAAAACGATAAAATATGATAGAACATTGTATTACAAAAATATCAAACAATGTGTTCATGTTTAAATAAAAAAAACAAAGATGGCCATTTTGAGAGAAACATTGAGGAAGATTAATGTAAAACTATATACAATCTCGAATAAAAACATTCAGAATGACAAATTAAAATGCAACCTGAGGCAACACCATATTATAATTTACTATGAATGATAATGATACATGAATAACACATGGATGGTCATGAATAGTACCTTTGGATGTCGTATGATAGTATATTATGTTTTTGTTAACGTGTACTAACGTCAATACATTGATTTGCCTTTCAGTACTACGTCGTCCGGACAGAACAGTTTAGCAGCAACATTTTTGGCCGACATCGCTAAGCCGATATATCACCAGTGCACGAGACGACATCTCGGCATCAAACGGTCAACCCTGGTCGCCGAAGTGACCGGTGTGTACAGCGACGTTACCACCTCTGTCGTGATAATAATGTACACTGGTGTGAAGTGCAATATCGTGAATTGATCAAACATCCGATGTCTATAACTATTAATAGGCCTACTCACCAAATTCAGCCAGATGTTCAGAGTATAATATACTTTCGATTCCCAGTGATCAGTTTTATGTTTGTCTGGGTGGATGACGCGTGCGTGCATAAGTCTTGGCTATACGTATGAACCTAATTTCACAATTGTAAACCTGCTTGAGTTACATAATGTTATTTGCTTGCAAAACGGAAAGTTATTCGGTTTCTCTGCTGCTTTTAACAGAAAACACAAAACTGCTGTCATGTAATTTGATGCTGTGCGCACTTATGTAAAAACCACTTTTGTGTGTCTGTCTTTCTGGTTTAGCTGCACTTCTAGGAGGCGTTATAATATTGATGGCGTACGTTATCGTCGAATGGAAAAGCACCCTGTTCCATCTCACCACTCAAATGACGGGAATGTTGTTCGGTCCTGTAGCGGGGATGTTCATCCTTGGAATGCTCATTCCCATGTCCGACACGCAAGTATGTGAAATATGTTTATTATCTTATTAATACGCAAGAAACAGTATTTGCATAATGTACATGGAATATTACAATGACGCATGATAATCTCAAAGAGAATAATGCCACGGTATTGTTAAGATGTAAGTCAGACGTAATTAATTTCACGGTGTTTTTCATTTCCCACTTTAAGGCCTACAGTCACCACAGCGTCTACGGTACTGGATGCGCGGTTCTTTGTTGAACTGGATATATTGTTACTAGTGTTGTTGTTGTTGTTGTTGTTGCTACTGTTTCAACTGTTGCTGTTTTTTATGTGTTGTTGAGGTAGTCGCAGTGGTTTTCGTTGTTGTTGTTGTGGCATCGGCTACGGCGATGACGGTTGTTGTTTTCCGCACATTGTTGTTGCTTTTGCTGCTTTATTTGTCTGTGATGATGTTGTTGCTGTTGTTTCTGTTATTGCCGTTGATTCTGTCTAGTTGTTATTGCTGCTACTGCTTGTCTACTTGAACGCTTCCCAGAGAAGTCGAAATGGTCTTGGAATGAAAAGGTATGTCAGGTGTGAAGTGCAAAGCGCTTTGAACAGTCCTAATAACTGGACACCGCGCTATATAAGAACGTACCTTTACTGCGGTCGCCGTGACGTTGGCCAGAAATCATGCTTCAGATGTATTTTGATACCTAATAAAAGCATTCTGAATCTGTAGAGCGTTGTGGGCGGCTGTGTAGTGGCGCTCGCTGTCAGCTGGTGGCTTGGAGTTGGCTCAATTCTACAGACGACGCGAGCTCCATCCGTCCTCTCGACATCAATTGGTGGCTGTCCAGTGAATGCCACAGTCATTTCTACCGACACCATCTTGGATTCAACAACAGCATCGACGTATGTCGGCGGATATGACAATATGACGACTACGTGAGTAAACACTTGCCCTATACAATGCAGTATTGCTGGCTATGCCCACGTTCTGGAAAATTCAGCAAAGTTTATTTCAATTCATAATTTAATGAACCAATGAAATATTAGTTGCATTGCTTTTCTGCCAGGTTATTTGTTGTTAGTAAATAATTTAGTAGACAAAGACGATTAATATACCCCCTATGATAAATAACAAAACATTAAAACCAAGTCGGAACGAAATGCAAGCTTAAGGGTTTGCTTTCGTGAAACTTCGAGGATACCCACATTTTGGAAAATCAACGTGTACGTCTATTGATACGTTAGTCGTTAACACCGGTGTCTTCGTGATTTATAATGCCATGAGAAAACATCTTCTAAAAATTCAAGATCCAGTTTTCCGCTTCTCAGATCTATAATCATACTTAATAAATCCCATGAATACCTCGCGTTATTTTATACAGTTGCGAATAATGTACCATTTCGCGATAAAAATAGACTGGTATAATGTGAATATAATAAATTGTTGGACTCTCGGTGAAGCAATGACGTCCATTGCAATCGGTCGTGTGTTACTTTGGATGGTGATCATGTTAAACGCAGTGCAAAGAGTTCCTGTCTCATGAAAACAGCTTCAATTATAAAATAAAATGCTATTCCACAGTTGAACGTGTGTGAGGTTTTGGCATTAATTCGTAAATAGTCTTACTAGAATGATTTCAGTCAACCATTTTCGGCCGATGACAATTTTAGTGAAGGCAATATCTGGAAGCAGCAAACCCTAACTGAGTTTTATAAAGTGTAGGTCCTATGACTTACTGCAGTTCTACGTTGAAATGTGTTCTGATTCACAGCAAACGGTGAAGATCGTTCATTGTTAGGAAAGTGGCAGAGTTACCAAGTATGTTTATTTCGTTTGCCAACATTGCCACTTATCCTGTTGTTCCATCCTTTCCAAACAATATCTCCTTCTTTTTTAATTAACTCCTGCAACCGCTATAACAGTGTGTGTGCTGAAATAAATTATAATGACATTTTCGTTATAAACGTTTCATCTTACCCGTTTACATGTTCTACACAAACTTGCTACACAAGGCATAACATCGTGCCTTTCATTTTTTATCTAAAATATCCGTAGTGCACTGCAATCCATCCTTTATGCCCAGCGAGAATCACCTGCATCCTAATTCTTTAACGTGGCACATCTAAGGTGGATGTGATGATATATCTTTGTATTGTAGTTTTCGTGTTACGGACCTCTACAGAATTTCTCCATTGATGTTCAGCGCCCTCGGTACTACTCTAACCGTAGTCGTTGGAACCCTGCTCGCCTGCCTGTCGAGTACGTAGTACTGTATTTAGCATGCGCGTAGCACACATATATACTTACAATACGCTTATCAAGCCAACATTATTATCAGCTGTGTTTTGTAACCTGTAGACGCAATGGCTTTGGTTTGCATCACGTGATCAAGTATTTACATTTACTTACATCATTTGAGCAAATGCGTGACATATGTTGATGGTGATGTATTTAATCCCAGCTTGGAACAACAACAAAAAACGATACGATATAGGCCGCGGAAAGTTCATTAAGATTTGTATGGCTAGATTTATTTGCACATACTTATGAGTTGTGCTGGTGCTGCATCTGTGCTAATCAACAGAAGCCAGTAATAGCAATGTTCTTTCTCCACAACCAATATACCACGTACTTGTTCCAAGAGGTCTCCTAAACACCGATGGCTGAGATGTTCTATATTAATTTGACTGAAATGTTCTCTTATTCATTGTAGATTTCATTCGACGGAGGTGTGCATGTAAACAGAGCAAAGAAGATGACCTTAGGGTAAGTAATGGCCTGCCACAACATGGTTACCTTAGCATAATTATCGGTGTTGTAACGAAAATAGGCATGCCTATCCTCGGGGGTTCGAGGTTCCTTTTGAAAAAAACTTGTTTAACTTAAAAAAAAAATCATCCCGGATATCCCCGAACTCCGTCGCCTTTATTTTCTTAACTGTTATTTCAACAGGTAAAGTTATCTGCTCTAAGTAATCTCATCGCGATGCAAACAACAAACTCCAGATGACAAGTGGACAATAACGTCATCGGCTTAAGGAAAGCCCTTTTTAAAATACGTGTAACCATTGCAGCCTTCTGAGAGATGTATAGGATTTATTACCTGCTGCTATGGAGAAAACCCTTCATAACAGTTCAGTTGATATGAAATAAAATGCAAATACCACCACCAGTAGCCGTATAGTGAACTTATATGGATATATATATATATATATATATATATATATATATATATATATATATATATATATATATATATATATATATATATATATATATATATATATATATATATATATATATATATATATATATATATATATATATATATATATATATATATATATTATATTATATTATGATTAATATTTTGTTTGTCTGTTTTTAGTGGAAATACAGAAGAAATTCGTTATTTATTGAATCAATGACACCTTCCACAGATTGAGAACTTATATTTATGGATTTGGCACACCAAATCACCATACAACTTTGTGATGCCTTTTATATGCCTAAGTAATCTGCTCTAAGTAATCTGATTGTCATTCAAAGCAACAAACTCCAGATGGGAAGTGTACACTGACGTCATTGGCTTATAGAGAGCGTTTTTTAAATACCTGTAACCCGCCCTTTTCAGATATTTGTCAGTTTGTTTCAAAGTATTCACACTGCAAACATGTGTGTGTGTGTGTGCGTGCGTGCGTGCGTGCGTGCGTGCGTGCGTGCGTGCGTGCGTGCGTGCGTGCGTGCGTGCGTGCGTGCGTGCGTGCGTGCGTGCGTGCGTGCGTGACATTGTGTTGTCATGTTATAATCTCATCTATTTCATAGTAGTCACGTTGGGTTTTGATGTACTTTTGTTCTTTTGTACGTAGAATTCACGTGACGAAGTGTGCATGAGGCCAATCCTTACCGGAGGACCACCATATCACGACGCGGTCAACTGAACCGTCATTTCGTTTCATCGTATTAATGATATTATTAAAATTATAAGGCACAAGGGAGTAACAGGCTTAGTTGTTGCGTCGTGTCCGTGTGCGCGTGCGTGCGTGCGTGCGTGCGTGCCTGCGTGCCTGCGTGCCACCTAATGTGCTTGCGTGCGTGGGTTACGTGACGATAAAAGAACGTTATTAAACACTTCACATTATCGATCCTGGATTCGCCTTTATGTGAATACGTGAAAATGCGTTTTTGTCTTATGCTTGAGACAGGATAGATATGTCGACAATGCTGCTTCATCTTATTCACAGTAAAATAATAAAAAAATGGCAACATGTCACAGAACGAAATGAAACCAAACGACTTTGGTCGACATATATACTACAAATTATGGATGACGATTTACAACAAGAACGTACCAGTCGTCTAGACCTCCGGTCGCTTCCGGTCAATGTTAAATAATAATAAATAATAATATATAAGATACCTATATTGTGCTAAGATCCTCAAGAGACCGAAGCTCGGCTCAGCAGCGCACCAAAACAAAAAGAATTCAGGGTATCCACATGTCGTAAAATCAACAAGTAGCGTTTTATAAATTATTATTACAGATACCTATAATCCGATGATATATAACATGCCCCTACTGCTTGTAAAATAAAGAACAACAAGTAATCCATGTTTAAATGTCCAAATGTGCACTCCAAAGATCGTTTTATTCCACCCGCAATCCAACAGGTGTTCCCGCCATGTTTTGTACATTCTTGTCCGGAATGATGTCTGTTTTCCGGATGTACCAACCCCATTCATGTATGATGTCACTGTGAACCATTAACTGCAAAGGAGACACAGCCCCCTTTGGCCAGTTGCACGTGTTTGTTGTTATTTTGCATATCCCATGGCAGGCACCAGCCAATGAGCGTGCGCAAATTTGTTTATCGCGCCTCAGCCAATCAGAAGTTTAGGAATATAGTTACCGGTGCAGTTTTCGAGCCACGCCAGTTTTCGACCCATTGAAATATCGCTTGATATCGCGTTAGAGACGTCACAGCGTCTGTTTAAAACAATAACGATACACAGACTTGTCTGAACAAAATATATTTTGATGTATAATATAACATGGAATACGTTTATGATATACATACCTTGATAAAAAAACGACTTTGCATGCTTACCAGACATCATTATTGAGCGTCTGCTGACGCGCGTCTCGCTCTTGGCCACGTGACAATAATAGCCCTTTTTGTGGTAGATATATGGCAAGTTAGTCTTGTCATATATCTACCACATATATCTACCAAAGTAGGAATAATTAAAATGTGTTAAATATACGAGAAAAACTGTACTACATTAACGCTACATATTCAATACAAGTATATGTGTATGTGTTTTATGAACCGCTATGTCAAGCCTGGTTGGTATAAAAAGTTGAAATAATTGGAACAAAGTAGTAAATTGAAAAAATATTATCTGTACGGCTTGCCATAAATATAGGTCGAATTCCACCGGTTTCCTCGACTCGCGCGATATAGTTCAGACTTCCAATATTCGTAAGTTTTTCACTCAAAACAACTGTTTTAATAATTTGTTTGCATTGAATAAATGAAGTAGCTGTTGCTGATTTGGTATATCGATCTCTTACACAAAATGTTTCTTCACATTTTTTAATGGCATATTCTATTAAGTAGGTCGAAAACTACACCGATCAGTATACTCACTTACACTTACATTTATCCGGTACGGCTCTTCTAGGCTACTAGACTGTTAGCCGATCTTCGCGTATGTCTGTGCGTATGGGAGGGAAGTTTGCGTTCTGCTCATACCGGTGGGCACTGCAGTACTTGTCAAGTCTGTGTTTAAAGGAGTTTAGAGATGGAACTGATAATACAGTCTCCGACAGAGTGTTCCATCGATTTACAATTATGTGTCTAAAGATTTTTCGACGCTGTCTATTTGTATATCTCTCTTTCTTGAGTTTGTTGCTGTGGCCTCTTGTATTTGTTTGCGTTTCAAGTTCGAGTGGCATATTGACCACGTTGTAGAGGCCATGCACATATGTGTATGTTTCGATCATATCTCCACGTGCCCGGCTATAAAATAGACTTGGCAGTTTTAGCGCTCTCGGTCTGTCCGTGTAGCTGAGGTGTTTTATCTTTGCAACCAGTTTTTTCGCTCTGCGCTGTACATTTTCTAGAAGGTCTTGATCACGTTTCACTATTGGTGACCAAGCGACATTTGCGTATTCAAGTATTGGTCTGATCAGACTGGTGAACAATTTCACAAGAGTGTTGCCGTCCATGTATGTGTCCGCACGTCTGGTCAGGCCAAGTAGTCTGTTTGCTTTGCTAACTGCCTGTTCGACATGTTTGTTGAAGATCAAACCAAGATCCACGTGGACTCCAAGGTCTCGTTCGTTGACAATGACCTCAAGAGGGGTGTCTGTGTAATTTTTTTCAGTGAGTAGTCCAAATGTGCCAGGGTCTTGCCGATATGCATTATCTTGCACTTTGTTGGGTTAAAATGAGGCTGCCAGGTGTCAGACCATTTCTCCAGGTGAGACAGATCCTCCTGGAGAGCATCGTGCCTTCTGGCTTGCCAACCAGTCTGTATATCTTGGTATCGTCAGCAAACAGATGTATCATAGATGACGCCAACTCGGGTAAGTCTTTTATATAAATGACGAATATCATTGGTCCCACCACGCTCCCCGTGGTATTCCGCTGGAGACCGGTGCCCACGAGGATGTGCTACCTTTGATCGTTACTCTTTGGCGTCGTCCAGTGAGGAATGCCGCAATCCATATTTTTTTCAGTTTGGTCCGTAGCCTGCAGTGTGGGACCGTGTCGAAGCTATGGAGGATAAGCAAGTTTAAACAGGTGGATTTTCCATTTACGTCGAAATTTTGCTATATTTCCTACATACGTATCACTAAAAAGGAGTGGGTTCCACATAGTCGGTACAGCAACTGAAAAAGCTCTAATTCCGACATTTGTCTTAACACCGGGAACAAAAAGTAGGTTAGAATTATATGATCGAAGCTGTCTGGGCTATCTTGCAGTCCTAGTGAGCAGTGAATGTAATTATGCTGCCTGCTTGGATGAAAGTGTTTCATAGGTAATTGTGCAGGTCTTAAAAATAATACGACATCGGACTGGGAGCCAATGCAAAGATTTAAGAAGTAGTAATGACTGAGAGAAACGAGGAGACCGGGTAACTACCCTTGCCAAACAATTTCGCAAACGTTGAATTTTCAAGATGCCCTTGAGAGCAACATTATGATAAAGAGAATTACAATAATCAAGTCTACTGCTAACAAGAGCAGTTGCAATAGTTTTAGCAACAGCAAAATACATGTACCGGCGAATACAAAGAAGATCACGAATATGATAAAAGCAGCATTGACAAGTTTGTGAAATATGCTGTCTAATTTTTTTATTAATTCAAAGGTGACTCCGAAATCCCTGGGTTGGTTTATGGAACAGTTTATATCCGGAGTAGTCAAGGAAAGGTAAATCTGCGTATCATCTGCATAAATAGGTGGTGGTCCAAGTTATGGCTTTGAATAACTGATCTGAGTGGAGCAGTGCAAAGAGTGAAAAGTACTGATCCAAGAACAGAACCCCGAGGAACACCACACGAATTGGGTAGTGCCGCTGAAAACAAATTAGTTATCTTCACTTTTCGGTATCTGTCAATTAAGTAGGCCTAGTATGAAAACCAGCACAGTGCTGTGCGTGATATGAGATACCATATTGACAAGAGTTTAATGAGCATGTTAATCTCTAAAATGGTCAATAGTACAAAAAGCAGCAGATTAATCAAGCAATGTAAGCGCTGCCACTTTACCTTTGTCAATATTTAGAGTGATATCATTATATACTTTTGAAAGAGTCGTTTCTGTAGATTTAAATTGTAAGCTGATTGTAATACATTAGACAAACAATTTGACTCAATGTGAGACGTTGGGCGGCTTGCTACAACTTTTTTACAGTACCTTGGAAATAAAGCTTAGGTTAGAAATAGGTCTATGACTGTTTGGGTTTTCTTTAGGCAAAGTTGACTTCTTAAGAAGTTGGTTGACTTGAGTTTTTTTTTTAACCGCCAGGAAACAAGCCAAAGCACAGTGGTGCGTTTACAATATTTGTTATTGGTTAACGTAATGTATCGAGACATGCTTTCAGCAATGTAATCGGTAATGGATCAAGATCGCATGACTTATTTGGGGAGGAAATGATTATTTTCTCATAGTCTTCAGCAAAGGACGACAACTGTAGGTGTAGGCCATAAACCCCTCACGTACGTCACCATTAGGGACAAAACACCTCAGGATATAACCCCACAAGTGGTAGGACAGAACCCCTCAATTATATTTACCCCGGTATATGATGTTGATATGTTTTGATTTAAGTTTTTTTATGTTGCAAACACTACACTAATTAAGATGATGCAATCAGTGAAGTGCAAACAGCCACGTAAAACAGCCATTTTAAATCCTAATTAGTCTGCAACCAGTCTCAAGCATTGGCTCAAATTTACTTGGAGAATCCATTTAAAAGCAAGTATGTTTGCTTTGAAATGTACTTGTAACCCCCTAAACTAACTTCCCAAATTTAAACTCACATTTGGTCGGTACTAAGTTCAAGCAGCCATTTGAAATCATAATTAGTCTATTGAAGACATTAACTCAAATGCACTAAGTCATTTCAAAGCAACTCTACTCTCAAACTGTAGTCACCAATAATTCATACAAGTACATTAGTAATGTTCGCACAAAGAGCAAATGTGAGTGATTTTGTCCAACCCTCTATAAACAGGTGGGGGTTTATCAGGAGTTTTGCCTAGTGATTGCAGATTGTGCTGCTGTCTGTACAACCAGCAAATCGGCGTGCTGTGTCTGACATCCGCTAAGCTCCCGTATCCGCTAAAAATATTCTCCTTACAACATTTAATACGTGGCCATGGGATGATCCATCATCCGCACCATCATCCAACACATAGTTATTGAACTTCACAGTTTAAGGGAACAATTATTATCCGGGGAAGCCATATGCATTTATTTCAGCAACGGGGGCCTGCTAAGACGGGCAGGCACTGTGTGCACCGAAAAAACATTGGTGTGGAAATCTAATGGTGGCATTTATTTAAACCTAACTTTAAAGTGTGCGTTCAGTGAGAAAATACACATAATGTTTTATTACCTGTACCCAAGTACTTTTTTGACATCGGACCTGTTTCACCAGTTGTGGCGTTATTTGCGTTGTTCCGGATGCCGGGAGTACAGTGCGGTTTTTGACAGTTCCCGCCATGTTGAACATAAGCAAGTGCGCTGTCATTTCGCATTTAGAAACTCCATTGCCGTGCGAAAGCTGTTAAATTACACGAAGCGCGTCAGAGTAAGTAAACTCACACATGTTGTATTTGATATAAAAAAGTTGAAGGTGTCTTGTTGCATGACAACGTGTCTTGGAGACAATTTGGATATCATTTTGACAATTTTTGTTTTGAGGTCCATTCGATTTCGAATGCACGTGCCCTGGTCTAGACTTCGTTTATCCAAATTATCATAATGCAGTGTAATTAATCTAAACATGACAGTGACGAGCTTTCTTTTCCTTTATGGTGTCATTGACCATTATTGAATGGTAGGTGACTGACTAGCTATGGGTATGGCTATGGCTATGCAGTCAACTGTGTTAGGCTAAACTTGGCAAATCAAAACGAGAACTCGTTGATGGAGACGCTCAATCTCAGAACGCACCACAAGGCACAAGTCAAAAACTGACATTTACTGTGTCATTGTAATAACACTTGATTTATACACGGGTACATTGTACTGGCGATGGAATAAGTAATAAGACCTAGTAAAAAAGAAACTAGCTTCTCGTCCGGGCTTTTTTTAAAGGAAGGGGGATGCCCTTGTTATTTATTTATGAATATTTTTCTAATATTTTCGAAGATGGCCGCCATGTCTTAGCTACTCTCTGCCAGTGATGTATATTACTACATAGACTGCCATTCCATTTGCAAATTAGCAAATACATTACTTTTTAGAAGGAATGGCAGATGAATAGTCAATAGAAGAAACATACACGTAAATATGTATTATGTAATACGTGATATGGCACGTACGTGTTACACTGGAAAACTACTTCAGTTGACTAAAAACAGAAAAGAAGCAAACACAAAGTTGAATGTATTTATGAATGTTGTATAGTTGGCCATAATTTCATTAGTTTGTATCACAGGCATACAACTGAATGGTATTGATACTGATTGAGAGTGGTATTATGTAAACGAGACTGAGTAAAGACTATTTAATACAAGGCATCATCCTTTTTATTTTAGGCTCTGTAGAATGCACACACATCCTACACCTTGTATGATGACTAACGAGTGAATTGAAAGAGTATAACAGCACTTCGGACAGCACGTTTTGGACACAGATTTCTTTACTTTAAAATAATCTTTTTTTTCAATAGTAAATAATAATTAAAAAAAAGGCGGTGGCAAAATAGAAGCAGGCGGGGACGAGAAACTAGTTTCTTTTTACTTTTAAAGTGTGTGTGTGTGTGTGTGTGTGTGTGTGTGTATATATATATATATATATATATATATATATATATATGCATACCATGAAGTACTTTTAAGTGTTCAAAGATGCACTTAATTACCTTTTGTAATTAACGTTCTTGTAATAATAATACATTACTTTTAAAATAGAAAGTTTTGTCCTTTTTCTTTTGTAGATGCAGTTGTTTTGTTTGAAGAGGTGGCATGTCTGAAGTGCATAGCCATAGGTGGTGACAAATTATGACATGATGAATATTGACCAATCTTTCATTGGTGCCGAGTTCAGTGATCTTCAGGGACCTCCATTCAATAAGAAAACACACAAAACACGAAACTCTAAGGTTATCAACAGTCTGACTAAGAATTTTCATGCTCCGGGGTCATCAGAACACAACTGGGATCCCGATAATGACTCGTGCGAAGTCACAAATGATGTGGCATTGTCAACGAGTAACATTTGCATAGGGGACATCTCGGCGGAGAACTGTGACGATAATCATGAAACAAATTCGAATAGCAGCCAGTCTGAGTCGCTGTCATTTCTCGACGGCCTTCTTGACCTTGCATCCTCCTTCAGCCAGCCGCAGAAGAATGTGCTCCAGACACCCGAGCTGCAAAGCAGTAGGTTCAGCAAGGGCGGAACGAATTTGTCATGTCGCCCCCCACCCCAACATTGCAAGTCAGCCCAAAGGTCGTCGTTCGCTTCACGGATATCCGCAGTGGGCTGGGTCGGGCTGCTCTGAGCACATCCTTTGAGGAGAATCGCTCTCCGACGGATGTCACCCTGAGGAACATCACGAAGATGCTGTGTTCTCCACGCAGTGGGACTCAGACGCCTCATGTTGTACGCCGTGTGTCAGCAGGAGTGCCACCAACGTCATCAGTTGCCAGAAAGATGGAGTTTTCGCCACAGACAAAATCAAACAAGAGACACAATCGACTCACTGACATCTACCGATTTCCACCTAGTGGTTGTATCGATGCTCGTGTAGACCATGATGCTCTGCTGTCCAGCACCATCTTTGCCGATGGTGATGATGAATTTGCAAATGTCCCGAAGCCTACAAGGAATCTCTACATTCCTGACGTTCTGTTGTCTAGTGGAATCTGTAGTTCGGATTCTGTTGGTTTCAGGACCAGCACTGCAGACGTCTGCTCTGCAGGTGGAGGTGATTGTCACATCACTGAATCATGGCAGTTTGGAATAATGTCACCGCCATCTGTAGTCACAACGTTTGACATTGGACCAAGTACAAACTCAGAGACAAACTCTTCATCCTGTGGCCTGGCTGTATCACAAGGGGTCAATTTGTCGCATCCGGAGTTTAACATTTCGCCTCCATCCAAAACGAGCTCATCTTTTGGGTTGAAAAGTACTTGTTATAGGTCTGGATTGGCTAACTTGTCGCCACCCTTAGAAATCAGGCTTCCAGACAGCCTCTGTCATTCTGGCAGTGCTCTGCCACACATCAGCACTTTCTCACACTTGTCTGACGTACAACAGAAATCTTGCAAGAGTGCCTTCACACCAGTGGTTCGTAGCTGTAATGTCTGCCATAACATGTCTAACTTTCGGGAGGAATCTCGGCCGTTTTTCACCTCGGTCACATCGTTGACATCATCTGACACCCTTACGTGTCCTCCGTCAATGACACCAGTAAAACACAAGACCCTTAGTCCTGTCGACATGCCGAGTTTGTTGCCGTCGCCCTTTCTGATGTCACCCCCGCCACCAGAACTGGAGCAATTCTGTTACCCCAATAACATGTTTGTGTCCAGCCGAGAACACCAGAATGGTAGGGAATCAGAACTGATGACTCCCGTCCTAGATCGACCTGTCAGTACCCCAAGCATTGGAGAGGAGTCTGATTTCGTAGGTCATACAAAACGTTCAGGATCTTCTTCAGCAAGTATACTGGGGATGCTGCCAAGTCTTTATTTGTTTGAAGCTGGCAGCCATTGCATAGAAAATACAGCTTCATGCTATCAGTCTGTGAGAGCACCAAACATGTATACTGATCAACTTCCAGTTGGTGGGCGAAGAAATGCATACAGTAGTTCTGTTGAAGATCAGGACGATTTTAGGAAGCTGATTAAAGCAAGTGATTCTTTCGGGAATTACATTGATTTGCACCATGCAAAATCAAGTTCGGCCAATTCTTCACTTTGTGGGAAAAATGGGTCCAGTGGAACTGCCATACCAGACTATTGCAGAAATATTGCTGTTGATCCAATGCAGTTGGTCCGTACGGGTGGTGATAGCAGTTCACCTGATAAAGCGACATTGAATATGAGTCCAGGAATTCTACGTGGATCAAAGAAAAAGAGACCGAGCTGTGTAACATGGAACAAGCCGGAGAGTGTGAGAGAAGCACTCGAGAAAAGGCGCAAGCAAGCAGTGGAATCATGCACTTGCAGCACTATAAGCTGCATCTCTGTCGTGACAGACGCGTGTCCTGCACTGAGACCTGAAAGTAGTACCTTGAATTTGACAGAACCTACGGTGGTGCTGTCATCCAGCTGGGCAAATGGACGGAGCAGCAGACGCTCCACATCTCACTTAGGCAGCTGTGGAACCAACAACAACCACCAACTAGAGGCGCCATGTGCCCAACAAGGTCCCACAGGTAACATGATGACAAAGTGCAGTAAAGAGCACACTTCCGGCATGGCGGCTGGTCTGACAAAGAACTTCAATAGCAGAATGCCATTCGGACAGAAAGACGCACAATCACTCCATGCAGGCTCTCTTGGTAACCCAAATATCAGTAGTGCGACTATGACCAAAACTACGATAAAGACTGCACAAGCATCATGCTCTGTTCCCAGTGCTAGATGTAACGATTATGACCTGATAGGCGAACCACAGATTTGCAAGACGCCGTTGTACCATTACAACTCGCACATCAGGAACCCAAAGAAGGAAATGATCCAACGACAGGTGTATGAGAACAGCCTTCGTCAAATCACAAGTGGAATCATGGAAATGTCAAATTCTGTGGCAGCAGTCGCAGTATCGGCTCCTGTTTCTACCCACAATGGTTCAGGCGGTGATTTTGATGTTGTGGCGGAAACCGCAGATGCTGACACCACAGCTGCTAAGAGTGTTAGTGCAGTAGATCCATCGAAAAACTGTGTCACAAGTCACAGTGACAGATTTTCCACTTATATACAGTCGATGTTGAGTTACGGGTCACCTAGCATGGCGTCGTATCTGCAGAATATGAAGTGTGTTAGGGAGTATGAAAAGTTAATGGTGGCTAGTCAACCAACTGCGACTTCAGTTCAACTTACATATGCCCCTGGTAGTGGAGGTGCAAGTAGCGCTGCTGATGGTCAGAAGATTGCCTCAGTCCAGAATGATGTCGGCATTACTGTCGGCAGCGTCGATGTCACCACGGTCAGCTCGACATCAGATCTGGCAGAAACGAGATGCTACTACCACATCTTTGCAAAACTAACAGATGAACAACTAGGTAAAATACAACGTACTGCAAACATGTATTCTTATTTCTGTAGAAGTATAAAATGTATTTATATTTCAATTCACAAAAGATAATAGATGTTTTAATGTAATATGAAGGTGCCAATTGGTTTGTTGTATTAAATTTGATAAGACTTTTGCCTTCATTTTCATGGGGCCAGGGTAACCTTCCAAAACTTAATCCTAATATGTGATGTATTGATTCAGTGTCACAGCTTATCATAGGTGAAATTATAATTGTAGTCAATCATGTTTGAGATGTGATGGGAATTATGTCATTAGCAACCTCTTAAAAAGACTATTCCATCACAGGAAGCTACCTAACAAGCAAGACAGGACCGCCTCCAAAACCTCGCAATTTTCACCTAGTTTCATTGCAAATTGGAACCTTCAGGGTAGGTTGCAGTTTTATATATTTTACATTATTTATTACCATGTAGGAATCCTTGTTGAAATTGCTCTACACTGTTGAATTCATATTTAAATTTGTGTACAGTCGAACCTCGATATTAAGGTCACCCTTGTTATAAATTATTTACTACCATGTAGGAATCCTTGTTGTAATTACTCTACACTATTTAATTCATATTTTAATTCATATACAGTCGATGTTAAAGGTCACCCTTGTGACTGGACCAAAGTGACCTGAATAGCAAGGTGACCGTATAGTCGGAACGAATGTCCTATACAGCCGAACCTCGCTTTCTGATCACCTCGGTATTTCAGCCACCTTGCCATTATGGTCATCCTGGGACAGTTCCACATTATTTCTATAACTGTAAATATAACACTAGTCCTGCTATTACAGTCATCTCGCTATTCAGTTCACTTTGGTCTAGTCCTGAGGGTGACTTTAATGGTTCTCTGTGCTTTATTGTTATGTTATGTTATGTTAGGTTTCTCTGTACTTTGCTGTTATGGAAATCATTTGGGACTGTGTTATTGAGGTGTCCATAATGGTGAGGCGGCTGTTTTACTGAGGTGGCCATAATGGCGAGGTGGCTGTATTACTGAGGTGATCATGATATTGAGGCGGCTGTGTTACTGAGGTGATCATAATGGTGAGGTGACCATAATGGCGAAGTGGATGTGTTACTGAGGGGATCATAATGGCAAGGTGGCTGTGTTACTGAGGTGACCATAAAGGCGAGGTGGTTGTATTACTGAGTTGATCATAATGATGAGGTGGTGACCATAATGGCAAAGCGGCTATATTACTATTTATTTACTGGTGTTACTCTGTGATGAGTATGAGAATTACAATTAATATATTGTTATAATCGTAAAACAAATTAGCTTAGCATCCTGATTTATATTTATTATGACATTTTCTGTTCTCAGTCTGTTTCTCTTAGTAGCAGGCATTTTTAAGACATAACACATATTGTCCATGTTACATAATGAATACAAATGATATAGTATGCAAAATTATAATCACTTCAGATACTAAATGTTTGGTAAACAAATTACACATATTTTGATGAACTATGTTTGGCAGAACCATGATTCAGGTTACAAAACAAAACGTAATATCTGTCTAAGAAATAGCCCACCTACGATACGGTGAAACATCTAAGGTCCTGTTTAATTTTCAGTATTACGCTGGAAAGAAACAAACAGAAAGGAGGCCAAGGTGACGGTCATGTTCAGCAAGAGGTCAGTTTGGTGCAAATTTCAATTATAAATTTCTTAATGCAATACGGTCACAACACTTCAGCAACTTTACTACTTTTCACAGTGCAAGTGCTACACTTGACTGGCACTACATTTTATTTGCCCATTCAGGCAGGTAGTGTACTCGGCCAATCTGATTGAAAAAGAGATTTTGTAGTTGCCCTGGGGAATTGGGCAACCATTAATGTTGAGAAAGAAATATACATTTTATCATGATCATCATGTGGTGCCATCTCCTCTCGGTAGGTCGTCTATCGTGGATCACCAGTCATGTCTGCACTGCAGACCTGCCTACCATTCCGGATTGTCCGGAATGTTTACGGAAATACACCTCAAATTACGGTATTACGGCGAGGGATAAAAATATTACGGAATTTTAATTGGTCACGACGATCACTAATAATTTCTGTTTTACCCGAATTTAGCTTCCATTGTATACAACAGGTGGCAGCATATATACTGCAGTGTGTTGTGACATGATTTTTCATTCGCTGTTGCTGTTCGTAATTTAACCAATTGAAAACAACATTACAATAAATTCGCATTCCGCGCTCAAACGGAAAGACGTGAACGCGACACGAACGGAAGGAGATAGAGACAAAAATGGCGGAGATTGAATCGGTACCACCAGCCAAGAAAAAATGTGTGCTTCAAAAGTTTAAGAAAGAATATACACAGACATGGCCTCTACAGCAATCAAACTCAAAGAAGGGGGTCAGCCTTTTGCATTGCCAGATTTGAGAAATCGAATTTTCGATACCGCATGGTGGCCGTGACGATTGCAGGTACTGACTACTCTAGTCACTAATCATAATGTGTTGTAGTGACTGTCCAACTAAGTCTAAGACTAACTCACTATGTCAGTGTTTTTAGTAGCGAGTTGATATGAAACTTTGCTGGGGTAGGCTAATATATACTAGAGTAGATTAGACGATGATTAGACAACTAACACTAGTGTATCGTAATGTCAATGACATGGTCTTGGCTTATAAATTACAGTTACGGATGCGAAATTAGTAACGACTAACGTTAGCCTATTTTGTCATCAAAGTGGTTCCATGCTAGTTATCACAGGTCTCTCTCTAAGAAGACCAGGCCTGAAGTAGGCTGACAGCACTCTAATCAGACGGGTCTTGTGTTGACAAAACTAGATGCCACAGAGTGCATTGTAAAGTTCTTTGTTACAAATTTCACCTGTCGATTCTGAACTTATTTCAAAGGTAATTTAATATTAAAAAACACAAAATTATTGAGGTTCTTTCAGTTGCTTAAACTGCGACTTTAAAAGATAGTACAGCACAGTACAGCAGTTGTAGACAGTGTAAATTGGTTATAAATGCATTTACATTAAACACATTTACACTTCTGCACATTACCACCAATGCTTGTTATGAGTATCTGCATTACTGATCTGTTAACTGAATGCTTCCGAACACCTCTCGTGGTTTATTAATGATAATTCTGTTTTGGGGCAACCATCGCCATAGGAACAACCCAGTATTAAAGTATTACTGACAGTGGTGCCATTTTCCTGACAATACTTGACACGGTTTTGAACTATTACTGACAACAGGCCTATATTCCTGAAAATTAGTATGAAGACATAGCAAGATTACTGACCGGACATTTTTGGTGTAGGCAGGTCTGGCACTGTGTCATTTTGATCAGATCTTCGTATTTCTTGGTCCCCATCCATGCCTTGATGTTGTGTGTCCGTGTGGCTTTTGGTCTTCCTGTTGCATTCCTAACTTTGCTTTGCTAATTGCTTTTTGTTCTGGGCTGATATATTACTTCTATGTTCGTTTATCATAGGCGATTACCTGTAAACTTTGTTTATCTGTAACATTAGTAACCTTTCTGAATATTTTGTGTCATTTGCAAGTTTCAGTACTTTGCTAGATATGTCATCTTCCAAATTATTTATATATATTAAAAATAGTATACGGCCTAATACTGATCCATGTGGTTCCCACTCAGAACAGATTTCCAGTTTGAATTATTTAGCGATGCTTACAATAGTTGTAGTTTGCTGCACGATAATGCTATCGTTGACGTGAAAACGTAAAAAAACTCTTTCAATCAAGTACTGTTATTAATATTTTATTCTATGATTATAATTCAGAAATGCATTATTCCCCCGGTCCAGACAAACTTGTACCTTAACCCGGTTTTTCCGGTATCACATTCTAAATGGCTACGGTGACACACCCACCGGTAATTGAGAACACTTACGCTAGCCCATAGGTGTTTGCTTAAGTCTTGGCGATCGAGAGACAGGCTAAATATGTTTCCCTGAGGCCAAACAACTCAGCAAGTGTGATTATGGTAACTCAACCTAAAAGACATAAACGTTATATATTAAGATAGTTTTCGCCCAAGAAACGTTGGTCCGGTATTATGCTATAAATTAGAACCCAAAGATATTATAAACTAATATGAAATTATGCAGGTATGTGCAATGAATGCAGCAATCAGCCAATCACGTAAGACATTCCTGCTGGTGCATCCATAAACAAGAATATAGCATAACGCATGGCAAAAAAAGGAAATTAGTTTCTCGTCCCCGCCCACTTCCCTTTTGTCGCCACCTCCTTTTTTATTACTCATTATTGAAAAAAGAGATTATTTTGAAACGTTTTTTCGGTTCTGTGAAGAAAATCTCTGTCAAAAACTTGCTATCCGACGTATGCATGTTATGCTCTTTCAGTTAAATTTTTATGCATCACACAAGGTGTAGGATGTATGTGCATTCTACATAATCTAAAATAAGAACGATGATGCCTTGCATTAAAGAGTCGCAGATTCGTGTACAAAATACAGTCTCAATCGGTATAAATGCCAATAAGCTCTATGCCTTTTTTGTTTCAAATAAATTTTAGTAGTTTTCTAATGTAGCACGTACGTGCCACATTCCACTTACGTAAATGTTTTTATTCATCTGCCAAAGCATAGTATTTGCTAATTTGCAAATGGAATGATAGGTTATATAGTGATATACATCACTGGCATGTTCAATATTGCATCACAAAAACTACAGCTTGTCTTTTAATCAACCACAGTGAGCTTCTAAGACATGGCGGCCATATTCGAAACTAATAGCAAAAAATCCATAAATAGTATATAATAAGGGCCTCCCTATCGCTTTAAATAACAGTCCGAAGAAGAAACTAGTTTCTTTTTACTAGACCTAACCTCCAAGTTATACACTGCGGATACTGGGTACCTCGCGGCCCCAAACGAATGTGCTAGGAATCAAGGAGCATATTGGAATTCCAATAGTATAGCGTGCATGGTGACACTTCTCAACTGTCACAATTCCAAACTCCATCTATGGTCAAATGGAAAAGGTCGAACGTGAGAGGGTGAACCCGATGAAGATCGCTCAACGGCAATTTACCCCTGGGCAAGTGGGACTCATAACCTTTGCATGGCAGCCCAACTAGGATATCACTCCGGATTAATACAGCGGTCACACGAGTAGCACCCACTCCAGGTAGAGATACAGAAAACTGCATAATGGCTACGAGTAACGACAGGCCCTGCCAGCAGCTTCATAAGCTAAATATATGTTCAATGCTCACACAAATATCCGTCCAAGATAATTGTTTTTAATTAATTGTTCCGTGCTTGCTAATGATCATTAGGAACGTATTTTTTTTAAATATATGAAATGTCAGTCAGTCTTCAGTCGAGTAATAGCACACATTGGACGACATAGATATTATAATTCAAGTTTCGGGTGTGTATACGTTTGCATGCGTGATTGCGTGCGTGCGTGCGTGCGTGCGTGCGTGCGTGCGTGCGTGCGTGCGTGCGTCATTATGTGCGTCACTAAGCGAGAGAGGATGCCTTGCAAGTAATGTATTCATAGAATTATTAATAAATCGTATCCTACCTTCAGAATCTTCACTTCACAATATTAACCTGCTTATTCGGCTTCGTGCACACGATGTAACTGCCACTAACAGAATGAGTATGTTTCCCAGCTATCCTGTGTATTCCCGTCAGAACGCGATTAAATAGCTCTCCGTTGATGAAATGCAATACAATAATCGTCATGCGCATGTTATTAACTTCGAGCGTTTGCGGTGGACATGAACTATCTACCATCACGTGGCAGTATAGTGCAGAGTCTACGCAACTTCATAGCAGGTGTTGATAGGCTGTGATTAACGCAAGTCAAACAAATCATAACACGGAGCAAATCAACACTATGGAAAACGATATACTTATCACAATAGACTTGCTTAGCCCTGTAGATCCCACGCACCCGTATAATGTATATCCAGTGTGTCCGCTGTTATCAATATATGTAGAAGTGGCGTCGGCTTCTAATAGATATGAAATTACAACTGATTCTTCCATACTTTAGCTATGAATTGTGCATGTCCAGTGGTGTATTTGGGAAGAGGGTTGTTGGGCCATGGCTCCTTTGGGGTGATTAAGTTTGCTTCCTCCCTTGACCCAGAATTCGGAATTCAACGACTGGGGTCTGAAGGTGTAAACATATGCGCATAAACGTTGACGGATGTGTCCGTTTTGCGTGTGCATACCTGCGTTTGGGTGATCGGGTGTGTGGCCGTCTTGGTGTGTTTGAATACTCTATTAATGTCTAATTAGTCAGATTCTCAACAACCTCTACACATATTAACCGCAGCCGATAACGATTGTACTGACGCAGGGAAAGAGACTTAGGGTGATGTGTCACAAGATAAGCGGTACGTTTCAGGTAAGGCTATATGGTGTTGTATTGCGCATGGACATTTTAAGCAACGTCTTTTACTGCTGTAACTCTGTCCGTTTGTTGTTGACATAAATGAATCAGGTAACATGCAATTCAAACAGTATGCAGTCGTCGGTAAACAATGTCATCAATATGTTTGGACATGTATATAATCCCCATAGTGTGACTTAAGATAGATGGGTTGCTATGAGTTAATTAACAAACCTATCTAAGAAACAATGTTTCCTTATGCAACTCGGTCGGTCGATGGCAAATATAGATCAGATAATATATATGAGTGACATAAAATTCCAGAATGGGTTTCGTGGATACAAGGATGCTATTAGAATAACTTATATTTTGACTGGATGAATAATTAAAGATCATATAAATATTCAAGTTAACAAACAGCTGTATTAGTAGTTTGGAATGCACTAACAAATACTGTTATTAGCTGCTCTTCGACAAAAGCTAATTATATTAGTGGCAAAGAAGACCCATGCGATTTGACATTTCGCTCGGCAATATCCGTACGGAGTCGGCGTGTGACGTCAGTCTGGCCAAACAAACTTCACCAAACATTGTCATTCCATAGCAATGCAGAACATCTGCGTACGTTAAAAGCTTATATATTGCAGTGGGGCAAAAACAAATTATTTGGTTGTGACATCAATTTCATTATTTGAAACACTATTAATACACTACAACGTATATAGATTATAAATAATAGCTAGCGTAGACCGAGAGGCAATGTGTGTATTGTGTTACGACAAAATCGCAAAGGCAAAGGGCAAGCCAGTGCAAAGGCACTGGCTTGCCCAAAGGCTCTACTCAAAAGTTAGATCGACACTGTTGTTAAAAATTGCATATATCAAAATATTTCGGCATTAAAATCACACAGTGTCCACATATTTCCCCCCGCCTTGCAATAGTTCTATTCAAACCACCGAGTAACGCAAACACAAAGTAGGCCGCTGGTCCAAATTCCAAGCCTAGACTAGCTTATTCAAACTAAACATGGAATTTTTAAAATAGTCTGATAAATAAAAATGCATGCTACCAAAACAACGCTATTGTAAATACGTTTACAGTTATGTTATTTTTGAGGTTTTTGATCCCGGGCATTTGTTTACTGCGGCGTGAATCCGAAGGCTTCGGCCAATCAATTACACCTGATTTGACACAACTAGCTGTCGCTCTAACTTCGTTTTTGTGACTGTCACCGCATTGTTGACGACTCGTACAAATTACTTGAACCGATAAATTTACGCCAGTTGCACCGTCAGAATGGCCGTCGCTCTACATTTCGCGTGATTTAAATCTGGCTAAAAGTTAAGGGCCTGTGAACCGACGTATGCGAAGTTGGTTTGTTTGGCCAAAATGATGTCTCGCTTCCTCACATTTATTGGCAAAAGTCTACAAATTGGTCTCGGAAAGTGTCTTCGAGAATTTAGGTATGTCCCAAGTTTTATGACTAAATTAATGTAACTTTTTACAATTTCATGACTGAATATGAACAAGGGGATGCAGTTCTATCCAGAAAGAATGAAAACACATCAATGTATCAGACCTTTGCGTATGATTTTAATGTTGCACAAATCCAATATGGCAGCCACATATGGAATATTAACTGCGGATCTACCATCTCAGATTCTCCGTTATTTTTGACAATTGGAATTGAACCAAGTGTGATCAATTCTCCCAACAATCGCCGCTTGACTCTATTCTCCAACCTCTCTTGGTCTCCCAATACTGAATCTTTCCTGGGATGTTATACCATTAGCAATGCTAAACTCTCTCTCTAGACACCCATGATACCAGCACGCACTCATACTCATGCACACATATATTACGTGATCACGTACGCGCGCACACGCACATAATTCATATGTATCTCTCTCTCTCTCTCTCTCTCTCTTTCTCTCTCTCTCTCTCTCTCTCTCTCTCTCTCTCTCTCTCTCTCTCTCTCTCTCTCTCTCTCTCTCTCTCTCTCTCTCATTGTCCCTGAGAAGGCGGACCGAAATTAACGATTAAGAACTGGATACGACCGGTTTCAATAAAAACATGAACCAAATGTGGTTAACCCATCAGCATCTTGTGTGTGAGGCACTGAAAGGCAGACCGCACACCTCGTCACCAGTGAGTGTCCGCTGTACCAGTGCACCGGAGACTTGGTCGGGCTGGACGAAACTGCACGCGTCTGCCTTCAGGACCTGAAGTGCAACACACAACGAGAACCAGAAAAATAAATAATAACCAGAATTGTAATAATAATAATAATAATAACAACAACAACAATAACGATAAGAAGAAGATACATTTAGACTGACTGAAAACGAAAATTTGGATTCCACCAAATCTTACGCTTACTGTGTTTTCCGTTGTAGACTGGAACTTGATAGTCACTGGTCCTAAGCTGACTAACGTTATCCGATAGGTATGTTGTAATAATAAATAGTGAGCTGAACTGAACTCTCGTCTTCCGAAACTCGTGCGATACCTGTCAACAACATGCTACATTTAAAATAGTGACACGTTAAATAAATCACAATAAATCAGTGAACACATCAGTTATACATATGTAGTAAAATTACCTACTGCATAAATACACTTTCCATTTGGTGGTTGGTGGACTTGAGCTGCGGTACGTCACAACTGTTTGTTTGCGTGATTAACAATGGGTCACTGCATTATTCATTCATGCATAAATTACTAGTGTGACAAATACACTGCATTTTCTGAGAACGTGAGAACCGCATTTAGGACGTTATTGTTACCTACCTAGTATGCAACATCAATACGTTATTTTCATTAACGCAAACATTTTTTGTTTCCCGCAAAAAATGACATTTTTCAGACAGTCACCCAGAAATATTGTAACAAACCTGCCCAATATAGAGAAGTTTCGTCAGCTTGGCTGAGATAATATTAACTTTAACCTTTAGTCAGTTTGACTATTGTCCACTATCCTTCATGATGAGACAGTATGAGTTATGCGCCGTATTCAGCCTCATATGAAGTAATCTCGCTATTTTTGAGGGCGGGTAAAGAAATGGTCTAATCCTATCGAGGATTACATACGCATCTACGAATTAGATGGATAAACATCCACTTAGATGCCACATTCAGCAACCATGATATGTAAGCAATAGTATTAGCATATACGTCACATGGACAAACACCCATCCACTCAGAGTGCACACTCAAACGTCGTACCTGGATGCAAGACGGTGGACGGTCACAAAATGGCGCCGGCGTCGGAGAACACTGTGCGGATCCACTGGGCCGACTATGTCGTGTTTGGTCTGACAGTCGCCGGATCGACGGCTATAGGCATCTATCACGGCATTAAACGTCGTCGGCATGCCAGTATTGACGACTATCTGATGGCAGGTCGCCACATGCCCGTTCTGCCGGTCAGTCTGTCGCTGTTCGTCTCATGGCTGTCTGCCATCAGTTTCCTCAGCGACCCAGTCGAGGTGTATTATTACGGCGTCATATACTGGGTGCTTAACATCGGTTACATGTTCGCACTGCCACTAACTGCAGCAGTCTTCGTGCCCAGGTTCCATCGCATGCAGCTCACCAGCGTCTACAAGGTACCGACCGGCTAACGCCGCTAACGCCGCTAATGCGGTGAATGAACGAAACGTTTCGTTATTTGTTTATTTATTAATAATGTATTGTCTCATTGTGCTATATTTATTCTTAAATAATTCTTAATTAATTAATAATTAGTATTATTTTCTAGGACGTGAAATATATATATATATATAAATACATGCCCATAGCCAGGGTTTTTGTGAACCTCCCTTTTCTAAAATATGAAACCCCTTTTTAAGTGAACCCTTTATCGTGAACCCCCTCTTTAAAAGCGTTAACCCCCAATGATATATAAATACATTTTAAGAGGGTTCACTTTTATGAAAATTACGCTTTTGAGAAGCGGTTTAAAATTTTGGAAAAGAGGGTTCACATTGATCTAAACATTATAATAGTATCTTCATATTATTGGGGGCTCCCACGTTCTAGGGGGGGTCAAATCTAATAATATATTACTCTCTGATTTGTTTTAAATCTTATTCTAGCTATAAATGTGTTACCAAATCACCTTACAAGTGGTCGGGTGGTAACAGCCAGAGAGCAGTAGACAATGTACAGACAGTCGCTAAGCCGTTATTTAAACAACTTGAAGACTTGTAAGCAGAACATTTGATGGTAGCGGAAAATTGTTGCTCACTAATACAATGCAGAGTTAGCAAGCCAATTATTCTCTTTGTTGTGGTGGAATACTATACTCTACACATTCTAACACACACACGCAAAGCACAAGGCATGGGTTAATTTCAATTGTTAATGTGTTAATTAAATTAACTCAAGTTAATTTAATTCAATTAATTGACTTTTCCAGAAAGGCTAATTTAATTTAATTAATTAACTTTCCCAAAAGAGGTTAATTTAATTTAACTGACAAACTCCCAATTAACTCTCAATTAAGTGCGCATTTAAAAGTTGGTTTTACTGGATAGTTCACAGCCATATTTTCCAGATGTTTTCAGAAGGCCTGTAGTCACTATTCCATTAACTAATGAGAAATTAGAAATAATAATAAGATCTTTATTTTTGCACATTAAAAATGGCAATTGTACATTCTTTAAAATAGAGTAATGTCCGTAATAATACAGTTGATATCACCATCGTCTAAAATATTACATGCCTTAAAACCATTTCTGGTGTCTAACATTTCCGATAAAACGTTCACATTTGCCGTACAATGCCGATTTGCAATGGACAACTTAGCAACACTGTCTATAATCGTTGAATTGTAGTTCATAGCGTTATGAATAAATGTTGAGAACATTTGCTTTAAGATTACCAATAATGGCAAACGATCGGGTAACAATGCTATAACACCACCGTGTGTAAGCGGTGCTGGCCCCACAACTTTCTAAGCGCTTTTCGCCATGCAGTGCAAATAGTGCCAACACTCTTACTCTGAAGACCCCATAGTGGGGCTCCATAGTAAGAGCAGCAATGCTGTTTAAATAAATTACATTTTACATTCGTCTTAATATGACCGAAATCGGTCATAAACACATTATAGCCTCTCCAGAATTTGGTAGTGGCATCGGCAACTAAACTATCCTTATTAACAACGGGTATATGATGGCCCAGATGTACAGCATCTTGGGTACAATACAACTCTGTGTCATTAAAGAACACAGTTCTGTTGTCGGGTCTACAATTACGACCTCTAAAAATCAAATATCTACTCTTAGTAATGTTAAAATTTACACAGTATTCGTGTGCATATGTTTCGCATATATCGATTAAGACCTTGAGTCCAGATCTTGTGGTTTTGGTTTTAGTATACATATACAGCAGCAATCATAATACCAGGGTGATACCTTACGTTTTAGGAGTACTCTAAAAAGCTACCAATAGTCGACCCTGTCGAATGCTTTGCTGGCATCTAACATGAGTGCATATACATTACTGTCATTTGCATTGTAATAACTGATTGTCTCCATCATAACATATGTGCAGTGAGTAGTGGACATATTTTGTTTAAAACCAAATTGTAAATGCGATGTTGCAACAGCATTTTGTTCCTTAGATAGTTTAACAACATCAAACAGTTTGGCAACAATGCAGCCAAGAGTAATAGCTCTAAAATTGTCGGATGTACATACTAATTGTCTCTTATCTTTTGGTATAGGAACCATAGTTCCCACTAACATTGAGTCAAGGCTAAAACCATGCACCAACATACTGTTAAAAATTAATGCTAACAGCATAAAGAGTATTTTCGGACCGTGTATGATATTGTAAGATACATGCCTCCCTCTTCGTGTCTTCTTCGGGGCCGTACGCAGTGGTCCGGGAGGCATTTCTCACAGATGTAGATGTATGTTAATTGTCCGTCGTCTTTGCGCTCGCCAGGTCGATATTCATAACTGAACTTATACTCACTCGACCAATGAGTACATAGAGATTACTACAGAAGAGTAGTCAACACATTGTTCTCCAGGTTCGAAGCTATTTCAATCTTGTACATCAGACGGCTACGTACATAGTAGCAATGTAATCACTCACGATGACAATAAAAATAACAGTGAAGATATCTATCACTGTAAACCGTAAAGAAAAGTAGTGAATGTAAACATCACTTAAAATGTATACAGACTCTTAAAGTCTAGACAATTTGACAAGAAAATCATGACCGGAAATTTTTATATGTAAAGCTAAAGCAGGTATGGCCCACCAGGACCACCCTTACTAAAAATTTGGATGCCTAAAGTTCAGCATGACTACACACCTCAGGGTGAAGTTAAAATAGTCTTTCCGCCCCCTTGTAAACGCTCCTCCGGGGTATTTATACTCCTAGTTTTCCAAAATCAGACGCCGTCACTAGAAGCGATGTGATTGCTTAAATACCCAATACGCTTTTCTATTGGTCAACTTGTTAAATCCACCGATGGACATGACGTCTGCCAGTCTCCCTTACCCAGTTTGCAAGCTAAACTCTTGAACTCTTGGAGCTGCGCCAAATCCAGGGTTCCCACGGCTCCCTCTCATTTCCCAATTATATTGACGCCCCAGGTTAGAGCAATTTAGCAAATGTCAGGATTAAAGGGAAAACGGAAGCGTCTAAACAGTACTATCAATCTTAGGCACCATATGGATTTTGTCCATATCCACTTGGGTGATTTAACTATAAACTTTTATGGCACCTGTTTTTCTGTTGCTAATTTAGGCTTAATACATCGAATAAACCAACTACTTACTAACATTAGCTATTAAAAACTAATTAAATCAAATTGGTATATACTTTACATTCCTCACACACTTTTTTATCAAAACAACTTGTTGTTTTTAACACAGCAATTTAAAACAAAATTTAAAAGAGAGGTAAACTTGATTTTGCTACCGTACGTCTAAACAACGAAGTTACTAGAATACCATGAATAGTATAACTGCACTAAAACAGACAATATGTCTTTGACATACGATAAATATAAACGTTAGTGCTTATACATGTACCATACAATGTACCAATAACACAGCATCGGTAGTCATGTGCATTTGACAAGGTACCGTAAAACAAACGTCAGTACATACATGCATCATACAAAGTACTAGACTAAAACATCGATAATCACATGCATGTTACAATGTACCAAAAAATACGTAGATATGTAAACAGGGCCTAATGTTCATAGTCTTCTGTCACTTTGGCTCCGAAATAGGCAAGCGGAAATGATCGACAACCTCACCACAACATGTTCTGTCTCACAACATCTCTCACCACAACATGTTCTGTCTCACAACATCTCTGAAAAAGGTTATAGATGCGTATGTTTAAATGCAAGGAGCATAGTAAATAAGAAAAACGAATTAAACATTATGGTAGAAGATATTGACCCTCACATAATTGGTATAACTGAATCATGGGCCAACATAGATATAACAGATGCTGAATTAGGACTGACAGGATACGTAATGTTTAGGAAAGATCGAGTAGGAAGAAGGGGCGGGGGAGTTATTTTATATGTTAAAGAATCTATTCAGGCTTATGAAATAAAACTAGAAAGGGAAGCAGATTGCGATGAAGCTGTTTGGTGCAAAATTGTTTCAGGAAGTTAAAAATTAACTATTGGATTAGTTTACCGAGGTCCAAACATAAACGAAGAGGACAACACAAAATTAAAAATCTATAAAGGAAGTTAGTAAAGGGGAATGTATCATAATGGGAGATTTTAAACATGGACACATACAATGGAATTCTCTAGAGAGCACAGGGATTGAGGATCAACAATTTCTATGTTTAATCCAGGATAGCTTTCTTACTCAGCACGTACTAGAACCAACCAGGGGAGAAAATGTATTAGATATGGTTTTGTCATCACAAAAAGAATTAGTGGACAATGTAAAAATATTTGAACCATTGGGAAATAGTGACCATAATCAAATACATTTTGACATCAATGTAAAATCAGAAAGTAAAAATAAGAAAACGTACAAGAGAAACTTCCACATAGGTAACTACAAAGATATAAGAAAATACTTAGCAAAGCTAGATTATAATAACATGCTGATGAATAAGACCGCAATTGAATGTTGGAATATTCTAAAATATGAAATTGAGAGTATCATCGATAAATTTGTTCCCTTCCAAAAACAAGGAAAACGGTGTAGAAAGAAACACTTGTCAAAAGAGACAATTAGAAAAATAATGCTAAAACAAACTATGTGGAGGGTTTATAGGCGTACCAGAAAGGAAGAAGAGTATGCAATACAAAGACAAAAAAATACAAAGAGGCACTTAATGCAGCTACAACTGAAATCAGACAATCTAAAAGAAGCTATGAGCAAAAACTGGCGTGTAACATAAAAAATGACAGTTTTGAATGATTTTTTATGCATATGTTATGAGCAAACAAAACGTACTAGACAAGGTTGGACCTCTAGAAGACAGTGCTGGAAAAATAATATCACAGGGGTTTTTAATGGCGGAAGACCTAAATGGTTTCTTCAGTTCAGTGTTTACCAAAGAAGATATTAGTTCATTACCAGTTGCTGATGCTAAATTTCAGGGGGCTAAATCTGACTATTTAGGTCCGTTGGGTTCGAGAAATAAGTCAGAGTATTACAGACCAGTGAGTTTAACGTCAATGATTTGTAAATTATTAGAAAGGTTAATTAAAGACCATATGGTGGACTTCCTCGTTAAGTATAAATTATTAAATTCATCTCAACATGGATTCCTTAAAGCGAGGTCATGCTTAACAAATATGTTATGTTTTTTGGAAGAAATCACTAAGTGGATAGACTTGGTATCGCCAGCTGTCCACTATTGCATATCGTGATCTATTTACACAACAACCATCCTACTTGGCTAGTCTCCTGCATCTTTCAAATATCCCTAGGCAGCTAAGATCATCAACTTCACAACAACTTATTATGCCTAAAACAAAACTTAACTTGAGTAAACGTGCTTTCTCTGTCGCTGCGCCTAGGGTCTGGAATGAACTCCTTATCACTTTGAAAACATCAGAAACTATTGCTATTTTCCGAAAAAAAACTCAAGACATATCTATTCCTAAGTACAAAACAGTGCACAATTGACCCGTTCTGCAGCTTTCCATGTCCTTGATGAGCTGCAATCGACAAAGTTTGGATGGATAAAAAATGTTGTTTGTCTTAGAAGTGCTGCATCTCTTGCGTGGATGTAGGCCTAGTAGGCGTAGCTTTCTCCTCTCCGATTTTGCTTTGTTTAGCTAGTTTCTTTTTTGGTTGTCATAACTACAGCTTCCAGCAGTCAGTGCTGGAGCTGCAACAACTGGTGTCAGAGGTGGCGTATGGTTGTGCTCTTGTGCAGTCACCATTGCAACAGCTGTCAGTGCTGAAGCTGCAACAACTGGTGTCAGAGGTTGCGTATGGTTGTGCTCTTGTGCAGTCACCATGGCAACAGCTGTCAGTGCTGGAGCTGCAATAACTGGTGTCAGAGGTGGCGTATGGTTGTGCTCTTGTGCAGTCACCATGGCAACAGCTGTCAGTGCTGAAGCTGCAACAACTGGTGTCAGAGGTGGCGTATGGTTGTGCTCTTGTGCAGTCACCATGGCAACAGCTGTCAGTGCTGGAGCTGCAACAACTGGTGTCAGAGGTGGCATATGGTTGTGCTCTTGTGCAGTCACCATGGCAACAGCTGTCAGTGCTGGAGCTGCAACAGTTGGGGTCAGAGGTGGCATAGGGTTGTGCTCTTGTGCAGCTTCCGTGATTACATTAGTTACCCTAAGGCTGGAATCGATGCATCGTGTGTGGCGGAAGTGAGACCATGACCACTCCAGCTTATCGAGGCATATTGCAGCTAAATCCTTTGTTTGGGTCACGTGGCTATAATTTGGCAGTTCTAGTTTCATCCTCTTCCGTTTATATATGACCACCCAATAAAGTCTTTGGTAGTCCGAAACAATATATATTTACCTGTGACCAAATGTGTTCTGTTACAAGTTCCCCGAATGGACCACTTAGCAAATTCCTTTATTTGCATTATTATAATTGCTCCCTTGTCTAATATTACTTTCTGGTAATCAATAAAATGTGTTGGAATAATTACACACATCTAATGATGGCATACCCTTATGTGGGTCACTGGTCCAATTGTGGCAACTTCAGTGGCCCAATGGTGGAATTTCACGTGTTGAAAATATTGCGTTGTCATTACAAGCAGACGACAACTTTAACATTCTTATTATCACCACATACGTTTGGTTCCTATACTCTTGATGGACACATATTTTCAACTGTAAGTATGTCCAAAGATGCTGTACTGATAACTGGGCACAGCCTGATTATTATGTCGGGGACATAGAAAACCTACTTTCGGTGATAAATATAAAAAAAAGTACTGCTATTTCGTCGAAATTTACCATGTCGTACGAAATGCCACTGGTGAATGACATAATCGATAAAGGAAGCCACGGTATACAATGATATGGAATATATATAGCACTGGTGCGATGGAAGAACTGGTCCAATCCCCGCAACTCTCCCCTATGTTAATTGTCCGTCTTCTTTGCGCTATATTCATAACTGAATTTATACTCACTCGACCAATGAGTACATATAGATTACTACAGAAGAGTAGTCAACACATTATTCTTCAGGTTCGAAGCGATTTTAATTTTGTACATCAGACGGCTACGTACGTAAGTAGCAATATAATCACTCACGATGACAATAAAAATAACAGTGAAGATATCTATCACTGTAAACCGAAAAGAAAAGTAGTGAACGTAAACATCACTTAAAATGTAAACAGACTCTTAAAGTCTAGAAAAATTGACAGGAAAATTCTGACCAGAAATGTTTATATCTAAAGCTAAAGCAGGTATGACCCGCCAGGACCACCCTTACTGAAAATGTGGATGCCTACACACCCCAGTGTGAATTTAAAATAGTCTTTCCGCCCCCTTGTAAACGCTCCTCCGGGGCATTTATACTCCCAGTTTACCAAATTCAGACGCCGTCACTAGAGGCGCTGTGATTGCTGAAATACTTAATACGCTTTACCATTGGTCAACTTGTTAAATCCACCCACCCTCGCTGGACATGACGTCTGCCAGTCTTCCTTGCCCAGTTTTGCAAGTTAAACTTTTGAACTAATGGGGAAGCCTACTGATTTAGTATAAAATTCTGCACAAATAACAACTTGGTGCTTAGAAATTATGTATGTAGTTGTCTGGTTTTTCCATTTTTTTTAATACAGGAAGAAACCCCACACCTGCAAATCTTCAACCACAACTTTTCAGCCCATTCAGAATGTTTTTTACTTTTTAGAAGTATCTTTTAAAATGTGAAGAAATGTATTGGCGTGTAAATATTGTATTAGCAAATATATTTCTTATAAAGTTACAAAACA